>OY987311.1:25072993-25672993 GCA_963920655.1 Geranium rotundifolium | reverse complement strand
AAACAAGATTTAAAAGAAATCAAACTAAAGCATGGATGATTTAAACAAATCAATACATGCGCAGAACACTAAGCATGAATCCATTTTTAGAGCAAATCAAACAAATCCACGTTTAATGGAGGAGTTCTTGATTTTCAGGAGGCGGTGAAAATCAGATCTAGGCTACAATGCAAATCTCTCTCTTCTTCCCTAGTGCTTTGACAAAGTCATCATGATCATGCTCAAATTTTGAGAACTAACTCCGGTTAAGCGGCCACCGATCGCGGAACAACCACTATTCAGGACAGGTGGTTGTGCAAATCATGGCTATTCACACACTGAAGGCTAATAACTTGCCCAGAAAAGAGGCTTTAACCTGCAACTGCTTGTTTTGAAGTATTTGGCTAAAGGAAACTAGATTTGTACACAATCATTATTCTGTAATCTATAATAGTAATTATGCACAAAACTTAAGTTTCTACATCAAAGAACCAAATCATGATTCAGGCAGTGTAAACAAAGTCAATACCAATATGCAGGTTGATTATTTAAAACCAAACATTGGAAGAACAAAATCAAAATCAAATGAAAAAAGAAAATTAGAAAAAGAAAACAAGAAGTTATGGAGAGGGGAAGAGAATGGCATCACATTGAAAATTTGATGAATAGTTAGGGGTATTTTAGGCTTTTGACGCTTTAATGAAACTTCCCGTCCAATATTTAATGATGTTAAAGCAAATTGAGAAATACACTGTAATTAGGTGCAGTAAGTTATAATTTTTAAAAATATGTATATTAATTTATAAAAAGGCTCCAACTAGGTATAGTAAGTTGTAATTAACCCAATAATAAATTGTTAATTATATATTAGATGAATTGTTGATGCAAGAGATTACTGATATGTTGATTTTAATTGTTGCCTAATTTTCAAGTTAAGACTATTTTCCATCCTTTCATGAAATAAGATTAAAAAGCAGGATGCTCGCAAAAAATTCACAAAATTAGTCAATAACACAAAACTTGTTATAATAATCAAATAAGAAGTTAGGGGTGTATTCAATTAGGATTTTGAATAACTTTTAAAAGTTCATAAATTCTTAAAGTTTACAAGACTCTTTCAAGTCTATAGAAAGTCTTGATGATTTTAATGGAATGACTTTGCAAATCTCATGATTTGAGATAATATTTCTAAAGAGTTTTTTATGCTTACAAAAACTTTCAAAATCATTCAAAGTCATCTATTTCTTAGAAGGGATAATGACACTTTGTTACACTTAACTATGGCGAAATGACACTTTCATACCCTAACTATTTTTGTCTCTTTTTTAGTACCCTAACAAACTTTTTGTGACAATCGATACTAAAATAACTAAAATACCCTTGATTTAAGAAATCAAAATAAAACTAGTCCAATATGATTTATCAAACCATATTTGAAATGATTCAAATTTAATTTTTTATTTTCGGGCATAATTTTATTTGCATCTTAAGTACAAATTAAATTGAACCCGAGATAAAAAAATTTGAACCAACTCAATTTATAGTTTCTTACACCAAGAGTAATTTAGGTATTTTAGACATTTTAGAGGTGGGTTGTCACAAAAAAATTGTTAGGGTACTAAAAAAGAGAGGAAAACATTTAGGGTATGAAAGTGTCATTTCGCTATAGTTAGGTGTATCAAAGTGTCACTATCCCTTCTTAGAATCATTTAAAGTCATTGACATTTACAATACCTATAGATTTTAAAAGTATTTTTAAAGTCATGATTGAATACTAGAAGACTTTAAAAGTATTTATAAAATCATGATTAAATACCACAAGACTTTAAAAATGTATTTATAAAATTATGATTGAATACCACAAAACTTTAAAAAAATTTTTAAATCCATTAAAATCGTGATTGAATACACCCCATAAATAATAATAAAATAGTTGAATGTTAAGAATGATATTTATTTGTAGCACCACACTGACTCACGTAGCCCTCTAAAACCCCTAAATTGAGCGGCGAATCCAGAACCTCTCTCTCCCTCTCCAAAACCTCTAACCCTAATCTCTCTCCGGGAATGGCCAGTGCCGATAATGGTTCACCGGTGGTCCCTGAATACGACCCACTCTCTGTCACACCCATCTTCGTCTCCGGATCAGCTCTCGACACCAACGCAGACGACGAGGACCCTGAGGAGGAGGCGGAGCCTGAAGCTCCCTCATCGAGATGGCCCGGTTGGCCCGGCCACTGCGTGTTTCGGCTCATCGTGCCGGTCCTCAAGGTCGGTAGCATCATTGGGCGCAAGGGCGAGCTCATCAAGAAGATGTGCGAGGAGACCCAAGCTCGCATCCGTGTTCTCGAAGGTGCGCTTGGTACTCCCGATCGTATTGTGAGTCCACGCTTCCTCTATTTCTATTCACCTGTTTCCTTCATTGATGAATACACAAGAGAATAATTTCTTTCTTTCCAGTGTTTTATATTGTAGCTGCTAAAATGTTGAGTATGTAATCGCCAATAGGTTGGGTCTGGACCTGAACCATGTAAGCTGTTGGCCAATTTGAGCGGTATAAACCAGTTAGTTAAAGAGATTTTCTTAAATTATTGATTGGTTGAACACCATATACAAACATAACCATGCTATTGCCTGAGATATAGTTACCCTGCTTCTTCTCAAGTTTAAAATTATTAAGATTTGTTCATAACTACATAAATTCCGAACCCACCTTGTTATACTTGTACAACCAGTTACATGTTTGACCAAGCACTCCCTAGACAACCAAAACCTTGATTCAGCTGCTGACTAAGTGCATGAAAACAAAAAAAAAAATGTGCAAAGCAATGCTTTTTATTATTTCGGTGTTCAACAATAAAGAAAACATGAAGCAATTATACTGAATTTGAAATCCTGCTCACACTAATTTTGATTTGAATTCCCTTTAGGTGTTGGTATCAGGAAAGGAAGAGCCAGAGGAACCTCTATCACCTGCCATGGATGCTGTTATAAGAATTTTCAAACGTGTTTCTGGATTATCTGAGAGTGAGATTGGGCCTGCTGGAGTTGCATTTTGTTCAATCCGTTTATTGATGGCATCTACACAAGCCATTAACTTGATTGGAAAACAAGGTTCATCAATTAAGGCAATACAGGAGAGCAGTGGTGCGTCTGTGCGTGTGTTATCAGGAGGTATGTGTTTGAATACTCCATCATCATTGTTTCTTTTTGAATATTTTTTGGGTTTACTTTGTTATTGACGGGTTCTTTCAAGCTTAATAGTTAGTAGAATAGCAATGGTTCTTATGTCCTGGTTTAGTGCATTTTACTTGTTTTATTTGGCTTATAACTACAGTTTTGGTCTCCGGTAGGAGTTTTGATGTGGTCCGTTCACTTTTATTCTTGTGTATGCATGTCCACTGTTGTGTTTGTCCAATTTATTTTTGATAATTTAGGTGTTCAATACCTTTATATTACTTGTGTGACGTGTTCTCTATGATCAATATCCTTATGCTTGTTCTGTTATGTGGTTGAATTTAACTTCTGACAAAAACAGGTTTGCATAACTGGATAGATCCGTGCTCCAGTAGTTATGAGACTAGTGCTATGTTTTTAAATTATGTTAGAGCCATGGTTGTTTCACTTGATTTGGAGCCCTAGGCAGAAATCATTGCACTAGATCTCACTGTGAAAGATACTTTACGTCTTTTTGGGAACTTGGAATGAGCAGAATGAGTGTATCTGGCGGGCCATTAGAAAGAGAACTGTGTTAAGCATGAAATCCTGATTTGCTGTTTGATTAGAGAAAGATTCTCATATTTACAGGTAGGCCAATCCTTGGGTTCCATTTCCAGATATATTACTCAAAATAACTGTGATGATAATGCCTAGTCTGCTGGAATTCAAAACTTCCTTGCCCCTCCAACTTGTTACAAAATGTACAGTTCCTATGAAGATAAAAAAATGGATTGAAGCTCTGGATAGGAATTTGGTCATGAATAGGTCCTTCGGAATTGCTTATGATGAGGGCGTTATATTAGTTGTGTGCCAGACATCCTTCGATCAGAATTAAATGACTCATCTTTAGACTTTTATTTATTTTACGTCACAATGTACACATGATGTAGAAAGGAAAGTCCCAATCATATAGCATAGGTAGAGGAACCATGTAACAATAAGAATACTGCTTAATGTGGTTTTCACTCTTATTTTTGAAATTTTGCACTGAAGGATTTTTAGTGCTATCCTATAGCAGTAGCACTTATGGTCTATAACACAGAAAAAAGTTATGCAGATGAAGAAAATAATTTTGGTACGTCATGGTTGAAATTTTAAGCATTGTAATTTCATTGCAGTTCCATAATGTAATTTAAGAAGCTTCTTGGAGAAGTTCTAAGAAGCTCGTGTCATGGGGATGGGGCTAATTGACAGTTGTAGAATGTGTGGAGATATGTACGATCAGTGCAGCTCTGCCAAAGTTGTTTGTGGTGGGTCTGTAATGTTGTAATTGGAATGGCAGGTCCTTAAGGGGAAGTTATGAAAGTCAGGATGTAAATGAACAGCAGTGTTTGACAGTAATTCTCTGGGTTTAAGGTGGCAAAGCACTTTGATAGAAGCAGAAATTTAAACTGCTAAGTTGATGTGTGGTTCAAACTGCTTCCAATGATTCTGTCTTAATAGAATGTCCCATTTGTTTTGGATTTTACTAGTAGCTACAGCCCTATACTGAAGATAGATCAGAAGCCATTTGAAATTGTGTGCTGAGATTCCCAGTGGCCATTCACATGGAAAACATCATTCAAAAGATTTAGAATTTCCACAAGATCTGTGGTTGATTGGGTTCTCTAAGATATTGCATAAGTTCATCTATTTGCTGTCCCACGGTCAACCTAAACTACCAAGAGTTAGTTTCTTACAGCTAGACCACAATTTCTTATAATGTATTATTGGTGTTTCTGTTATGTATATCTCACGGTCACTCATTGTGTCTAATTGTATCTATTATCCAATTTGCATGCAATGTGTCCAAAATGACTCATGGTCTTAAATTTATGGTTTCAGATGAAGTGCCATTTTATGCCACGAAAGATGAGAGGATTGTAGAATTGCATGGAGAAGCTTTGAAGGTTCTAAAGGCACTAGAAGCAGTAGTGGGACATCTAAGGAAGTTTTTGGTTGATCATAGCGTGCTTCCACTTTTTGAGAAGACTGTAAGCTTTGCATGTTCCTTTCCCCCCTCTTCTTTTGTTAGGCTACCTATTGGTCTGCTTCCAATGAATTATGTTTTACCCATATTTATTTTCTACTTCATTTGGGGAGGAGGGTCTGTAGTATGCTAGCTAATGTTGCTTTCATCTTTAGCACAATGCAACAGTCACGCAAGACCGCCACACAGAGCCATTGCATGAGAAGTCATATGTTCTTTCTCAGCCTGGACTTGGCAATGATTATCCTCTTTCTACTAGGAGGGAGTCTTTGTATCTCGATCCTGAACGTCAATTGGAACCACACAAACAACCTGGAATTTCACTCTATGGACAAGATCTAGGTCTTCCTGGGATACGTTCTTCAGGACTTGGTCGTTCTAGTGCACCTATTGTTACTCAGGTTGGTTATATCCACTCAAACTTTCTTAATGCCTCACATGGACATGCATATGTCTTCAATGCTTCCTTAGAAACTTGTAGCAATTCCTTTGTGTACTAAGCATTAAAACGTGTGAGTTAGGTTCACCAATGAAAGGGATTTGCTTTACGCCTGGAATCAATATTTGCAGTTGTTTCGTGTCCATAGGTTGCACAAACTATGCAAATTCCACTTGCGCACGCTGAGGATATCATTGGTATTGGAGGTGCTAACATTGCGTACATCCGGCGTACTAGTGGAGCTGTTTTAACTGTTCAAGAGAGCAGAGGGACTCCTGATGAAATCACCGTGGAGATCAAAGGCACCTCGACACAGGTGCAAATGGCCCATCAACTGATCCAGGTAAGAGGAAGATTCGTTTGATTTCTTCTTTCAGTTTTGATGATGTAATATTTATTTAGTGTAACAATAGCATTTTATAATGCATACGTGATGTCTAGCTTTACCCTCTTTGCCTAAGTTAGACTGGACCGTCAAAATATTTCATTTTGAAGCTCTTTTTTCTTTTGATTCTGTAATTTGTAGAGTTTAAATGTTAAATGTTCCTCCAAAGTATGTCTGATTAATTGCACTGGCCAAGTTTATTCTGGGACCTTAACATATAATTTTGGAATGCTGCCATTCTTAGATATATATAAAATGTTAGAGGGAGGTTTAGGTACAAACCCTCCTTATAAATACACTCCTACAAATCATAAAATATATGCATCGCATAATGAAAACTACAGATAGACATCATGTGGTGCTTTAGATTTTACCAGGTAATGCTGTAGGTTTCATGTTTTCATCGTGATGTTGTAGGTATGCATTATAAGGGTACATGTTCATGAACGATCCCTATTCGGGCAAATGTTGGGAATTAGTGAGTGGCAATTTGGCAAGTTTCTGAAAAATATGTTTAGACTAGTCGAATATTCTGTAAGCTTGCAAGGATGCGGGAAGAAGCTCAGGGTAACTTCGCGTGACCCTTCTGAGCAACCGACCGTCCAGCTACACAGGGGATCGTATCAGTTACCTATGAAATGCTAATATAATTCGTTGCTAAGAAATATTACTGACAATTATTTTGTTACTCTGGCAGGAATTTGTAAACAGTCAAAAAGCACCAATTTCAAGTGGGTACGGGCAGATGGATTCTGGGTTGAGGCCATCCTACTCTCAAATGGGTAATACATCATACTCCTCATCTTCGTTGTCCTATGATGGATATGGATCATCTGGTGGTGGAGGCTACGGTGGTTACAGGCTCTGAGCAACTTGTTTCTATCTAGTTCCAATTAGTAGGGGATAGAGGCTGATTTCATGTAAAGTTAGCTGTTTATTGTAAGTCTCTTCTATTGCTGTTATGTATAAATTGTTGGCAAGGCAACCTTGGAATGTATTGAAGGAGAGCACATGTTAGGAGTCAGTCTTGAAGAGACAATTTATCATCTTATCCCAGAATCATATTGGCTCTTGATAAAGGTTTTGCATCTCTCATAAAAGAACATAATTCTCAACTTATTTTCTTACTACAGCAGGAATGGTAATTTAGTATCTGTTCACCTATCAAAATACGTTTTAACTTGCATATATATCAAATCTGAGATGAGATTTTTCAAAACCTTTTATCAAATATGTAAATTTCTTAATTTGATTGGACTGCAATTGAATCAGGATTTTCGTTGAGAAAACATAACTATTATAAACTCAATAAATTTAGGAATAGAAGTTTATTCCTAAATAGATGATTAATTAATATTCAGTTTTAATTAACATTTGAATTTATAATTTATCCTTGGTATTTTCCATTTAATTAAGTAAAATTTTGAATTTGGGATAATTTAGATAATTTCCATTAGTTAATATTTAATTCATTAAAATTAAATTGGGAGTAAATTGAGTTATGTTGGCATGACACAACATAAAATAAGTCGCAACCATATATTATAGGTAATTCCACATAAATCTCCCAAGATTTATCAAAGTTCCACCCAAAATGAAAAAGCTAATTGTGAGCTCCCTGAACATTACTAAAGTTCCACTCATCACCACATCGTTAACTTTTACGTCAAATGATATATTTGCCCTTGAGTCACACGAATAAGAAACATAAATTTTCTTTTGGATTGCAGCGGTAGCAAAACGTTGAAGGAGGACGAAGTTATTGGAGGAGGTGGTGGTACGAGATGACAAATCGAAGGGTCGACTGCTTTTGTGGAGCCGAAGCACCTGTGCGTACTTCACGGACCAACGGCAATCCAGGTCGAAGGTTTTGTGGTTGCAGGAAATTTTCGACAAGTCTCTTATAAAGCGATTATGAATGAAGTGTTTATGCTGAAATGGGGGATTTTGAAATCGAGGTAGGAATTTAGAGTTTGAAAATATAGGATTTCATGATTTATGGTTCACACGAATAGGAATTTAGAGCTAGTTGATTTAATAACATTGCATGTTATTAATACTTAATAGTATTTTAGGTTATTAATAGGAATTTAAGGGTACTTGATTTAATAATAATGAATATAGGGTTATGTATTTTGTTTGGGTTGACTAGAGATTATGTGTACTTAAGTTGGATTATTATGAAATTGAAGATGGATTCCATAATTGAAGATTCTAGGCTCCAATGGTAGCTTCCCTTCAAAACACTATGTCGAGAATATTACTGGTTTAATTAGATAGATTTTATTTCTTTAAATATTTGATTCCGTTATAATTAGTATCTGATTTGATTTATAATTAGATAGCTGATTTTAGGTAGTTCCCTATTTTCTCTCCTTGATTGATTCCATGTTTTAGGTATTTATATGTGGTAGAACTTAATAAAATTATTCATTCAGGATTCAATCCTACTTCTACCTTCATGATATCAGAGCCTTATGGCTAACACAAATAATGATACCTCTGGTATCGATTCCACGAGTTCTACTCGTTCATCATCTATAACCGAATCCTTTCAAAATATATCCATCACTTCTCACAAGTTGAATGGAAATAATTTTCTACAATGGTCACAATCTGTGACATTGTTCATTCGCGGACGTGGCAAATTTGGCTATTTCTTTGGCTCCATCACGAAGCCAACCAAGGAGGGTGAAGAGTCTGAAAAATGGGAAGTAGAGAATTCAATGATTATGTCATGGCTGATCAAATTCTATGGAACCGGATGTAGGCAGAACCTACCTGTTTCTTTCCACGGCTCTTGACATCTGGAATGCTGTGAACGAGACCTATTCAGATCTCGGGAACGCAGGACAATGGTTTGAGCTTAAAACTCAGTTGTGGAGGCTGAAGCAAGGGGATAAAACAGTCACCCAGTACTACACGGATCTGAAAACTCTGTGGCAAGAAGTAGACATGTTCAACGATTATGAATGGAGCTGCTCCAAAGACCGAGCTCTTTTCTAGAAGATGGTGGAGAAGGAACGTGTCTTTGAATTTCTTGTCGGTCTTAACAAGGAATTGGATGAAGTCAGAGGGCGTCTTCTTGGTCGTGATCCATTACCAAGCACAAGAGAGGTCTTCTCCGAAGTTAGAAGAGAGGAGAGTCGGAGAACGATTATGCTCGGGATATCTTCACCAACTATCATTGACTCTTCGGCGTTATTCTCCAGTCATCCACCTCGTCGCAATGATCGTCGCAATGACAGAGATCGACCCATCTGTGAGTACTGCCACAAGCCAGGACACACGAAGGCTAAGTGTTGGAAGCTACATGGAAAGCCAGCAGACTCACCACCTACTCGAAATCCACGTGATACAAAGGGATTCCATGCTTCCTTAGACGAGCCGAGAGCTTCTGAAGAGCCAAAATCATCCTTAGAGCAGTCTGCCTTCAGCAAAGAACAACTAGAGCAATTGTATCAACTCATGAGTTCTCATTCACTATCCAACATTCCTAACTCATCCTCTTATATTGCTTCTTCATCCCTAGCCCAGAAAGGTACGTATCCCACAGCTTTCATAGCTGGTTCTAAGTCAAACCCTTGGATCATAGATTTAGGAGCAACTGATCACATGACCGGTAGTTCTTCCATATTCTCATCCTATTCTCCATTATCTGGTAATCTGAAAGTTAAAATTGTTGATGGTTCACTTACCTCTATAGCTGGAAAAGGCTCGATCATTATCTCACCCTCTCTCACCCTGATAAATGTTTTACATGTCCCAAAACTCTCCTGTAATCTCATCTCAGTTAGCCGAATTATTCATGATTGCAAATGCATTGCTACAATAACATTTGCTGGATTTGAATTTCAGGAACCACGTTCGGGGAAGATGATTGGCAATGCTAAGGAGGTTGACGGACTCTATCACTTGGTCACGGAAAACTCTTCAGATGAACAAGTTCAAAAACCAAGCTGTTTTACTACCTTGTCTTGTGAGAATGACATAATATTGTGGCATTATAGGTTGGGTCATCCTAGTTTTAATTACCTGAAATATTTGTTTCCGAGTCTCTTCAAAAATAAAAATGTTTTTTCCTTTCAGTGTGAGGTTTGTGAACTTGAAAAACATCATAGAGTTGTTTATCCATCTCTTAAATATATGCCATCAAAATCTTTTTCTCTTGTGGATAGTGATATTTGGGGTCCCTATAGAGTGAAAACAGCCTCTTAGGATCTAGATGGTTCATCACATTCATTGATGATCACACTAGAGTCACATGGATCTATCTCTTAAAAGAAAAATCCAAGGCCGCACAAACTTATAAAAATTTTCACTCAATGATCAACACTCAATTTCAAACGAATATCCAAGTACTTCGAACAAATAATGGTCGGGAATATTTTAAATCTATTCTAGGTGAATTTCTACTACAAAAAGGGATTATTCATCATAGTTCTTGTGTTGATACTCCCCAACAGAATGGAATTTCTGAAAGAAAAAATAGACATTTGTTAGAAGTGGCTAGGTCTTTATTATTTGCTATGATGTTCCTATTCATTTTTGGAATGAAGCACTTCTAACAGCAGCCTATTTAATCAATCGAATGCCTACTAGAGTTCTAAATTACATCACTCTTTTGCAGGCTTTAAAATGTTTTTCCTGAGAATCGATCTTTCACTGAGTTAACTTCTCGAATATTTGGTTGTATTTCCTTTGTTCATATACATGATCATCACAGAGGAAAACTTGATCCTCGAGCCCATAAATGGATTTTTCTGGGTTTCTCACCGACTCAAAAAAGTTATAGGTGTTTTGATCCTAAAACTGGAAAGTTTTTTTGTGAGTAAGGGTGTCACTTTTTTTGAAAAACAACCCCTTTTTGATACAAATTCTACTCCGAGTGACTATGAGGCTGAATATAATTTCTGGGAACAAATATCTTTTCCGAAATTGGTTGTAAATGAATTAGATGAATCAATCAATATTCCTGTAACTAATTCTAAGATTTCACAACCTCATAAGACTCGGGAAGAAATCAACTTGGGACAAACTACTGAACTTCGTGTTAATTCTAGAAAAAAGACCCGACCTTGTGCTATTCCGCCAGCCCCTGAGGTACGTCAAACATCTGACTCGACTGAGGTTCAAGGTACATCTATTCTTACTCCTATTCCATTTCAAAACCTAGAGCTTGATGAACCTATAGCCCTTCGTAAAGGCGTTCGTACCTGCACTACTAAACATCCAATTTCCAATTTTGTTTCTTACCGTAACCTCTCACCAGATTTCCGAGCCTTTTCCACCAGGATTTTGAATGATTAACTTTCTAAATCGATACATGCGTCTCTAGAGGTTCCGAAATGGAGGGAGGCAGTTTTTGAGGAGATGAGGGCTCTAACGAAGAATGAAACTTGGGATCTAACACCATTACCTACAGGGAAGCGCTCAGTTGGCAGCAAGTGGGTGTTCACAATTAAATACAAAGCAGATGGTTCGGTAGTGAGGTACAAAGCAAGGCTTGTGGCAAGAGGTTTCACTCAAACTTATGGTCTAGATTACGAAGAAACATTCGCTCCAGTGGCCAAACTGAACACTGTGCGTGTTCTTCTCTCACTCGCAGCAAATCTGGACTGGTTTCTTCGACAATTTGACTTGAAGAATGCTTTTCTAAATGGCGAGTTAGAAGAAGAGGTATATATGGAGACCCCTCCGGGTTTTGAAGAAATGAAGAAGAATGACAGAGTCTGCAAGTTGAAGAAATCCATATATGGATTGAAACAATCTCCGAGATCTTGGTTCGAGTGATTTACCAAGGCAGTGAAGGCACAAGGTTACTCTCAGGCTCATTCAGATCATACTATGTTCTACAAAAACAATAATGGTAAAATTGCTATTTTAATTGTGTATGTAGATGACATTGTTTTGACAGGAGATGATACCCACGAGCTAGACAAGCTTCAGACTTTCTTATCAAGCCAATTTGAAGTCAAGGATCTGGGACAACTCAAATATTTCCTAGGGATGGAGGTGGCTAGGTCCTCAAAGGGCATAGTTATCTCACAAAGGAAGTATGTTCTAGACCTTTTGAAGGAGACTGGACTGCTCGGATGTAAACCAGTGGCAACTCCGATTGATTCCAATCAGAAACTCAAGAAAGAAGATGGAGGAGAGCCAGTGGACAAGACTCGGTATCAGAAGCTGGTGGGGAAGTTGATTTATTTGGCTCATACAAGACCCGATATTGCTTTTTCCGTTAGCCTGGTCAGTCAGCTCATGCATTGTCCCTCGGAAAAGCACTTGAAAGCAGTCTACATAATTATTCATTATTTGAAGGGGAGTCCAGGAAAAGGGATCATGTTTTTTAAGAATGGAAGCAGGAGTGTGGAGATCTTCACTGACGCTGATTAGGGCGGGAGTTCAACTGACAAAAGATCTACCACCGATTATTGTTCCTTTGTTTGGGGCAACTTAGTCACTTGGCGTAGCAAAAAACAACCGGTTGTCTCAAGGAGCAGTGCTGAGGCAGAATTCAGAGCTATGGCTCAAAAAGTATGTGAACTCTTATGGATTCGGAAGATCTTAGAGGAGCTAAAGGTTGTAAGAGATAAACGTATGAAGTTATACTGCGACAACAAATCTGCAATCAGTATTGCTCAGAACCCGGTGCAGCACGACATGACGAAGCATGTCGAAATAGACCGTCATTTCATCAAAGAAAGACTAGAAAATGGCGATATCTGTATGCCTTTCGTTCCCTCATCGGAACAGCTTGCAAATGTTCTCACCAAAGGACTGTTTACTAGCATGTTTGAAGGTTTTATATCCAAGCTGAGAATGATCGATATCTATTCACCAGCTTGAGGGAGAGTGTCGAGAATATTACTAGTTCAATTAGATAGATTTTATTTATGTACATATTTGATTCCGTTATAATTAGTATCTGATTTGGTTTATAATTAGATAGCTGATTTTAGGTAGTTCCCTATTTTCTCTCCTTGATTGATTCCATGTTTTAGGTATTTATATGCGGTAGAACTTAATAAAATTATTCATTCAGGATTCAATCCTACTTCTACCTTCGCACTATTTTGGGTATGTCCAAAAAACCCCCAAATCATTGGTATGGTTCCCATTTTCTTGGAGTTACTTGTTTGTGGATGTGTTGGTGACCTATATTGATTGAACCTATAAGTGGGGCTTGCTCAAGTTGTGATTTTAATTGTGGTTTCTGAAATTAATGGTCTATTGCTTTGATGGGTTTTTGATATATTAATCTAATATGATATTGATAAAGTTCTAATTTTTATTATGTTTCCGTTTTACTGAAATGAGTAATGTGTGGTTTTGATGGGGTTTCAAGGTATTGATCTGTTGATGACAGCCATGTTATGGTCTTCGTTAAATTATGAATTGTTGTCATATTTCTGTTTTGTTGAAATGAACGGTATGTGGTTTTGATGAGTTTGGAAGGTCTGTAACTGTTGATGAAACTCATGATAAATTCTTGCTCAAGTTTTTTTGTTGAAACAAATGATTTATGGTTTTGGTGTGTTATTGACTTTTGAAGGTATGTGACTCTTAATGAAACCGATGATAGGTTTTTATTCAAGTTGTTTTTTTTATGTTTTGTTGAAATAAATGATTTGTAATTCTGGTATGGTGTGACTTTTAAAACTATGTGACTATTAATAAGAGTCGTGTGAAGAATTTATTTTATTATTTCATCTAATCATAATTGATTTCATAATTGAAGATTATAGGAATTTAGGGTTCATGTCTTGGAACAGTTTTTTTGTTTGCGTTCGTATTTAATTTGTGAGTTTGAGTAATTGTATTTTCTGTAGGTTATGTATAATTACAACTTATAATTTGAGCTATTGTGTGAGCAAAAGTAACATTTAATTGTTTGTATGGTTTGTGTACGACATAAAGAAAAACAATTCAAATGAATATTCTTTAAGGGCATTGACCCAGAAACTTGTGAATATGGAAAATGAGTTCTCTAGAATTGTTTCAAAGGATTTCAAGCATGGAGAAGACAATAATGAATAGTGAGGACAAAGAAACACAATTTCTTGAAGAAATCCAACAAAAAGATTAGAAGTTATAATGTTTATTAGTTATGTTGTTAATGTATTATATGTTGTTTTAATTTCATGATATTGTATTTATATTGTTTTAAGTTCATCATAATGTATTATCTAGCAAGTTAATGTTGATTTGTATAACTAATGTTAAAAGAGAATGTTTGGATTCAATAAGGGTGTGAAAAATGAAGTAATTTGAACACGAAACATATAAGAAGCTAATTTTGAACATTAACATGTAGCTGGAGCAACAAAAACTGTAACAATAGCTGTAATTTGGACAGTGTTATTTGAATCCAACATAAAAATGTAAGTTGAAGAAGCTCAGAAACATGTGATGAGTGTGAACATTAATCAACATAAACATGTAATTTAACAAGAATATAGATTATAAACATGTAATATTCATAAACCATAAACATCAAGCAAATATTTGCAATCGCAATTTTCTGCACTTGTACATATTACTTGCAATTTCCAGCAAGCATTTATATAAAGGAAACAAAACCACAATCCAAGGCAATAAAGCCACAAACTAGACAGTTACATGACTAGGCAATAAAGTCATAAACATTAAAAAATGCATAAAAGACCAAAAGAAAAGCAGATTCTCTGTTCCCAACACTTTCCATAATAAGTGGCCACACATTTGTTAGGTTTGTGCCCTAGTCCAAAATAATTCTTCAATCTATATTGTAACGGACATCATTATTCTACATAATAAAAGGCATAATATTACTAATGTGTTGTAGTAATATATCTAATGTGATTTGATCTATGTCATAATGTGTGTAATCACTTATAGTAGAACTATAGATCAGAAAGAGTTGCATTCGATAGTCACAGATCAGCTAAGCTTCTTCTGAAGCGATCAGTATGAGACTAACTCCTTGTGATCACGCTAGACTGATCATGGCAAAGATGTGCCGGAGTTATATCATAGATATCATCAGGTCGATGATATCGGACAACCCGATTGTGAGTATGTTGCATAGATCCAGTCATGAGATACTCACATATCGTAACTTGTCATTATATCCTAAGACCAAGGAGTCTTTGTGTATGCTATGTAACAAATACCTAAGTTTGACCTAGTCTAACGTTATCTGTAAAAGGGTAGCTATAACGGCTTCGATTGGCTTTGGCATTTATTGCACTAGTGAAATCGAAAGGCGTCTGAGGGAATTATCACTCATACTTCGGTATGAGAAAGATATCCGTTTAGGCCACTTGATGAGTATGACTGAAGAAATAGCATGGCCATGCAGGTGATATATTAGTATCAGTTTTCAGTCATCTTAGATATCAAGAAACAGTGATTGATAAATTAGGATGACCGTTCTATGCCTACTGATCAATCTGGATATCGGTTTGATAAAAAGACAGTGACATGTACGATAACTAGGTTAAGTCAAATAATCGATAATCACGAATATTGGATAATCATAATGTCTTGCTAGAGGCCACTTATGATGGAAAGGGTAAAATAGTAATTTTACCAGTCTGCCAATTATTCGTGAGCCTAGAGGGTCACACACATTAAGCACGATACATGACAATAATTATGGATGAGAATTGAGAACAATTCGGTAGTTTTCTGGCCTAAGGTTTTAACCAGATGGTTGAAGAAATCAATTCGAGAAAATTGAGCCGTTTTGACTAAACCGAAATTAGAACTCAAGTTAATGGGTTTAATTTGGGTTTTAGTTAAACGGGCTTAAAGCCCATTTAGGGATTTAAGATAAGAGAGGGATCAAATGCAAATAAGAAAGAATAAAGGGATAGATAATGCAATTTTTATTTTGAAATTCAATTTAATTTCAAATAAAAAATCACATAATATCTATTCATTTTATCCTTGAGTTTTTCAGCAACTTCCCCTCCTTTCTCTCTCCCTCATTGCCGAAACCTCTCCCTCTCTCTACCTCCATTATTGCTCTTGTTTTCTCTCAAATTTTCTAGCAAAAAGATTGAGTGAAAACCCATTTCGGTTGTGGTGCTTGTGTGGACTTGATAGAGAGAACACTACACTTGTGTTTTTGTCGATTAGAAGAGGTAGATATCAGATCTATAATTATGTTTATAACATGTTCAAATGTCATTAAGATTTTAGCTTTTTACGATCACCACGGTTACATAAAGTCCGCTGCATGATATTCATCGTTTGGAACCCGTGGTGATCTCTTTCAGTGGTATCGGAGCCATGGTTATTATGTTTATTTGTATATGTTTAAATCTGATTTTTTTTATATTTATATGTATTCTTCATCATTAGCATGCATGTCAATCGAAATTTTTTTCAGATTTGATTGATTTTGGAAATTGGAAAATTAATTAATTTTTTTTTGGGTTTTTCGGGTTAGCCATGGCTTAGCCATGGCCGACCAGGTCGAGTCCCTTGGTGGACCATGGAATGCCCTAGGGCAGACCATGGTCAGCACCATGGGCTGACAAGGGTCGCCTACGGGGGACCATGGCAGCCCTCGCGGGCGACCAGGGTCTGCCCTTGCGGGCGACCATAGCAGCCCGTGAGGGCCACCATGGTTGCTTCGCGGGCGACCAGGGTCTGCCCTAGGGGAGACCATGGCTACCCTCGCGGGCTACCATGGTCGTTCCCGTGGCCGACCACGGTCAGCCCCGCGGGCGACCTCGGCAACCCTCACGAGCCACCGTGGTTGCCTCCGCGGGCGACCTTCGGTTGAGCCGTTTCGGCTCGACCAGATTCGAGCTGAACCAGTTGGTTCGCGAGAATATTTGGAAACCCTAAAAATTTAATTTTCAGATTTGGTTCGGTTTCGATAAACCAGCGAGAACCGGTCCAAAATTCAATTAATCGATCAAACCGTCCGGTTTCGATAAACCGGAATTTTTCACACTTAAGAAAGATAAAATTTGGAAAAATTATTTGTTTGATCAGCATATTGATTGATAACATGATCTTTGATCACATGATGTTTTCCACATGATGCTAGCTAAGCCCATTAGATTTGCATTTTAATTTCGGTTTTGCAACCTGCGTGGTTCTTAATTTTGGGTTGTAGTAAATACGGCATGCGTGTCGTGATTTGTATTTTATTTAATTTATTTTAATATGTAATCACGAAAACCGACACAAGAATCAAGTCAAGAGGGAGACTCGGATTGGAGGAGGCTCGAAGCCAGTGGGAGTTCACAAGAATGGAGCAAGTTTGGATCTTGAAGACCTTGTCTTTAGGATCAGTTTTGCTAGATTCTTAGGAACTTTAGATGGGCTTAGCTATGCATATTTTATTGTTACATTTGTATATTTGAATGTATGAATGTATGATAGTTTAAATATACAAGTTTATGTATGATTTGCTATCACCCACATGCAAAGATTAAAATCAGAATTTAATCAGACTCGCATGTAACCTGCTAAGGGATCATCTTTGCATGAATTTGCAATTGATGATTCCAGATTAAGATTGTATCGATATACAATCAGACTTTTATAATTCACTTAAACGCAAATAATTACAAGTCAAGCGTGATACCATCCAATTTTGGGCACTCAAAAGGGCTTTGACCCTATGGATGTCGGTACGCCTCCGCGTAACATTCATAGAGAAAAGGTCTGGATGAGATGGCTAGTTCTGTGTGGGTGCGTGCGCCTCCGCGTAGTAGTCACATTAGTTCTATCCATAGTTCAAGCTTGGTAGACTTGTCTACGATTGTCAGCTAGGGCTGACCTAGGGTATCAGTATAGGGTATGCCATGTACTAACAAGTAAAGACCCTAGCCAGGAACTACATGGTCTTGTAGATGGATTCACTCCTACCTTGATGCACTCAATTGGAGCAGTGAGCCTCCGTTCACTTCAATTGAGAGTATGATGGGATCCTGGTTCAGATTCTAAAGTTAGAATCAGAAAGTGTTTTATAATTAAATCTCCAACTTCAATTTTAATTAATACTGATTAAAAGTTGTTTACTATGTAGATATAAAATGGCAAACACGAATCATTCTGGTAGCAGCGCGCTTAGGTCACTAATCGAGCATGATAAGCTTAACGGCGTAAACTTTCTCGATTGGGACCGGAATTTGAGACTCGTTCTCAAGCATGAACGTAAGGAATATATCCTTACCCAGGAACAAGCACCTACTGAACCAGCACTGAACGCCTCAAGGGCGCTAAGGGATACCTACCAGAAATTCCTTATCGACCGGATCGACGTGCAGTGCATCATGATGGGCAGTATGGTGCCTGACTTGCAGCAACAGTTCTTGGACATTTCCGAAGATCCCAAAGCCTGTATGGCTGAGATCGAGAAAATGTTCAAAGAGAAAGCGCGTGTCGAAAGATACGACACTTTTGTTGAACTGATGTCTTGCAAGCTAAAGGCTGGAGCTCCTGTCAGTCCTCATGTCCTTAAGATGAAACGTCTTTTGGAACATTTGACCAGACTAGGTCATCCTGTGGACAAGGAAATGTCTGCAGACTTTGTGCTGCATTCACTTCCAGAAGCATATCGTGAATTCGTTGGAAATTACAATATGCATGACATGAATAAAATCGTGTCAGAGCTTCATGGTATGCTCGTGACTGCAGAAAAGAATCTCAAGGGGAAAACCAAGGAGGTTCTTATGGTCAACAAGCAAGTGAGCTTCAAGAAAGCCAGCCTGGGCAAGGGTAAGGCTCCTATGCACCTAGCAGGGAAGATTCGACAACCTAAGGGTCCAACAGCTCCAAAGGCTGTTGAGAATCCTAAGAAGGATGTCGTCTGCTTCTATTGCCAAGGACTGGGGCACTGGAAGAAGGATTGCAAGAAACACAAGTTGTTTCTTAAGAAGAGTGGAGCTTCCACATCTTCAGGATCAGATATATTTGTTATTGAGCTCAATCTCAGTTTATCTACTTCAGATTCTTGGGTACTTGATACCGGTGCAGAATCTCACATTTGTGTTAATGTGCAGGCTTTGGGAAGTAGAAGAGAAGTGAGCAAGGGCGAGGCGGACCTACGAGTTGGCGATGGCAATCAAGTCTCGACAACTGCTGTAGGAGATATTAGTCTCAGTTTGCCCAGTGGGCTGGTTTTATTTTTAAATAATGTTCATTGTGTACCTGCGTTTCGCAGAAATATTATTTCTATTTCCTTGCTCGACAAGGAAGGATATCATTTTTCAATTGATAATGGAGTTTTCAGTATTTTCAAGAAAAACATGTTTTATTGCAATGCTTCATTAGTTGGTGGTTTATATATTCTTAATATTCAAAACACTGGCACTAGCTCGATTTATAATATCAGTAACAAAAGGGTTAAATCCGATGATTTAAACCAGACTGTGATATGGCATTGCCGCTTAGGCCATATAGGCCAGAAACGCATCTCAACACTTCACAAGTGTGGGCTTCTAAGTCCGTTTGAATTCACTTCAATTGAGAGATGCGAGTCATGCCTTATGGGAAAAATGACAAAAGCACCTTTTGCCGGTTTAGGTGAAAGGGCGAGTGACTTACTAGGTCTCATACATTCCGATGTTTGTGGGCCCATGAGCACTCAGGCAAGAAGAGGTTTTCACTACTTCGTTACATTCACTGATGACTTCAGTAGATATGGGTATGTTTATCTTATGAGACATAAGTCGGAAACTTTTGACAAGTTCAAAGAGTTCCAGAACGAAGCACAGAATCAACTTGGTAAAAGTATAAAGGCGCTTCGATCTGTCCGAGGCGGTGAGTACTTGGACCAAGATTTTCACAGTCATTTAAAGGAGTGTGGGATCATCTCTGAATTGACTCCGCCTGGAACACCTCAAATGAATGGTGTATCCGAACGGAGAAATCGGACCTTGCTTGACATGGTTCGATCAATGATGAGTCAGGCTGATCTTCCTATCTCCTTCTTGGGCTATGCCCTAGAAACGGCCGCATTCATATTGAATCGGGCTCCTACAAAGGCAGTGGAAAGCACTGCATACGAAGTATGGAACGCGAAGAAACCCTTATTAGCTTTCCTTAAGATTTGGGGATGTGAAGCTTACGTCAAGCGTTTGCTAGGCAATAAGCTCGAACCCAAATCAGACAAATGTGTCTTTGTGGGGTACCCTAAAGAAACAAAAGGGTACTATTTCTACAAACCCAGCGAGAACAAAGTTTTTGTTGCTCGAGGAGGGGTATTTTTGGAAAAGGAATTTATTTCCAAAAGAGCTAGTGGGAGTGTCGTGCATCTTGAAGAAATTCAAGAAGATACGGAGCAACCCACTACGCCGAATGTAGAAATACATGAGCCAGAAGAGGTCATTGATCAAGAACCAATCCCGACACCCATTCTAGATGGTCCAAGAAGGGCTGAGAGATCTCATCAAGCTCTTATCAGATATGGCTTTCTAGCCACTGAAGGAAATGACTTGATGTTGGTGGATCAAGATGATCCAGAAACCTACAGACAAGATTTGGCCAGTCCAGACTCCGAAAAATGGCAGAACGCCATGAATGAGGAAATGAAATCCATGTCAGATAACCAAGTCTGGAACTTGGTGGATCAAACCCCTGGGATAAAACTCATTGGTTGCAAATGGGTCTATAAAATTAAGACCGACATGGATAGAAAACCTCAGACCTATAAAGCTAGACTGGTTGCGAAAGGTTATCGCCAAATCGAAGGTATCGATTATGACGAGACTTTTTCACCTGTGGCTACGGTCAAATCTATCCGGATCATTCTAGCCATAGCAACATACTACCACTATGAGATATGGAAGATGGACGTCAAAACCGCCTTCCTTAACGGGAACTTAAAAGAGGATGTGTATATGACACAGCCCGAGGGTTTTGTTGATCCAGAGAATTCCGGAAAGATTTGTAAGCTGCTTAGATCCATTTATGGATTAAAGCAAGCTTCACGGAGTTGGAACATTTGTTTTGATGAAGCCGTAAGGGAATTCGGTTTTATCAAAAACGAAAGTGAGCCTTGCGTATATAAGAAAGCGAGTGGGAGTAAAATAGTATTCCTAGTGATATATGTCGATGACATACTGATCATCGGGAATGACATCCCAACCCTGCTTGAAGTTAAAGCTTGGTTAGGGAAATGTTTCTCGATAAAGGACTTAGGTGATGCTGCTTTCATTTTGGGCATCAAGATCTACAGAGATCGACCCAAGAGAATATTGGGCCTAAGTCAGAGCACTTACATAGATAAGGTGTTGAGAAGATTCTCAATGCTTGATTCTAAGAAGGGATACCTACCTATGCGACATGGCATTTAGCTTAGCAAACAACAGAGTCCTAAGACTCCTGATGAGCTAAGCAGAATGAGTAAGATCCCATATGCTTCGGCTGTGGGATCCATCATGTATGCTATGATTTGCACGAGACCAGACGTCTCATTCGCGTTAAGCTGTACCAGCAGATATCAATCTAACCCAGGCCAGGAGCACTGGACTGCTGTCAAGAGTATCCTAAAGTATCTAAGGAGAACTAAAGACGCATTCCTAGTGTATGGTGGGAAGGATGGAGAACTAGCAGTCACAGGATATGTTGATGCTTTCTTTCAGACAGATCCTGATGATTTCAAATCACAAGCATGATTTGTATTCGTGTTAAATGGCGGAGCATTCAGCTGGAAGAGCTTCAAGGAAGCCACAACTGCCGATTCTACAACAGAGGCTGAGTACATATCTGCAGCAGAAGCAGCTAAGGAAGCCGTATGGGTTAGAAGCTTTCTAACTGGATTAGATGTAATGCCGCGAGCATCTGATCCGGTAAGCTTGTTGTGTGACAACACTGGGGCCATAGCATTAGCTCAAGAGCCTAGATTCCACAACAGAACTAAACACATACAGAGGAAGTATCACATTATCAGAGAATATATAGATAACGGTGATGTGGAGATTGCTTATGTACCGAATGATGACAATGTTGCTGATCCCCTGACAAAGGCTTTACCGCAGCCTAAGCATGAGGCGCACGTGAAGTCTATGGGGGTAGATTGGAACTTAAGTTGGAACTAGGGGCAAGTGGGAGATTGTTAGGTTTGTGCCCTAGTCCAAAATAATTCTTCAATCTATATTGTAACGGACATCATTATTCTACATAATAAAAGGCATAATATTACTAATGTGTTGTAGTAATATATCTAATGTGATTTGATCTATGTCATAATGTGTGTAATCACTTATAGTAGAACTATAGATCAGAAAGAGTTGCATTCGATAGAGTCCCTGATCAGCTAAGCTTCTTCTGAAGCGATCAGTATGAGACTAACTCCTTGTGATCACGCTCTACTGATCATGGCAAAGATGTGCCGGAGTTATATCATAGATATCATCAGGTCGATGATATCGGACAACCCGATTGTGAGTATGCTGCATAGATCCTGTCATGAGATACTCACATATCGTAACTTGTCATTATATCCTAAGACCAAGGAGTCTTTGTGTACAATATGTAACAAATACCTAAGTTTGACCTAGTCTAATGTTATCTGTAAAAGGGTAGCTATAACGGCTTCGATTGGCTTTGGCATTTATTGCACTAGTGAAATCGAAAGGCGTCTGAGGGAATTACCACTCATACTTCGGTATGAGAAAGATATCCGTTTAGGCCACTTGATGAGTATGACTGAAGAAATAGCATGGCCATGCAGGTGATACTTTAGTATCAGTTTTCAGTCATCTCAGATATCAAGAAACAGTGATTGATAAATTAGGATGACCGTTCTATGCCTATTGATCAATCTGGATATCGGTTTGATAAAAGGACGGTGACATGTACAATAACAGGTTAAGTCGAATAATCGATAATCACGAATATTGGATAATTATAATGTCTTGCTAGAGGCCACTTATGATGGAAAGGGTAAAATAGTAATTTTACCAGTCTGCCAATTATTCGTGAGCCTAGAGGGTCACACGCATTAAGCACGATACATGACAATAATTATGGATGAGAATTGAGAACAATTCGGTAGTTTTCTGGCCTAAGGTTTTAACCAGACGGTTGAAGAAATCAATTCGAGGAAATTGAGCCGTTTTGACTAAACCGAAATTAGAACTCAAGTTAATGGGTTTAATTTGGGTTTTAGTTAAACGGGCTTAAAGCCCATTTAGGGATTTAAGATAAGAGAGGGATCAAATGCAAATAAGAAAGAATAAAGGGATAGATAATGCAATTTTTATTTTGAAATTCAATTTAATTTCAAATTAAAAATCACATAATATCTATTCATTTTATCCTTGAATTTTTCAGCAACTTCCCCTCCTTTCTCTCTCCCTCTCTCTACCTCCATTATTGCTCTTGTTTTCTCTCAAATTTTCTAGCAAAAAGATTGAGTGAAAAACCATTTCGGTTGTGGTGCTTGTGTGGACTTGATAGAGAGAACACTACACTTGTGTTTTTGTCGATTACAAGAGGTAAATATTAGATCTATAATTATGTTTATAACATGTTCAAATGGCATTAAGATTTTAGCTTTTTACGATCACCACGGTTACATAAAGTCCGCTGCATGATATTCATCGTTTGGAACCCGTGGTGATCTCTTTCAACATTAAGTCTCAACCTCCCACCTCAACAGCTGTATTTGTACCAGATCCAGAAGTAAACTCATCTAGGCCTCTCTTTCTTTCCCTTCCACCATCTTTAATGCCATGACTTCCTCTTCAAGCAACTTCACTTTCTCCTCCAGTAGTTGTGTGCCAGTACATTACCAGCCAAAGCTTTCCCTTCCAGCCTACAAGTAAAAAAACCAAAATCAACGATCTCATCCCAAAAACAACCACCAAAAACCATAGAATCAACAACCAAATTCATCCAAAAACTCACAAAAAACAAAAAAGAAAACCACAAAATCTAGCAAATTCTACCCAAAAACTTACCAATATCAACAAACAAAATATTTAGAAAAAATAAGATAAAACCAAAAACCTCTTGTGAAGCCTCATATTCTGCTCTCCTTATTAGTGCAGTTTCTCGTTTCTGAAGAATCTTCTCGGATGTGCAAGTTGTTTTTGGCTTCACTCGTCTTTTGGTAAGTATCTTCTCTACCACGTCTTGCTATTTGCAAACATCTCGTCTAAGTCTTGTTTTGAAGGCATACGTCCTAATTTTCTTGATCTCTGTTCTTAAGTGACATAGGACTATGTTGTACCTTTTTCTCTTTCCGCTCTTTTTTTTGTAAGTCTCACCATGGTCGTTAGGAGTACGCGAACGCGAGTTGTGACCACTCTGCTTACACACCGAGCACCTAACAACCTAAGGATCATTTACAACCTGGTCCATTAGAAGATTTTCTCACCAAGGCTCTTAGATTTTCTCATTTTTGGGCGTCCAGATGGATTTTGCATAATAGGAGGCTTAATCCTTGGAACGTCTAAATCAGTAGGCCAACGGTCTTTGCTGTCAACAGGAATGATGAAGTGGGTATAGGTTGAAATGTAAATATACACCTCGTAGAACCTATAGTCCTCAGGTTTGTTGATCGACAAATATCTCATCACATCTATACTAAGTTGACACGGTATACCGTTTAATTGCCACTCACGACATTGATATTTCTTAGCTTCAAAGTTCACTGTTCATGACGACCCATGCTCTCTAACTTCAAATAGTTTTTCCCCGCTGTGAATGCAATTTCAAAACTTGCGTTGCTCAATGTTTTCCATTAGTTTCGCCTATATTTTCGGGCAAATTCATCCATTTCATTTTTTCGCTGCTTCCAGTTTGGAACTTATAAATTCCATCAATTGTCTCTGATAGTCTTCACATACCTCGTAAATACATTTCTCCCGAGCATCAACTATCCAAGCATTGAAACTCTCGGATAAGTTGTTGACCTGCTCCGATGATCTTACCATCTCGGTATAGAAAACCTTGCACCATTGTGTTCCTTCTTTTTCCTGAATCCATTCATAGGCCGCATGACTTATGACGTTGATTAATTTCAAATTCTCTTTTAAAACAATTTTTGTTGGAAAATATAATCAAATAATTATATTTATCCTAAATTGAATGAGATAGAAGAGATTTTTTTTCATTCATGTGATACAATACAATTGATGTGCATTTGATTCTCTTGAGTACATATATTCCTAAACCTTTCATTTTTTAAATTATTTTTTTCATTTATTTGAAAAGTCTTTTGGTTGAAAGTTGATGACTATAAATAGATAGTGATTCTCTTGTAATTTCATCTTATTTCATAATCAAGAACATGAGTTCTTGATTCTTCTTCTCTTTCTTTAGTCTCAAACATTCATCGTAAGTATGGTGTAGAGAAAGACACAAGTTCAACTTCGTCGGAACTAGACCTTTGGTGTACGGTGCTAGTTCGAAGTCGTTGTATCCTAGGAGGTGTACACTCATTGATTTCAACACCCGAGTGAGACCAAATACACTTTCAGGAAAGTGTCTAATACGCCTCGACTATTTCCCGAGTCTGTATCGATTAATTTGTAAACGTTCATGTATCTTAGTAATTTTAATATTTCATTATTATTTATAATTTTTCAAGTTCCACAATTTGTTAATGTTATTATATAATACAAAATTTTAAAGTGTATCGTTATTGAGTTTTAACAGGTTGCGGATTCAAGAAGATTCATGTTCAAGTTTATGAAAAACAAAATTTTTCAATACTATTAATTTTTATTTCATCTTGTAGATACGAAAATGAGTTTATAATACTAATAAAATTTATTAATTTGTAAATGAGTTTTTTATTTGTTACAAACAACAAAGTTTCATACTCGCTCCAAATTTGAATAAATCATTGAGATATGATGAATTTGGTCATATGAGTTAATTTATAATCTTACAAATACTAATGAGTTCGTTTTTCTTGTTGTAGAGATAAAAAACAAAGGATGAAGCATGTTTATGCTGAATATCGGGAGTTCGTAATTGCTCCAATCTTTGAAACCAAGAGCTTGATGACGGGAGCAATGAGTTTGCTTGCCAGATTCATCTGATGAAATATACTGGACAATATGTCCGTATGGTTGAGGCCGGGAATGTACATTTGGGTCCAATTCTTTGTGAATTTGAGACACGAGTGTCTACCACCAATATATCGATTTTTTTTCAATAAGATGACTTGAAATTTTTGTGGCTTCATCTTTGAATGATGACAACTAAATTTGGTATTATAATTGACCATATTTATCTAGCACGGTTCCTGTACGAAGAACCTGAAAAATGAAAGTGGAGAAGTTGATTCTCGCGTATTTAAAAACTAGTTATTGAATAGCTTAATATTTTTTGTTAATGTTCATTGTACAAGTGAAGAAAAATATCAAATAATAGTGGAGAATCATAAGAAGAATATGATTTGTGAAATCATATGAATTGATTGGCATGAATGAAATGTAATAATGAATCATATCAATGAAATTAATATGAATAATGTCAATAAAATGTTGGTTTCATTCATGGGTTGAAAATCATAATTATACGATTAATTGGAATAATTTTCATTGATACATCATGAATCGATGAATCATACGAGTTGAATGATATAACAATCTCATTCACGAGCTCATGAATTATATAAATATGAGTTGAGCTTGATCAACGTATGGAATATTAGTTTTGCATCATTCACGAATTGATGAATTCTGAATTTGAACATGATGATCGAGATGAGAGTAACGATGTTATTTATGAGTTGAAAAATCATATTAGTTGAATATGATTAGTTTGAATGAAATATTGTTTTCATTCATTGATATAAATCATATCAATATGAGTGTGATATGATTAATGAAAGGGAAAATGACACTTTTGTGCACCTAAATATACACTTTTGGCACTTACATACCTTAACTTTTTTTTTCTCTTTTTTCCATACTTTAATTTCATTTTTGGACAATTTTCTTCAGACATTTCAAAATACCGAAACTACCCCTGAATTGAACCGGTTCAATTTCAACCAGATCCAACCATATTTTAATTAATATGAAATTACTTTTTTACCCTCCATTGAATAACGAAATTATCACACAATTTAAGGGTATATTGGTCTTTTCAAATAACAAATTAAAAATTGAAAAGTAAATTATTAAATTACATTTTTGCCCCTCTCTCCTCACTGTTCATCATCTTCTCCGGCAGCCCAACCACCCATCTCCGCGTCTACCGTCCGCCTCCGGCAATGAAGATCCTCTCGCCCTCCATCGCATCGTCTCCGACGCATCCCTCTCCCTCTACAACCACCTCCACCTCAACTTCTCCTCCTCTATCCCTCGCCCCCTTCTCGAGGACCTCGCCTCCGAAACCCTAGGCTCGGCCGCCAACTGTGGATTTGTATCATAATCGGCACCACAACAAGAGTAGAGCAGCTGGCGGTACTCGACGAGGAACATGGCGGTGGCGCGCGATGTTGGGCGGAGAGGAGGCAGATCTCGTAGAGGAGCTCGACGCCGCCGGTGTCGAAGGAGGCGACGACGAGGTGGTTCTGCTCGTAGAGGAGATGCCGGTGGCCTTGGGCGACGACGAGGCGGTTCTTCCTGGTGGCCGTTGATGGAGGCGAGGACGGGAAGGGTAGGGGTTGAAGGTAGAGAGGGGCATTCAATTGAAAATTTGATGAATATGTGAGGGTAATTTCATCTTTTTACCCTCTTTAAAAGTTGGACCGGTTCTCTCCATCAGACCAGATTTAATTTTGGTTCAACTCAGGGGTAATTTCGGTATTTTTAAAATTTTAGGGGTAAATTGTCCAAAATAATATTCAGGTATGGAAAAAAGAGAAAAAAAAAGTTAGGGTATGTAAGTGTCAAAAGTGTATATTTAGGTGCACAAAAGTGTCCTTTTCCCTTAATGAAATAATGAGTTTATGTACCGCTGAATAATATCAATTCTAGTGAATATGATCAAATTGAATAAAAAAAAGTTTTATTCATAATGATATGCCATGACGTGTTCATGATCAATTAAAACAATTTCTCTTAATTATGAAAAGGGAGAATTAAGAGATCAATTCAATGGACTAAGTGATGATCTAGTCATGTTGCAATATCAAAATAAACTTTTGGTTATGAAATCTTAAAATGTGTTGGTTTGGCATGTTTAGTTGAAGTCATGTTTGTTTGGATGAAATTGAAAATTCTAATCTAAAGATTATTAATGATTGGGAGAGTGTGTACATGTGCATCTAGGTCACCTCAAAAATATGGTTTTTGGAATATGTCATCACAATAATCAAATAAGTTGTATGTGCGACATAAGAAAAAAATGCAATTAATGGTAATCTCATTGGGCATTATGTGTAATTGATGGTTTCAATAGTAATTGATTCCTTAAAAATTGTTTGTCCAAAATTTTAATGTATATGGACAAAGGTTATGTACAGATGACATGATGATGATGAATAAAAAAGGCGATTAGACAAAATGATAAGGATAAAATAAAGTCTTCCCTTGATACAGAATGATAGACTTGATCAAGTGAACTATAATTTATATGTAGATTAATTCACTTGGACTATCTACCATCTCTCAAGATTGGTAAGCAAACACAAATGTAAATTTTGTGTAAACGAAAGAAACTAAAATCTCTTTCAAATTGTTGAAGGAAACGATGAAAGTCCTAAGCTAATTCACATTAATAGTGTGATTAAAATTGGCTCATAAGAGATGGAAAATAAGTATTTTGTGACTTCTAGGTTGATATTACAAAATAAGACAAAGTCAATTGGCATATTCATGGGAAGAAGTGACTTGAAGATGAATTTGATGCAAGGGTTGGTATTTGTGCATCCAACACGAAATATTCATGTTATCATACTGTCAATTCAACGATGTTGCTGAAAAGAAATATCACTCTTTGAGAGAAGTATATGATAATTATAAATTTTGGGGTCACCATAATACATGTGGGGGACGATGTTACTTCAGCAAATTACCTTTAAAATAAGGTAACATAAATTGAAGTTGAGAAAACTCAGAGTGAGTTAATAAGAGAATTAAGGATTTTCTACGTCTACTTGGAAGTGTGGGGGGTGCTTAGCAAAATCTTTGAATTAGACTCTAAGAAAAATGAGGGCATGAACAAAATTGTTGAATGTGTCTACATTGGAGTCACGAGTGTTGACTACATGACGTCTAAAGAAAATACCACGGAGCTAGTAACCAACTAGTTAGATGGAGACATAGTTGAGAAGACATCTAAAGAAATGAGATTGAAGCCCATGAAATCGTATAATCGAGATAAAGGAAACTCAACCATGTTGACTGGAGATACCAAAATCGTATAATCGAGATAAAGGAAACTCAACCATGTTGACTGGAGATACCAAAATCGTATAATCGAGATAAAGGAAACCCAACCATGTTGACTTGAGATACCAAAATCGTATAATCGAGATAAAGGAAACTCAACCATGTAAATTATTAATTCTCCATATTGTTTTCCTAAATCCCCGAAAATCAGAGTTCTGTCCTCCCTGTAGTAACCCCTAATTTCTGTTGCACTATACTTTAGAGTGTACTTATCTAGGCAAGTACATGTACATTAACAATAGTATTTTTTTAAACATGTAATTTCCCAAAAGAAATTCATAAAACTCATAAGCTTTCATAAACACTTATTTCTAATCTCATGACAATAAAATCAGAAGTAATTCGCTTGTTGTCCAGTACTTTGCAACAACTGTGCTTGTCATTTTACGTTCGTATCTGCATCACCGATCATTCTCTAATCCTCGAGCACTAACACCAAAAGCACCAACCTTTTTATGCATACATTATGTTTATCCTAGTAGGCTCGTTGTGGAAAAAGTCATAGTCAAACCCTTGCTATGCCGCGTATGACTTGAATACCAAACGAAAAATGTCTGGGTTCCTGAATGTTGAGTACAACCCCAACTCAACTTGCTTCATCTTCGAATTTGTTTCCCACACTGGTCCCCTAGATTTGTCTGCTTTGATTTCACTGGTGTTTCTATTCTATTTTCTATGACATCATTATCGAGATCAAATTCTTCAACATCTGGTTCATCCTAGAGATCAAATTCTTTAACACTTGATCCATCAACATTAAGGTCTTCAACATCTGGTCCATCAGCATCAAAGTATTCAATAGTTGGTCCATCGATATCATCAGGTTCATAATATGAATCTCCCTTCTCATGACGCTCAACGAAGTCTTCACTATCACACTCTAACTTGAAAAATACAAGCCGCAACCAATCAGGGACCTCATCAGTAACATTCTCTACATTACCTTCCACATCAGCAGCCACCACATCCACATCACCCTCTAACTCAAACTGTTGATATGGTCCCGGGGTTGATATGCAAACAATGTGCATTCTGAATCACACGACATAGTTCAAAGCAAAAAAAATAATAGATTTTTAATGCATCCCATATTTAAACCCTAAATATTTTGTAAGTACCAGAAAACCTAGGTTTCAAATTTTTTGTATGAAGTTCTAAATTTTATGCACCGCAGAGAACACCATAAAGCCCCATAAATCCCCAAAACTTCATGAGAAACGTAGTTTTCAATGGGGCCGAAACCCTATTTTTTTCAAAAGATTGAGTACATACCTTATCCATTCTTCGATGACGCCCGACCCACAATTTCGCTAATGATTTTTTAAGATCTGAACTGATTCCCTCTTCCATGCGAACTCGATTTCGTCTCGTCTTCGTCAGCTTGTTGTTAGGTTCCAAATAAATAATCTAAAGGAGAGGGGGGTGAATAGATTGATTCAAAATTATAGCAAATAAAAATTAATCTCGAAAAAAAATAGTAAGCAAGAAGATAAGGGAAAAGATAGCTAACGTGGTTCACAACTCTCCTTAGAGTTGCTACGTACACCCCCCTAAGAACTCACAAAGAGTTCGGTCTTTTTACTAATTTAGTAAAAATTACAAAGGATTACAAGAACAAATCTTGTAAATTACAACACCAAGCAAGAACGAATCTTGCAACCAAGGAACAACACTGATGCAGCGTACGTGGGTAGGAAGAATTCTTTATCAAGATTCGTTGATTCTTGCAAATGCCGAAAATAATAGATTTGAGGGAAACCTATATTTTTTTATTAAACTTCAAAACTAAATAATATAAACATATAAGAGTGCTTAAATAGCCAAAATCTAATTGCAGAAAAGGAAATCATAAACTAATTGGAAAAAGGAAACAAATTATAAAAATTGCCTGGAACTTAAGAAATTGCGATTTTGACCACCAAGATGACATCGGATGGCTGAAATTTATCGTACATCATGGTAGAGCAATTTGTTTTGCTCAGAACGCCGTTTCCGCCTAGAAAACACTAGTCTTTTGTCGAAATCTGACACTTTTCTAATTTGCAGTACATCAAACACCTAGCAAGAATTAATCTTGCAACAACAAGATGAAGATATTGAGGTGAACTTACCAAGAGTCAACAATGAAGGTGATTAATCTTATGTAGAATAAACACAATGCCTTAATCACAATAATATAAAAATGGGACAATGACACTTTGTTTCACCTAACTATAGTGAAATAATAGTTTCATACCCTAATTACTTTTCTCTCTTTTTTAGTACCCTAACAATTCTTTTGTAACAATCTAACTCTAAAATACCTAAAATACCTAAACTACCCTTGGTTTAAAAAACTATAAATCGAATTGTTTCAATTTTATTTATCTCTAGTTCAATTTGATTTATATTTAAGATGCAATCAAAATTATGCCCCAAAATCTAAAATTAAATTTAAACCATTTCAAATCTGGTTTGATAAATCAAATTGGACCAATTTTATTTTTATTTCTTAAACTAGGGGTATTTTAGTCATTTTAGCATAAGTTATCACAAAATAATTGTTAAGGTACTAAAAAAAGGAAAAAATAGTCAGGGTATGAAAGTGTCATTTCGCTATAGTTAGGTGTAGCAAAGTGTCATTATCCCTATAAAAATTAAGTATAAGCAAGTTATATATGATTTCAAGATATGTAAGGTTTAGCTCAATGTGATGTTAAAAACATATGATTTCAAAATAAATTTCAAAGAGAGCATAACATGTTCAAGAAATGATTTGACAATAAAAGTGCATGTTTTTCAAATATCAAAATTTATCTTACATATAATGGGAATAGGGAAGGGTTTGGGTGTGTGCTTTTCTGACATTTGGTTTCTTTGTATTTTGACACCTGGCTTTGGGATATTAAAGTTTTTAGTATATGGTGGGATTGATTTTTTGTGAGGGTGACACATGGGTTCCTGATTGGTAACCACCTTAGATTCTATGGTGACACTTGGCTTCTGAGAATGTGACATTCGGGAAGTGTTGGGTGTATTGCAATTTAAATTACAGATTTAAAAAAAATACAAATCAAGGGAATGAATATGATGGTTACTTAACTGTCACTTTGAACCTTTTCATTTTCTTGCACTTGCACCTTTTCATTTTTTGTGAGGGTGACACCTGGGTTCCTGATTGGTAACCACCTTAGATTCTATGGTGACACTTGGCTTCTGAGAATGTGACATCTGGGAAGTATTGGGTGTATTGCAATTTAAATTACAGATTTAAATAAATACAAATCAAGGGAATGAATCTGATGGTTACTTAACTGTCACTTTGAATCTTTTCATTTTCTTGCACTTGCACCTTTTCATTCTCCAACCAATACACTATAACACATTTTCATTCTCTACCTATTACACTATAAATTGTTGTCGGTCTGCATGAAAAAAGAAATCAATATGAGAGGAAACACGGATTCAACGACATAAGGAGTGTCCTTCACGTTGTCCCCGAAGTAGCGTTTCCCTGCAATCATCCTGATCATGATGTTGTGTGAGCTCTTAATGGGCGGCGTTGACATCCATGGACCCGTCCTGGCCATGCAGGAAGCGGCGAAGCATTATCTTGATCTCGTCGGTTCGGATGTCGACCATCCTTGGAGGAGGTGGGTGGAGAGATTATGCGGATCTTTATAGAGAGCCCAGGATAGGCTGGTGTAGTTGGAGCCGACGTGCTTCCCCATGGCCATGGGAGGGCGGGAGGCGAAGACTACATCGTTCTTGGTGAGGTATTCTTCGGCGGAGGATGGGGACGAGACTACGAGGTGGCTAATTTTTGTCTTAATTCTGATTTTAGTTTTCTTGTATGTGTTTCTTTCGATTACGTGAAGACTTTGCTTTATATTTTTTCTTTCACGTTCTCAAACTAAACTTTACCTACATGATCATATGTTAGCCAGTTCTTGAATCATAAAGAATTGTAATAAAGACTATATTTTATTATCTTTTTTGTCCAACTTCTAATTTTAGTTTCTCATATATGATTTTGCTCAACGATAAGACTTGGAATTTTGACTGATTGGTGGTGTTTATTTGGTTATGGCATGTACGGAAATTTGTGAAATCCATTTTCAAAGAAGATAAGTATGTAAGTTACTATCACAAATCTTTATGGTTTGATTGGAAAATATTATTGACTTGTATACATACACTTTTGTTACACAAAGATTTGATTTTGCAGTAAGCACAAAGATTTGCTTATGTTACAAATATTTGTATGTATAAGGAAAATTGAACCTCTATCTACATATGATAATTAGATTTGATAATGTTGACTTCCGAGGGCCTCTACAAGCTACTTCGGAGTTAAAGGGAGGGTCCATTACAAAATTTGTCCTTTATGCTATGTTTTTGTGTAGCTCCATTTGTTGATACAAAGCACTACACAAGGATTTTGGTTACTGTTGATTGATGTTTGCTCTCTATGTTCAGGGCAGAAATTTAAGAAATTGTCAGTGTTTGTTGTTCTTGGAGTTAATGTGCTCTTGAGATGACTTTGGGTTTCAGCAAATGGAGATTTTGTTGTTCTTGTTTAAATTATGTATGGTTGTTGGGAAAATAGAATGATGTTGATTTTTGTTATTTTCAAACGGGATGAGATCTTGTTGTTTTTGCTTGAATTATGTTTGGTTGATGGGAAATGCAGTTCTTGCATCAATTCTTAGTACTTTCATATAGGTATGACCTGATTTCGGGATATGAGATTTTATTGTTTTTGCTTGAATTCTATTTGGTTGCTAATAAGCAAAAACAGTAGGCTCGAGAGATATTGTTGCCTATTAAGATAATATGATGAGTCGAATGAATTTTATCCGTATTCGTACATTATCTTATTTGAAAAAGCTTTTTTTTTTTACATTATTATCAATTCTTTTTACTTTCAAATGGGGTTTTCTTGCACTATCTTAGATTTTATGAAGGATTGAATTTTTTTTCACTTTGTTTTAATCTTTTACTTGTTCTTACTTCTTTTAAATGGATGGCATTAGTTGTGTTGAGTACGGTTTCTTGCATTTGGTTTTTTTTTTCAGGCTTTAGCTAGTTGTGTATGCTTCCCATCATATCTACGCAAAGTCATAGATGGATGTGAACCCTTTTCACCAGAGGAACGAGATGAGAGCTTGCCGCTTACAATTGCCTTGTCAAGTTTATTTGAAGGTATATGATTTTGAAGTTGCAATTTAGTTTTAGATTCAAACAAGTTTAGAATCCACTTCAGTGTGTTAGTGACACTCTATCTTTTTCAATCATGTTGAAATAAATATGTTTGTGATATAAATTTTAGTTGATGAATTACATACATGGTTGTAATTTATTTATACGGGAACTCCAATTTTAAGGTATTTTAATTTTTAATTCTATGGTTTACCATAAATTACACCTACCTATTCACAATCGAAGGATAATTAGTTTATTGGTCTTTATCTTGAATCCTGAATGGTATGTTTCAATCTTGATTGTATAATTGAGATAAATATAAAATGGGAAGTGAGAATAATAGAGGAGGAGGTAACGATCATCTTAACCAACTTTCAAACCCGATATTTGATTTTGATCTACAAATGTTGTAAAAATCAAAATAGAAATAGTCGAAATTGATTTTTAGGTTTTTGTAATCGATTTTCTAATTATGGCACAACCTTAATGCAATTTCAAGATAATTCCATCCTCATATCGACTTTGGTGATTTAAAATTCATACCGATTTTGATTATGCTTACACAAAAAAAAGACAATAATCAAATGTAATAATTCAAACACGATTTGATATTTTTAACATTAAAAATTAGTATTACGTTTATGCACACTTATCTACTGTTAGCCAAGGAGGAGGCGTTGAATCCGCGGAAGGTGATGCTTGCAATGATTCCATATATTCCAAACTTCAATTTAACAAGTCAACATGTAATGATTGTCTTTTTTCGTGTTTCAACGAACTTAGCAAACTATTTTTCGGATTGTTATCGTCCAAATTACACTTCTCTAGGAGACGTTTCTGCTAATTGTAGGATCATAACCCCAAAAAGGGCAAAGGAGCAGAAAGAGCATGAAAGATGGCATCAACACTTTCTTGAACCGTTTGACGGGGTTGTTAGTAGCATTTTAACTTGTGAAACTTGCTCATCTCAGGTTGTCTTCAAAATACACGTAAAAAAATACCTTCAATTATGGCATGGATAAAACTGTTATAGTAATGAATAATTGCAAAAACTATTGGTGTATTATCCGATTTTGCAAGAAGTGTCTGTATACTATATTTTTATCGCAAAACTTACCGTTAACTAACTAAAATTTGCATACTTTGTCAATTTTCCTCAAAACAGACAAAAAATGTGATCATTTTCACAATTGTAGCAGTGAGTTAGCATATATTTAATGCTTCTTATTGATTGAAGTCATTTGATGCTCTCATGTCTTTCTTTGGTTAAAATTAATTTATGTTTTCTTTTATCTACCACATGCTTAACATAGTTGTTAAATGTCTCAAATATTATATATATATATATATATATATATATATATATATATATATATATATATATATATATATATATATATATATTCTTATTGTTCTTATTTTATTTTAATTTACTTAAATTTCTCTACGTTTACGTTTATATGCTCCTGTCTATATATATATAATAGCTCTCCTCTATTTGGCCACCGTTATGACATGTATATTTTTGAGTAAAAGCTTGAAAAAAACAAAGGTAATCTGTTTGAGAGGTATTTAAGAACTTCCTTAAAGTTCGTTTACAGTTTTTTTCCGTAAATATAATGAATAAGTCGAAAGTTGCGTCTTGTGCATATTGATAATGTTTTTATGTGAGACAACAGGTTATTATTATTTTTTGCAGTCAAGGATCCAAAGAAAATAGAAAGTTATAAGATATCATGTGTATTATATTCAAAACTGTTTGATTATTTTTTGTGAAATTAATGATAATGACATAATTCACTTTGTTTGTTCTAGACTTGGAGGTTTCAGAAAAAAAAGGTTAGGTGAGCAAGTTGTTGGAGCTGAAATTCTGCAGGATACTTGGGAAATTCAAATCAAAACTAATGAACCTGAGTATACATTTTTCATAAAACCATTCTCGACATGTTGTTTCTAGGTTTTTGTTCTAGCAAGCAAAACAACATGTTCATGTTGAATTTTTCCTAAAGAGTGTGAGCAACGTGCTACTTTTATTGTTCTACTTTTATACCAAGAAAATTAATTCTTGAATCCACATCGCCAGAGTATAACTCAAAGATGGTGAAATCAAATTAATGCAAGCAATGTTTGATCTTTGCTTCACACGTTACACTTGTACGATATTTTTTACTTTTTATATTGAAATTGACATTTGAAAATTTGCACAATTATTCGAGTGGTCCTTGGATTGTTTGATTTAATAACTTTATGTTGTTACGCGATTACTATCCATCACATTACAAAACAATGCATTTTGTGATAATTTCTATGTTTTCGTTCATGATCAATGTATTTTCTGTTAATTCAGGTGTATATGGATTCCTCGAATGCTGACGGACGGTTGTCTGCTGGGGTCAATAACAAGGCCTACAGACCCTAAAGCGGGTTAAGTTTAATGTGGGTAATTTTGCAAATCCTCGCATCCATATTATGTTACAACTCAAATCAATATATTCTAAATTTCAACCAATTAAATAAAATAAATTTTTTTTGATCACACATCTCCTTCTAGGACTATATTTAATTTTTTAATGAACAGTGCATTCTCATACAAAACAAACACTCTCGATCTCGATACTGTGTTAAGCAAACTATTGTTGTTGGTTGATGTGACTCGGACTTAGGTCTACCCAAGGCCAACAGATTCGTGGGAAGTCTTCCAAGTTATTCTCTTGAGATATTTCAGTTATGAATCTTATACTTGAGAAGTGGCAATTAAACATTCTTTATCAAGACTGAGGTAAGGTATTTGTGGTACAACTTTGAGTTCTAATGGACTCTACTATCCCTTACGCTTGAGTAAACTTTGCTAATGTTTTCTATGTGGTTTCTTGCATTCTTAGTATGTGATAATATGTATATCAATTAATTTTATGAAATTAATTTCCTATTTCTATTTTTGCGGTGTTGTCGGATCTGGAATGAGACATAGATGTCGGGCTTCTTTTATCAACTATGCAATCAGAGTTATTTGTGAAAGCCCCTAAACATGGAAATGGCTATTAATGTGACGCTTCCTTTTTGGTTCATATTAAAGCTTGTTTTCATTACATGGCGAATTCCAAATTATGGGAGTACTGTTTTTCTTTTAAGAAGATTTAACACATTATGGTACTGTGTGTTCTACTACATTTGTTTCCAGCATTTGCTAATGTAGACTATGGTTATCTCATCTATTTGAGTAGATATTTGATAAAAGTTTTGAATTAGTAGCATAAAAGCATACAACTTTTTTTCTTCAAATTGTTGTTCCTTCTTCATTTGGTAAGGTGGATAATCTTGTATTAAAATGATTTCCCCATTAGTTGTTAGTATGATATTGGTAATACGAATTTGATTAATAGATAGACCATTTCACCATTACTATTATTTAGGTAAGATCCCTTGCATTTATCTAAAGGTTAGTGGGTGAACTTGTACTAGCCATGTACAAGAGAAGGAGCAGTCAAGAAATGAAAATCTCACTTTAAGACGTTGCTAGATGTCTCAATAAGGTTAATGAGCAAGTTTAGGTTTAGGGGAATGATTCTTAGGAACGGAAACATCCTCTTCTCTTTGAGGGACACTTTAGGGCGTTAAAGCATTCCATCGGGCTTCCTGCTTAAGGATGTGTTCAATTCGCTTCTTTCCGATGCCAATAAAATGGAGCGCCACCATCGTTCGCAACGCCATTGTTCGTGCTGATTGGGATATTGTTCCCAACCCAAGGTGTTTTGAACTATCTTTTTGATGATGTTACTAGATCCTTTTCGAACTGTCTCTTTTCAGCCATGTCGACATTTCGTATACAAGTTATTGTTCATGATAAACGCAAACTCATTTTAGTATTTTGGGTAATAATTTTGTGGAATCAGGTATTTTGGTTAGAGTTTCTTTGAATATTGCAGATGTGTTCTTGAACTGACTACATTTACATAATCATCTTTGTTTCTTTGGATATCTTTAATAATGTCTTTTGGTATGCAGTCAACAATATTAAGTTTTCACGCGTGATGTATGCGTCTTATATATGATAACTAAGATGTTTAAGAGAATTTGATATACTTTATGAATCCATACAGTATATCAGGTGATTAAATTTTAAATAAGAGTTGATGTATATTATGCACTCTTCTTTGTCAATATCAGATTTTTCGCAATAAATAATTCATCTATTTTTCTTGCTTCACGTGTAGCCTCATATGTATAAATTGGGCTATCTATTTTAACCAAAAAATCATGATCGAACTGTACCAAAAAAATAAAAAACTATAGGAGAGAGAGAGAGAGAGAGAGAGAGAGAGAGAGGGAGAGGGAGAGGGAGAGGGAGAGGGAGAGGGAGAGGGGGAGAGGGAGAGAGGGAGAGAGGAGAGAGAGAGATAGAGAGAGAGAGAGAGAGAGATCGGTATAATGACATTCACAATTATAATGTATACTTTTCTAATTTGATAACATTGGAATGCAATTGATGAATAGTAAATACTTTTATGTGTGTTCATGAACTAGAAAGAGTTCAATGTAAGTTTTATTCCCCTAACTCAAATCGCTGAAAGAAATTTGTTTAATTCGGGCCCAATTTTTTGGAATCAAAGAGTGCAGACAGAGGATGCATATGTAAACATAAGAGTTTACAAAAGTAATTATTAGGATATTTTGAAGTACAATATTTAGACATCGTTAATGTTCATATCAAAACTTATCTTTTCCTTTTTCATTCTATCTATTTGGCTTTGTCGGGGAGAAGGAGGAAGGGAGGGAGAAGTATTATAAGAGTTATTTTTTTTCTCTTCATTGAAACATATTGTTGCCCCAGGAAAATATGTAAACAGTCATTTGATGATGAATATCTCTCTTTCAGCAAATCCATAACTAATTTTGATGTGCGAGGGAGGGAGGGGGTGAGGAGGGGGGGGGGGGGTGGTGAGCAGAAAGATGACATAATCACATTTTACTCTTTTTTTACTGACAACAAGTACTATGTTTGGTGGAAAATTGAGCATCATTTCTCATTGACACCAAGGAAAATTGACACCATAATCCATGCAATACAATCATCATTTCTCATATTCCTCGAGCTTTATTCGAGGATATAAAAGAGAACATTAGAATCATTCTTTTAAGAAATGATATTAATGTATTCATATCCCTTTATTGATTATGAAGATTTCTCTCTCAACAAACCCATATCTCATTTTGAGATGAGAGGATGGGAGGGAGTGAGAAAAGAGAGAGAGGGAGGGAGAGGGGAGGGGAGGGAGGGAGCGAGTGAGGGCGGGAGGAGAGAGAGGAGGGAGTGAGGAGAGAGAGTGGAAGTGGGAGGTGTACTCCACAGTTTGAGGCAACTCACTAATAACATATCTACATTTTAACCTGACTGAGAGATTAGTATAATGACATTCACAATTATGATGTATTTTTTGTTGAATTTGATAACATTGTGATGCAATTGATGAATAGCAAATACTTGTATGCGTGTTCATGAACTGGAAAGAGTTCAATGTGAGTTTTATACCCCTGACTCAAATCGGTGAATGAAAAATTTTCAATTCGAGATCAAATTTTTGTAATCAAAAGTGCATATAGAGGATGCACATGTAAGGGGAAGATTTTACGAAGTAATTACTACAAAATTTTCAAGTATAATGATTTAGATATTATTAACATCCATATCTTATATTTCCATTTTTCATTCTAGCTATTTGGCTTTGTTGAGGATGAGGGAGAGGGGGAGGGAGGAAGAATAGAGAGAGTGTGAGAAGTATCAAAAGAGTCATTTTTTTCTCTCCATCAAAAAAAATTTCCCCCCGTAAAAGTATGTAAACGGTCATTTGGTGATGAAGATCTCTCTCTCAACAAACCTATATCTCATTTTTGAGGGAATGAGGGAAGAGAGAGGGGGAGAGGATGAGAGAGAGGGAGAGGGAGAGGGAGAGGGAGAGGGAGGGATTCAACTCAATTCAATTATACACAAATAAATACATGATCATAAAATCACGAGCAAACAAAAAACACTGCAAACGATAACCTAACTATACGAATTAAAATTAAATAGAGGAAACCACGGTAAATTCATGCATGTAATCGTCAAGATATACATATCGAGGCTAGGTTTTCTTGAGAAACTGAAGGAGAAACAACTGACGACTTTGTTGTCTCTCTCAACTTCACTAACTTCGGCTCTTAAGAAGTCAGCTAAAGACGATGTCTCTCACATGACTCTCTCTTCGAATGTCAAAACCAAATGAACTGGATTGTTTTGTATTTTCAGTTTGGATCCTCCCTTTCATAGTGAAGAGACTCGGACGAGCGAGTCTTAGTTAACTCTCAAAATTGGGCTTATATTTGGGCCTTGTCTAATAACATAATGTTGGCCCAATTATGATATTATGTGGGCTTAATCCAAATCGAGCCTCAGAAGCCCATGATTTGAACTCCGACTTCAATTTTGACTATAGTATGAAATAAGAAATCACATTATTGTAGTTTTACTACAATATAGCATTAGAAAATGTGCGATTAAAAGTGTTTTTTAAATGGCTTTGGGACAATATGCTATCAATAGGCCCACTGGATATAGTCATTTGTAGGGGTGTTTATTTAGGCTTATATTCGAACAAAATTGGGGTGAAATGAAAATGAAAAATTGAGAACCGTAAATAATAATTCTATTTTGATTCTAATTACAGAGAATCACATGAATGCGGTTCGTATTTGCTTCTCATAACCAAATAAAAACTAAACCAATCGGGTTATATCATTTTTATTGGGTTGTATAACCGAATAAGAAACAAACCAATTGGGTTATAATTTTTTATTGGGGCTGTTGTATTTTTAATTTTTCTAAACTTTAAGTTTTAATTAGATTGTATAATTTTTTATTTCAAATTTATGTTTATAACTATATTTTATAATTTATTATTGCATTATATGAAATAAAATTTCTTAGTCCAAACATTAATTTTTCAATCCTAATTTCGTCCGCCCGAAATAAACTAAGTCCGAACGGTTTGGTATGGTTGTATCCGCATAATCACATGTGATTATGATTGGTTATAATTGATTTGTCAATTTTCTATAATTCACTAAAGGTTAGAACCACATAGACATCTCGTATGACTCTGAGCCGATTTGATTCAATTCTTTAATCACAAAACAATTTTATTTATTTTCTTGAATTGGATTGAAACACTATGAGCTGATTTGATTCGATTCTTGAACCACAAAACAATCTTATTTATTTTCTTGAATTGGATTGAAAACTTATTCAAAAAAATATAAGAATAGCTGTCATTGTTTTTTTTTGAAAAAATATACATTTCCCAAAATATTTGAAAATGTGTCTCATCCCTCGTAATGAGACCGAGTCTCACGACTTTCCCACTTGAAGTGCAAGCCTAAAATTATTTTGAGTGTTCTGACAAGACAAAATAGTTGTCATTGTTAATATTTATTTCTGAAACCAATTATTGTGAGAAAGATAGAGTTGCTTTGTGATTTCATTAAATGGAAGCCAAGCAACTTAAGGATCTATACGTATAATGACCTTAAGCAAAAAACTCGATGCTCGATGTCATGTCCATCAAAAAGAAAATGTTTCAAAAAGAGGTTATTATAATTTTCAAACTACTCATTTTCTAGGCTTATTACGTTTCCCATATTTCTTTGCACTGCCTCATCTTTGTGTGTATCCCCTTAAAAAACTTTCAAATGACTCACAACCTCAAAACAACTCACTTTACTGGTGTCAAATGATTTGCTTATTTTCCAAAAATAAGATATTTGTAAATACTTTTCAGAATGTTTATAAGCAATTGATTTGTCTATCGTAATTCGTTGTATTATATAATAAATAATATTGTATTCTATTATAGAACATTACTCAATAGATTCAGTGTTTTTATACAAAATAGTGCTTTAATGATACCTAACAGTGTGATTATATTATATGAAGTATGGAGATTAAAATATAATGTTAATTTTTAATAATTTGCAATTTAAAACTATAATTGAAATTTTTAGATGGTGTAAGTATCAAACAAATCAGTCAGAATTTCACTTATGATGACGAAAGTTAATTTAATTTTAACAGAAAAATGTTTCATATGTTTAGAGTATATTTGTTGTATTGCAAAATGGTTGAGACAAAGACACGTATGTCATTTGTGTTGGTACGAAAATTGCTTGTGTTTTCTCCAATTAGTTAAACAATAGTTGTTATATGTTATTGATAAACTACAAAATCAATAAAATTAATTCTACTTTAGAATGAAAATAGTATTTAAAAATCATACTATATAATATCGTACATTATACAATGTCATACACATAATTATGAATAATAATAGTTTGAATTATAAACGTTTAGAAAAAAGATGAGAACTTTGTTCATAATTACACTTCACCAAGCTTCTACGGGTAGCTCGCGCATCGCGCGGGCCCCACACTAGTATATTAAATTTTTAGATCTTGATTTTGAAAAACACTTTCACGAACAAGAAACACAAGAGCTATCAAAATGACTTTTCTCTTACCGATAAAGAATTTGTGCTAGAAATTTTTTTTTTGTGGAGAAAGAGTTGAGTGTTGTGGTGTGTCAAATGAAGAATCAAAACAGAGTATTTATAGAAAATCATTTTTGTCTTGAGAATTCAAAAATAGAGTTGTTGGAAGATACTTGAGTGCAATTCAAGTTGCAAGACTTGACAAGAGAATGACTCCAAACACATACTTCAAAATGAAGATTACTTGTAATTGTTATCTTGCTCTCTTTTCAAAATAAAATTATGATAATGAATAAAAATAACATTTTAAAAATAAGTGCGTAAAGATTAAGTGTATAGCTAGCCAAAACATATTTTAAAATCATACTTACAAGAGTTCTTATTGCTATGACCTAAACCACTCCGTATAGTTAATCTTGATCTTCCGTTGCATATCTCGATCATCATTATAGGTATGAAATTGTCCTTGGATATTGAACATGCTTGCTGCCCCATAGTTTCAGCTTTGACCTTTGCTTGCTCAAATGACCATAACTTGAAATCAGTTAAGCTACAAACTAGACTCATACATCTTTCCAATGGTGTATCATATGCCGTCTAGAATACTCCTAATCAAGTTAGTTTTGACAAGAAAGTTTACCCATAAAATCTGCTTTTTCGGTTTTAAAAGATTTGATGTCTTGTCAGTCTTTCAGAGAGATAATATCTCTCTGAAAACGTGTGATAATATAAAACCATTTTTTACATTGAAAAATATACTCTTCAAGGTTTTTAGAACATTAAAGAAATCTCAATTTGACGAAGAAATGAATTTTATATGAATTTTCAAAGTTGGCATGAATGGTGAAAAAGTTACTGTTTTGCACAAATTTGAAAATTCATTTATCAACCTTGAAGTAAATTTTGAAATCTTGTATTATACAACATAAATAATTGGAATAAAGTATCTGATCTTGAAAAATAATAAAGATGTTTGTTATCATCAAAACACCGAGATTAAAAGGTTCACAAATGTTCGCTACACTCGCCTCCAAAGACTATCTAACATTAAGTATTATTCTCCAAAAATTAATCCAAAGACATTGAACAAATTGAGGTTAAATCTGAAATGGCGTATATCATCTAGGCAAGATAGATTATGGTATCTAACTAACTTGACAGAAGATGTCTATTATAAAATAGCAGGGACATTATGAATGAATTGATGTAAATTTCCGCACATTATTACATATAATTCAACATGTTCATTTAATAATCAAAATCAAACATAAAACGGTAAACAAACCATCAAATGCAAATTAATCAAACATCGAAGAAACATAAATATTGTTTCTCAATTAAGCAAGAAATAAATGCAAATACATAAAAATGATTAATTTCATCTCAACAATCAAACGATTCAATTGAACAAATCATCAATCTAGCATGAATCCACTACAGAAACACCTAAATTAAGCAGACACAAACACGCACAAAACATGAACAATTTATCCAAAACCCTAATTTTTTTCAAACGATTGAGTACATATCTTATCCATCTTCGATGACGCTTGACCCACGATTTCACTGATGATTTTTGAAGGTTCGAATCGACTCCCTCTTCGATGCGAACTCGATCTCATCTCGTCTCCTTCAGTTTGCCTCGCCTCTTTCAGCTCGCTCGCCCCTTTAGTTTCAGTCTTTTAGATGTCGAATAATGAGCTGTGTTGCTCAAAAGCTCTTCAATTTTGATATTACAAGGGCAAATTCGATATTTCAAGTCATCATTAACGCCGTGAGTAATGAGTGAGACTTTGGTAATATTCAGGGGGCTCAAAATTAGTATTTTCGTTTTCGAGGGAGGTAAGTGAAACTTTAATAACCTTGGAGGACTTATGTGAAAGAAATTTATTATTTATCCTGTTATTTATAAAATAACATTATTACTAGATTTGTGAATTGTGAGGTCAAAAGTTGGGTGAAGAGGAGAAATACAAAAGGTGCGGAGGAGCGTTATCCAGAAAGAACACAAGAGAAGTTTTGGATTCGATGCCGACCTTGAATCTGTACACAAATTTGCCAGTGGACACTATGCTGACCTCCGACATTCTCAAGGACGCCACTCATGTCGTTGCTAAGATCATTGGCAAACCTGAATCTGTCAGTTTTCACTCTTGTCAATCAAATTTGTAACTTCCTTCCTTTCTGTTTCTTCTTGCTATGCTTATCAATCAACTGTTCAATGAAATTATTAATCTCTCGGTTTCTTCTTCAGTATGTGATGATTTTGCTGAATGGGTCAGTGCCTATTGCATTTGCTGGCACCGAAGAGCCGGCAGCTTATGGAGAGTTGATCTCTATCGGGGGCCTTGGACCCACCGTCAATGGGAAATTGAGTTCAACTATTGCAGATATTCTTCAAACCAAGCTTTCTATTGACAGCTCCCGATTCTACATCAAATTTTATGATGTTGAGGTAACTTAAATCATCAATCCTCAACTGTTATTTTGTTTTAAATTTATAACACAAGTCAATAAACTGCAACAGTTTCGTTAGGATTAGGAATACATATTGAGAAGCATATATCTCTTGATAGCCAACCATAGAAAATAATAACTCGGTTTTAATCCTTCCAAAAGAAGTTTCTGATTGATGGATGAGTAATGTAAAATGTTGAACCTTGTGATTGTTTTCGAACAAAGATGATAGTGGTTTACCAGGCTGACACTGAAACATGAATTTGTTCATTGGTTATATCGATCAAGTCATGAATTTGCATCACATTGTCCCTTCAACCTTGATAAATGAAACTTCAGTACACAACTTTGATACTAATCCATCATTGTTTGAAATGCCCAAAGACAAACTTGTCTTGGTGTTCTGCATTATATCATTTGGATTGTTTACATATTACATGAAGTTGGATTTATACATACAACTTGTCACCACATGGGAGCTTTCTAAAAACTCATATATCCGTTGTTTACTAACTAACTTCCAAGTATTTATTGATTCTAGCGCTCCTTCTTTGGGTTCAATGGCTCTACATTCTGACCAGTGCTAGTATTTTGGGAGAGGGAATGATGTTGGGATTGGTTGGTTAAATGCCTCAAGTTGAAGCAGACGAACTCTTCTTGCAATATTTGTAATTCACACAGTAATTCCTGTATTTTCTGATATTGTATTCTCAGATAAAATTTGCTTGACTTCCATCAAAGCTGTGGTCATATATTGTGAAATTTGTAACTCTTCAGTTTACTAGTTTTTTGTTTTCATAAGTATTTCAGGACCTTTATTTGTTAACTTGAAGTTTTCACAACAATAAGTGATCAAAGATGGCAAGTTTTGTACTAAAGAATTACATATACCCATTTGTTATTGTGGTTGTGTAATTGAACATGAATATCATCAGGATAAGAAATACATGACATCATCAGATGGTTGATTTGGAGCCACTGAGTAGCATTGTGGGTTTAAGGTTGAGGATAGGTTCATCTTCAAATAATTTTGCCATTTCCTCTTCCGGAAGTGTCACCGCCACTCTCCTCGCCATCCCTCCCTCCGGAGAGGGCATCACCACTATCAACCCTTTCCCTTCCACGATACGCGAGCGATCCATTAGGAACGATCATGTGAGGGAGGGGGGGAGGCAGAGGGAGAGTGAGGAATGGTTGAGGCGGGTCCAGAAGAGGGCGGCGAGGAGGTCGAAAGGGGCACTTGTGTTTTGGTGGCATAGTAGTGATAAACATCTGGAGGGGTGGTCCTAGGCATTAAGGGGTGGAAGATGGGAGGGTAGGGGAGGGGTTGAGCAGGTAGGGTCTGCGTGCATGTGAAGGCAGCTCACTCCGACGGCTACACCTCCTCCTTCAAACTCATTTATCTGCATTCAATACATAACGTCCCAGGCCGTCAGATCCTGTGGCTCTCATCGAGGGTGGTCCCCACATTTTCCCTCAGGACCCGAACACCCGCATCGTTGCACTTGACCTCCCAGTCACCGTCCTCCCATCGGACCAACCGACCCGTCACGGGCGGGTACACGGACAACGCCTCCTACGAACACCGACAACACCACGTGGACGGTGTGGAGGCCCATGGCGTGGTCCAGCGCTGAGAACACCTGGCTCCTGCCCGGGCTCACCGCCTCGCTCGACACCGCCGTCAGTTTCAACGCCACTGTCACTCTGCTGCTCTTCTTGCTCGCCATATATGGTTCTCTTCTCGTTGTGTGTTTTTTCAAGAGAAAATGTGTATATATATTGGAATTGGAATTGGAATTGGAATTGGTGGGTTTGTTTTTTCGTAGATGATGCTAATTAATGGGTTTCATGACTCCATTAATGCCTCTTCTGTCTGGTGGTTGCTTTTCTTACACATTTAAAAAAATAATCTATTTTCCTACTGCTGAAAAGTAGCGGTCTCAGCCCATATATATTAATACATCAAATTCAAATTAGAAGATTTAAATTGAGTTTGGAAACTAAATTAATTAATCTTCTTATAAGAAGAGGCTTTGTGAGGATATCAGCATGATGTATGCATAGATGCACGGATGGCGGATGCAGGATGGGAACGCCAGATTGTGAATGACAGCGTCATATGATTTTTTTTAGCAAAAGCGATATAATTGCCTCACCCACCCGTCAGAATTACAAATCATCGACGAGTGGGCGAATCAGAAATTTGTAAAGATTTAACCAAAGATTGGTTATACTTCAAAAACATATTAGGTTTGAAATAAGAAAATTGTATTCAACAAATTATATTAATGTACAAGACGAATATATACACTACACCAATTATGTGTTAAGGTGACACAATATTTATGTTACCCTTAGCATGAGATATGTCACCTAAAGTGTTGGGTGACACACATGTGTGTCACCCCAATGGTGTCACATATCCATTGTCACCGAAAGTGTTAGGTGCCACCGAATGTAGTATGTCACACATTATGAGGAAATTGTGACATATAGGTTTGTGTCACCCTTATCGAAGGAATTGTGACATATAGATTTGTGTCACCTTTAACAAGAAAAGGGTGACACACATACTATGTCACACATATTAGAAAAAGTGACACTATTATTATGTTACCCATTATTTATAATGGGTTACACACACACACACACATATATATATATATATGTCACCCAAACCCATAAACAGTAATCAAATAATATAAAACAACCTGAATAGTTCCATAAATTCAAATTTTAATATTACGAAAACGATAAAAAAAAACATCCAAAATGTCATACAAAAATATGTAATAAAACAAAGTTTCATTAAAAGTCGTACATACATTAATTATATAAATCATCTTATGAAAATCCTAAGATGTGGAACCGGGAGAAGGTCCGCTGGATAAGGAGCCGGGAGAAGGTCCATTCATGAGCTCATACTTCTCCATGAACATCCTAACCTGCCCGGCAAGCTCTGTAATTTGCTTCTGCATGATGTCATTATTTGCCTTGTGGCATTCTTCTGCGAGGCGTAGTTTCTCATCGACCATTGCATTGACTAGTTCCTCATTCGTAACGTGACTCCCTTGATATGGGATCTTCGGTTTGCGTATAGACTTCCTGCCAAAACCCCAAACTCGAGTACCCGGTCGATCAATGTCATTGTTTGTCACAAGCTGAATGATACTAATTTCTCGCTCGATTGGGAGTGGGCCACTAACAAACATATCAGAACCATCACCACTTAATTGCTGCTCAGCCAACGCTGCAAGCTCGATTGCAATCAATTCCTCAGCTTTTCTCTAAATAAATTAACATCATATTATTAGTATATATTTATTGCAAGAGAACAAAAATTCATATTAAATAAAAGGAACAAATAAACTATTGCTGGCAAAATACTTGATTATACATATGGTAAGACATGGTGTGAAGCTTCAATTTGAACAAACAGCAATAATAAAGATTTTTAGACTCTTGGGGGTGAAAATGGAGATAAGGAGACTAATCAAATCCTCATTGTTATTTATAAGCAAATATAATAGGAAAACACGTGTCATTAAGCCATAGGAAAGTGATAATATATATTATATACAAATACAAGAGTATGATCAACAAAATGAAAAAATTCAAAAATGACAAGTTGGTCTGAAAAATGAGGTGGGAAGAGTAGAAGTGACAAGACAAGTCAAACAACTTGAATTGAGACTCATAGCTGCATGCTTCATTAGATACTAAATTGATAAGAGATTTGCATTTTTTAAATTCAATGTTATGTCAATGATACTTACTGATTTTGCAGGCGCATTGTGCTGGTATGCATAAGAAAAAGCATAAACATTAGAAATATTTTCCTTCTGATTATCTGTCTTGTATTCTTCGGTTTGATATGAGAAGGACGTCCTGCCAGAGCAGTGGTTGTATCTATTTTCATCAGTCTGATACCCCACAATCTTTTGCTTTCTTTAGACATAATAAATATTAAATTCAGGTGATGAAAAATATATAATTAATCTGACACATTAAATGAAATTAAATAATTCAAGAGATAATATGATTCGTTCAATTCAATTAGTAACTTACCACTTTTTTGGGGTCCTTGAAGTGTTCAACAAGCCACTCATATTCCGGCTAACGATGAGAAAATTCTTTGAACATCAGAGGCGGCACGTTGTCAACATTCCCAATCTCTTTTCTCTTATTTTCCAACTCTTTGGCCTTAATCTTTATTCTACATTTCTATATCCTATAGCGAGTTGCAGCTTCACTCATAATCCATGCAGTAAGTTGCCTTGATGTCCAATCAATATCGTAGTGTTCCTACATAAAAATAATGATAATATAACTGTCATTATAGTGTAATAGGAATTGTAAACTAATATATATAATCACGTACCGAGAGGTGTGAAAACACTTTACTACGCTCGCTATCATCAAGATCATAAAAGCTATTGGCATTTATCGAGATAAAATCACGTACTATGATGCCGATGTCATCAGTTATATGATGCCTCCTTACGGTACTCGTTGGTTCTTTCTTAGTTGAATTCCATCCAATTCGAATTCTCTGACCACCCTTTGTAAGCTTTACAGTCATCGCTAACGTCCTTGGTCCTCTCGTCTTCCTCCCCTTAGCACCATTTGGTGGCTCTTTGCAGTGTATGCTCGGGAGTTCTTGTAATTGATTGGAAGACTCACCAGTACTTTCTGTGGGGGAGAATTAGTTGGCCAAGAGAAGGGGCATTGTTACCATTTTCATTATGGCTCAACCCATCCAGATTTCCTCCATATATCTCTTCCATCCTATCATAAAACTTGTCTGCATTCTTTATTTTTGGAGGTGTCCTGCTCCCTGTAGTTGTTTTGATGTGGGATAGTAACCATAAATATGTCAGCCAAAAGCTACAAACAAACTCTTAATTATTGTGGACCACATGAATCCATTTTGGTAAAATAAGATTATTAAAATTGACAAATTAAATAATGTCAAAGTAGATTTCTAATTCCTAGAGAAGTAATGACAAACAATAAATAGGAAGTATCTCATTCGATGAATCCTTTTAAAAACTATTTCTTCTTGTTAAAGGAATCCAAAATAGATCAACTTTAGATTTTTAGAGAAACTTCCAAATAAAACCCCTTCAAATAGAAAACAAAGCCTCATTAATTGATTAACTTCACAAAACACAATTAACATCAGCTAATTACGTCAACAATCATGGCTCGGTTGAAGATCACAATAACCTCAATGCACTTGAAGATTAGCTTCAAATTCTTAGAGAAAAACAATTGAAGCACACATGCATGTAAAATTATCCATATAACAAAATTTCTCAACCAAATCTAGCTTCAACTCAATCAAATTAATCATAATGAACACAGATACGCACAATTCAGAGCAAATACCCTAACTATACGAATCAAAATCAGGTGACGAGACAAAATCAAAATCAGGTGACGATTCTCGCTTCTATTATGGCGAGAATCCTACCCTAGACTGATGAACCCTAGACTGACGAACCTAGAAATGAGGAAGATGAGGCTGGAGAACGGAGACACCGACTACGAGTTGAACGGAAACGCCGACGACGAGAAGAACGGAGACTGAGAGCTTTGTGGTTTGTTCTGAGAGGTCTGTGGTTTTGTTTTTGAGAGGTTTGTGATTTTAGAGCGAGAATAATCACATATATGATTTTGTCTCAGCATATATATGGGCCTTAACATTCGGGCCTATATTTGGGAAGAAAGGCCCAAGTATATATGCTCTTTTATGCCTATGTTTTTTCTGCATTATTGATTTTCAATATCTTATTTTGATTGACTGAAAGTTGATTTTCCATTTTTGTACATGTTCTTTGAAACAACTTTGATTTTTATTCACACTTTTCAATCACAATCCACATGCCTTATGTAATGAAATTCAAAGCAACAATTTTCAAACATTTTTTGACCATTTTCACAATCCACATGCTCTACTTGCTGAAATTCAGAACAACAAATTTTAATCAAGATACAGAACATGATTCTAGCCACACATTTTAATCATAAATATAAGCAGTAAGTCAAGGTACATCATTAAATTATCTTGATACACCATTAAACTACAAACTTAAGCAGTGCACTTTGTCTTGCAAGACATGCTGCCCTATCCTGCAGAAAAATATATAGGATAAGAAGTCAAGTAACTTTAGTATAAAACTATATACGATACATAGACAGATAAATAAGTATAAAGAATAAGACTTCCTAACCTTAGCCCAGTGAGAATTATCATGAAAGGTTCAAAATCATACAAAGTAATCTGAATCATCATCATCAATTAGTTCATCATTATTATATCCTTCTTCATCATCGTTATCGTCACAATCTTCTTCTTCGTCGACCTCAATACTGTCGGTAATTGTCGCTTGTAATGGACCCAAATCGTTACTTATGCTCAGAATTGGAATTGTGGAGGCACCATTTTCCTGGTAAGGATCTTCCACCTCATAAAGTGGACCCACATTGTCATTCTTTTCGAGCGTAGTAGGATTATATATTCCCCAGTGATCCATTTTGTTAGCAACCTTCCAATGTTTTCATGCTTTAGGATCGTCAACATAGAACACCTGTTTTGCATGAAGTGCAAGACAGAACGGAATATCTTGGTAATAATATGTTCTATTGTCCATAGAAATCAACCCACAGTCTTCTTTTACTTTGTTCTTATCATACCATCTACACTTAAATAGTACAACCGACATTCCTTGAGCGTAAACAAGTTCATAAACTTGTAATAGAATGCCATAATAATATGATCCCTTCTTAGAAACAACCATCACACCACTATTTTGTGTAGTTCGTAGTTTGTCTCGTTCTTGAAAAATGTATTTGACCCCATTTACATGGCATTGTGAGTACACATTTATACTTTGAGGTTCATAACTTAAGTATTGAAGTTCTTGACAACTGGATCCAGCATGTCCCATCTAAGAAAGTGTACTTGTCATTACAAACACATATTGATGATATGTCATAACTATGAAAAATGTAAATAGTTATACTTACAGTGTTTTTGAACGATAGTAAGATTGATTATATTTGATCTTCTATAGACTTATTTGAGCATGCAATCGCATATTGTTGCGCATGATCAGCTATGTGGTTTGGATCTCGTCGCAATTTTGTATCACCGTCCAATGAGCAATACTAGTTTCTTGAGTTGTAACTCGTGCCTTCCAGTCCTTATATGAAGGTGTTACGAACGAGAATACAACTGATAATTTCCAATGAGGTATTGGATGCATCTATTCGGTGGTCGTCGATGAGCGTTTGTTCAAGTACATATTTATAAATGTAACACATTCATGCATGATGTAAGCCTCCGCTATACATCCTTCTGGATATTGTTTGTTCCGTATACTCTTTTTGTACTCTCCTAATTGTCTGAAATGTAAAGAAAACCTTTAGTATTTCAATCTTATTGAATTAATTAACATTTCAATAAGTGATCATACCTCTCTATAGGAAACATCCATTTGAAATGGACGGGTCCAGTAAGCATGACTTGTTCTGGAAGGTGTTTGCGAATATGTACGGTAATAGTGTAAAACGAAGGAGGGAAAATGCTCTCCAACTTACATAGAATCAATACAATATCAGATTCTAACTTCCGAACAATTGACCTTTTTAGTTCTCTTGCATACAGTGTCTGAAAAAATTTCTAAGCTCAACTAACACGTCAGCCACATGCGAGGCCACAAACGGTCGTATAATTATCGAGAGTATACGCTGAAGCAATACATGGTTGTCATGCGTCTTAAGACCATAAAAAATTTTATCTGCCATGTTCACTTTATTTTTTAAACTTCCAGCATAACCAGACGAGTAACAGATTGATGTAGTTCTATCAAGTACCTCAAGACGTTTTGTTGCTTTCATAGTGTAGTTCGCTTGTGGGAAAATATATTTCCCCGGTGTTCTCGTTTTCTTAAGCCAAAGATTTATTTGAATCTTCATTTCCTCCAATGTTTTTCGGGCTTTCAAGTCGTCATTTGTCTTCCCTAGTATATTTAGCAACGTGCCCAAAGTATTGTCACACACATTCTTTTCAATGTGCATCACATCTAGTGTGTGCCTTGTCTTCAAATCCTTCCAGTATGGAAGTTCCCAAAATATCGACATATGAGTCCAATGATAGCATTTGTGCCCTAGTCCAATTGGTATTAGCCTGTAAACGTTTATGTTCAAATATCATCGTTTGTAATGTATAAATATAAACGGCTTTATATTACTTATGTGTTGAAGTAATATGTTAAGCATGATCTGATTTATGACCACTAAAGTAGTAGAACCATAAATCTGTACGGATCACACTTAACGAGTCCCTGGTCAACCTATGCTTCCTTAAAAGCGACCAGTATGAGGATGGTTCTTAATGACGTAGTTCTACTTGTCATAAGGATGTGGGATCCTGGAACCATATCATAGATATCATGAGGTGATTGATATCGGACGACCCGCATTGAATAGTGTTTTCATAGATTAAGCCATAAACATATTCAGATGCGATAGCTTGTCACGACGTCCTTAGACCAAGGAGTCTTTGTGATCACTATGCAATGAACGTACGGCTTTAACTTGCGCCAAACGCTTTCTGTAAAAGGATTGCTAAAAAGGGCATGATTGGGTGGCGGAACGGGTTGCATGAGTGACACGAAAGACGGCTAAGGGATTTATCCCTCATACTACGGTATGGGAAAGATATCCGTTAGAAGGCCTCTTGATGGAGACTGACTGAGAGAAAAAGCATGGCCATGCAAATGATACGGGTTATCATTTCTCAGTCATCTCGCATATCAAGTAACAATGATTGATTGAACAAGGGAGACGACTCTATGCCTTGAGATCAATTGGGATATCTAGAGATAAAAGGATGGTGACTTGTACGCACAAAGGTTAAGTCGAATTATCGATCATCGTGCACCTTGGGTAATCATAATGTTTTACTAGAGACCACTTATGATGGATCGGGCAAGAGCGAGTCTTGCGCTGATCTGCCAACGGTGGCATGAGCCTAGAGGGTCACACACATACAAGACGGATAACTTGAGACAAGGAAACATGGATGTTTCTTAAGGAGAAGTATATGGACAAAACTGGAGGTTTTGTGCCATAGGTTCGGTTTGAGAGAATAATTAGCGAATCGAGAGAAATTGATTTTTTCGTCGATATCGCGTCGGACTTTGTTTGATAAGTAACGACAAAAAGGTCGGGCAACTTTTGGACGCGGCATGAGACAACACGGGAGGGCCCATTGGGCTCGGCCTATGAAGCCTCATGGCCGGCCCAATAAGGGCCCAATAAGGCCATATGGCCGGCCCACTTGGTGGGGCCATTGTGGGGGCCACACAATGCCATGCTTAGTTGGTGATTGTGGATTAAGAGGTGAGTGATTTAAGGGGTATGGGTTAAAGCACCTTTAAGCCCATACCAATCACTTTTAACCCATACTTGTGAGTTGGGTGATGAATTATAATGCAAGACTTTAATTCATTAATTCATTAAGTCACAAAACACACAAAAATCCTCTCTCTCTCTCATTGTGGCCGGCCACTCCTCTCCTCTTCATCATCTTGCTCTCTTGTTCTTCATTTAATTCTTCTAGTAGGCAATTAAGTGAAGGATCTTGAAGATCATCCTCTTGGTGTGGACTAGCTTTAGAGAAGAAGATCCGAACGTTCTTCTTTATCGATTCAAACAAGACTTAAAGGTAAACATCTTGTGTAATAGATTTTGCTTTGGGATTTAATGGTTTAAATGTTCTTGGACAAGGTTTGGAGTAGATTATCTTTTATTGCTTCCGCTATCTCGACGATCTAGAACGCTCCAAAACCCTACATCCAACACGACTTCTTTTTCATGAGAGCTGGTCCTACGGATTTATCTAGGAGTAAACTCAAAGGGGGGTAGAGCTCGATGTACTCATTTAATGCGTTGTATATTAAATTCTGATTCGTAGCTAAGTCAAGAAGTCGACCACAGAGTCGTAACTTTTGTGTCGAAAACTTTCCTAAAATGCAAATCGTAGTTCAAACAATAAACAAGTAATAATAACGACACCATAGATGATTACCCAATTCGGTGCAACGTCACCTACGTCTGGGGCACTTTGCTAGTGGAAAGGTTTTCACTATATGGTAGTCAATAGTACAATTTCAAGCACCAACTAGCTATCACACAAGCTATTGTCCTAAGCTACTATGGATCTCACCGTGAATAACCTCGACCAGGGTCCTCTCCCCCTGTCTTTGAGATCCTCTCAATTCCACCCTTCGAGCAAGCTCCTATGCTCGGCGTCGTCGTCTTCTTTGACAGATTTGTGAATCTTCAATCACAAACACAAGAACCCTAATCGATCAAACCCTCAATCTTTGCGAATTGATGTTTAATCGAAGCAAAGCCGTTCTAGCAAACTAATTAGCCTCTCAACACGCCAATGGTGCACGGTTAAGAGCTCTGAGAAATTTAGCAAATAAAGAACAAGAACGGACAAGCTGATAATGGGGAAGCACAAGCTTTTTATAGCAGCTCCACATTCCTAATCTGGCTCGGATTAGGAATAGGAAGTCTCAGACTTCCTAAACAAATTAGGCAAGCAGTTGTCACCTTAGCTGACGTGTTAATGACAACTGGAAGTCGCTTGGGCTTGTTGACTTCATTCTCTTGCGCTCCAAGTCTTTCAGTATTTGTGACGTCATTCTTCTTGCGTTCCAAGCGACTCTAAATAGGAAAGCTTCAGGTCTTTCCTAATCTGGAGCATAATGAGTCGCTCCACATGTCTTGTAACATGTTGCACTGACTTCTTACTTTTGCGCTAAAAAATTATGCCAACACTAAACGTAGCAACAATCTCCCCCTTTGGCAATTTTTTAGGTAAACACATTTTTAAGCACGTCGTTATCTTGTGGCAGTTACGCACAACAAGCAATGCGATGCGACTGAAAGAGATCACCACGGGTTACAAACGATGAATATCATGCAGCGGACTTTATGTAACCGTGGTGATCGTAAAAAGCTTAGATCTTAATGCCATTTGAACATTTTATAAACATAAATATAAAAATGATATTTACCTCTTGTAATCGACAAAAACACAAGTGTAGTGTTCTCTCTATCAAGTCCACACAAGCACCACAACCGAAATGATTTTTCACTCACAAATTTGCTAGAATTTTTGAGAGAAAACAAGACAACAATGGAGGAAGAGAGAGGGAGAGTTTTCAGAAATGAAGGAGAGAGAAAGGAGGGGAAGTTGCTGAAAAAATTAAGGATAAAATGAATAGATATTATGTGATTTTAATTTGAATTTCAAAATTAAAATTGCATTATCTATCCCTTCATTCTTTCTTATTTGCATTTGTTCCCTCTATTATCTTAAATCCCTAAATGGGCTTTAAGCCCGTTTAACTAAAACCCAAATTAAACCCATTAACTTGAGTTCTAATTTCGGTTTAGTTAAAACGACTCAATTTCCTCGAATTGATTTCTTCAACTGTCTGGTTAAAATCTTAGGCCAGAAAACTACTGAATTGTTCTCAGTTCTCATCCATAATTGTTGTCATGTATCGTGCTTAATGCGTGTGACCCTCTAGGCTCACGAATAATTGGCAGACTGGTAAAATTACTATTTTACCCTTTCTATCATAAGTGGCCTCTAGCAAGACATTATGATTATCCAATATTCGTGATTATCGATTATTCGACTTAACCTGTTATCGTACATGTCACTGTCCTTTTATCAAACCGATATCCAGATTGATCAATAGGCATAGAATGGTCATCCTAATTTATCAATCACTGTTTCTTGATATCTGAGATGACTGAAAATTGATACTAAGGTATCACCTGCATGGCCATGCTCTTTCTTCAGTCATACTCATCAAGTGGCCTAAACGGATATCTTTCTCATACCGAAGTATGAGTGATAAATCCCTCAGACGCGTTTCGAGTTCACTAGTGCAATAAATGCCAAAGCCAATCGAAGCCGTTATAGCAACCCTTTTACAGATAACGTTAGACTAGGTCAAACTTAGGTATTCGTTACATAGTGTACACAAAGACTCCTTGGTCTTAGGATATAATGACAAGTTACGATATGTGAGTATCTCATGACTGGATCTATGCAGCATACTCACAATCGGGTTGTCCGATATCATTGACCTGATGATCTCCGGCACATACTTTGCCATGATCAGTAGAGCGTGATCACAAGGAGTTAGTCTCATACTGATCGCTTCAGAAGAAGCTTAGCTGATCAGGGACATTATCGAATGCAATTCTTTCTGATCTATAGTTCTACTATAAGTGGTTACACACATTATGACATAAATCAAATCACATTAGATATATTACTACAACACATTAGTAATATTATGCCTTTTATTATGTAGAATAATGATGTCCGTTACAATATAGGTTGAAGAATTATTTTGGACTAGGGCACAAACCTAACAGCGACTTCTGGTGCGACTTCTTGTGCGACTTCTGGTGCGACGACTTCTGTGCGCAACTTCTGTTTGCGACTTCTGGCGCAACTTCCGGCGGCGCGTAACGTTAGCTTATGTCTCCCCCTGTTTGTCTAACGATATTGCCAAAGGAAATCATACAGCGATATACTTATAACAACATGACATAAACCAGCTCAAAAGTTGAGCAAATATCCAAAACGTCACAAAGTGCAAAAATTTAACTCGAACAGTCCTCGAGGATTTAAGAAGTTTGTTTGAAACAAGTTATCAGTCTAGAAGTAAGAAATATTTTCTAAGAAGAGGCGGAGTCATCGACATCTTGGTCCGATGCAGTGTCTTCAGCAAGAGCGGTGCGCAGATCATGTAGGAGGGCTTCACATGCAATCTTTCGGGTTGATAGAGCAGCAATCGTCTTCTCCAAGTCATTGATCATGTCTACCTGTTCTTCCTCCATCTTGGTGCCGAGAGGTCCGGAAGAACGTGAGCTGGAACCAACTTCAGATGTTTTGGCCGAGGGAGGAGCGAGATCTCTCATATGCTTGCCCTCAAAGTGTTTGAGACTTAGAGTGAGAGGCAGAGGCTTCTTTCCAAGTACATCAGTATCTCGAACAATGTGAGGACATTGTTGGAGGAGAAGGCCGGTGATCAATGATGGAAACCCAATAGGTAATTTGACAGCACATGACTTGGCATGTTTGACAAGATGCTCAATTACATATGTACCAAAGTCAAGGGGGGATTGAATACCTATTTGGTAGATGAGTTTTGCTAGCTCTGTTTTGATGATCTACCCGTGAGTGGAGGGCGCCCAGTTTTCCAAACCAATGCGGTATAAAATGGAATATTTGGCTGTGAGCTCTGCGGCCGCAAGTGTATCCTTGACGGGCCAAACCTTTTTCCTTCCTCCAGTGATCTCAAACGCAACTTTGTTCATGAGAGGGACGTCTGGAGTGACTTCTGGAGCCATTCTGCCTAGATAAGCATTGATTGTGGAGGCAGATATATCAAAGCACTCTTCTTGAACAAAGACCTTCATATACTCCGCGTCTTCTGGATCATTAAACTCACTCGAGAGATTGACGATGAACTCCTTGACCAGAGCTGGGTAGAACGGTCTGATGTTGATGATCGTGTTGGTTAGGCCTGAGCCACGGAGAAGCTCCACAACTGCGTTCATTCCTTGAGTTTCTGCAGAGAGCTCCCTCTCTAGGTAGATCTTTCGTTGGTACACGCATTGCCATTTGACTGCATTGTCTACCGAATGAAAAGAGACATTGTCTGTTGGGGCTTTTGGAACATTTTTGGGGAGTTTCAGACCTCCCATAGACTTCTTGACCATGTGGGGGTAAGGCACGAGTTTCCTCCTCTTCTTCCTCCTCTTCTTCTTCTGGGGCAGAGGTTGTTACTGAAGTGGAGAACTTCTTTCTTAACTTCTTTACTGTTTTAGTAGCAGGTGCTCCTCCTTTCTCTGTAGCTTTTCTTTTCAGGGTTATTCTTCTCTGCACTAGTGGTTCTTCTTCTTCATTAATCAGCTTTTTCTTTGATTGTTTTCTTTTCTTAAGCCCTTCGGGCACAAACTATTTTAGAGGCGTTCTATCCTCTTGTGTAGCTTCTTCTTCTACAATTGTCTTGGCTGTATCTATCTCTTCTGTTTTCTCAGGATTGGCTAAAGGTTGGGGGACTTCCTGTATGACTTCCGTATCTTCATTCAGTGCTGAACCACTGTCCGGAGCGACAAGAGGACTATCGACTTTTTGCATGGCTTCGTATTGGGGACTTTTCTGGTGCAAGCATTGATTTTGGAGGGCTAGATCGGTTTTCACAACTATTACCAGGGATCTCAGGAACAGGGGTTCCTAGAGTTTCTTCCGACTGGTTCTTATCTACTGGATCTACTTCAGGAGGGACAATAGGGTTACCTTGTAGAGGCGTCTGAGTGGAGTGAGAGCCCTCCTTTTCAAGGTTAGCAGCCTCGGATAATATGTTGTCCTTCTCAACAGTGGGGGTTGCCTCCATTGGTGCGATAGTTGGAGAAGAGGTTGTTGCTCCCCGAGGTCTTGCCGACCCCTCCCCTGAAGAATTTCCTCCACGAATCTTCACTCCATATTTTTTTGTTGACGATTTCGAAGCTGATAACTTCCTGGCGATCATCTTGACCCTCATCTTGGCTCGCAGTTTCTTGGAGGCAGAAGGAACTCGTCCGCTTCTGGCTCCGACCATTTGAGGGGGGGGAGGGGGGGGGGGGGGGGGGGGGGGGGGCTTGATCGGAGTTGTTTTTTTTTGGAGGAAAGGAGAAACTGCTACAGGTGCGGATTGATTTTGGTTTTGTGGTGCCCTAGCGGTTTTGGGAAGGTGGAAGGGGTGTGCAGAACTTTTCTGCGCGGAAGTCAAAAGGGTTGAGTGCTGATTGGTTGATTGTCTAGATTACAATCATTCTTTTTTCCTTTCTTGAATTTAAAAAATTTCAACTGGGCTATGATAAAGGAATTGGGCCCGGTTTGATTTTGTGGACCCTTGTTGGTCCTGATAGAGAGAGTAAAATCAACTAAAAGCTCTCTCTCTTCTTTCTTGACTTCTGGTTACTCAAGGAAGCAAACTCCAAGGGATGACCTTAGACTTTCAAATTTGTTAGCATCTAACGTCTTTGTGAAGATGTCAGCGATTTGTTTCTCAGTGGGTAGGTATTTGAGTTTTATCTTCTTGTCTTCTACAAGCTCTCGAATAAAGTGATGCTTGATATCAATATGTTTTGTTTTGCTGTGTTGAACTAGATTCTTCGAGATATTGATTGCACTAATGTTGTCACAGAACAAAGTCATAACTTCTTGTTTGACCCCATACTCTGCCAACATCTGTTTCATCCAAAGGAGCCGAGTACAGCTACTTCCAGCTGCAATATATTCGGACTCAGTTGTAGACAAAGCAGTACAATTTTGCTTTTTGCTGAACCAAGACACAAGATTGTTCCCAAGATAAAAACAACATCCAGAAGTACTTCTTCGATCTTGTGTGCTTCCCGCCCAGTCAGCATCACAGTATCCAACAAGAGTATGAGAGGTATCAAAAGAGTATAGCAGACCTAATTCAGAGGTTCCTGAAATATACCTTATTATCCTCTTGGCATGAGTTAAGTGACTAGCTTTTGGATTGGCTTGATACCGAGCACAGACTCCCACAGAGAAAGCAATGTTGGGTCGACTTGCTGTGAGATAGAGAAGACTTCCAATAATGCTTCGATAGAGGCTTTGATCAACTGGTTCCCCAAGATCGTCCTTTGTGCTTTTGACATGAGTGGCAATGGGGATTCTTTTGTGCGAATCCTTTTCCAACCCGAATTTCTTCACAATATTCTTTGCATATTTGCTTTGGGAGATAAATATTCCATCTTTCATCTGTTTGATCTGGAAGCCTAGGAAGTATGTAAGCTCTCCAACCATACTCATCTCAAATTCGGACTGCATATGTTGTACGAAACGTTCCACCATCTTGTCTGACATCCATCCAAATACGATATCATCAACATATATTTGGGCAATCATGATGTCACTTCCTTCCTTTTTTAAAAAGAGAGTTTTGTCTACTCCAACTCGAATATAGCCATTTTTTACTAGGAATTGGGTAAGACGTTCATACCATGCTCCTGGTGCTTGTTTGAGGCCATAGAGAGCTTTCTTTAGTTTGTAGACATGATGAGGAGAGTCATGATCTTCAAATCCCTTTGGTTGAGCAACATAGACTTCTTCGTTTAGATTTCCATTGAGGAAGGCACTCTTTACATCCATATGGTAGAGTTTGAAACACAGATGGCATGCTATGTCGAGAAGAAGTCGGATGGCTTCCAGTCTGGCTACTGGAGCAAAAGTTTCTTCGAAGTCAACTCCTTCTACTTGTGTGTACCCCTGCGCCACTAGTCTTGCTTTGTTTCAAGTGATATTTCCTTGCTCGTCAGACTTGTTTTTGAATATCCACTTTGTTCCAATAATATTGACATTGTCTGGCTTGGGTACTAGTTCCCAGACTTCATTCCTTGCAAATTGAACTAATTCTTCTTGCATGGTGCAGAATCAGTACTCATCATTGATGGCTTCTTGTATATTCTTTGGTTCAACTTTTGAGACAAAGCAAATGTTACCTATCATCTCTTTGTAGTTTATAGGTGCCTTCTGTCGAGTCCACACTTCTTCATTGATGTCTCATATCACATCCTGGGATGGGTGATTCTTCTGAATTCTTCTGGACGGAGCTTTCTGTTTTATGATGGGGGGTGCCTCTCTGTCAGAGATGTTTTGGCTTTCGGCTTCAGATTCTTCGTTGTGATCTTCGGTTCTGACTTCTGGCCTGACTTCTCCTGAGAGATTTAGAACTTCTTTCTCATCGTCACTGGGTTGCTCATAACTGTCATCAATCACGACATTAATGGATTCCATGATAGACCGGGTGCGTTTGTTGAATACACGAAAGGCCAGACTGTTTCTGGAATAGCCAAGGAAGATGCCTTCGTCGCTTTTAGGATCAAGTTTGCGTCGAGGTTCCCTATCTGCAAGTATGTAGCGTATCGATCCAAAGACATGAAAATATTTGACATTAGGCTTCCTCCCCCTCCATATTTCATAAAGAGTGAGCGATGTTCCAGGGCGGAGGGTCACTCATTATGAATATGACAAGCCGTATTCGGAGCCTCAGCCCATAAGTGCTGCGGGATGTCTTTGGCTAGCATCATGATTCTGGCCATTTCTTGAAGAGTACGATTTTTCCTTTCCACGATCCCGTTCTGCTGAGGAGTGATGGGGGCAGAGAATTCTTGAGCTATTCCTTCAGCATCAAAAAGGTTTGTGAAGCTGATGTTTTCAAACTTCTTTCCATGGTCACTTCTGACTCGGACGACTTTGCCAATGGCTTCTCCTTTTTTCTCGTTGAACTCTCCAACATAGGGTTTCAAAGACTGAGAAAGTGTTTGACTTTTCTCTAATAAAGTCAACCCAGGTGTACCTTGAGAAGTCGTCGACACAGACAAATATGTACTTCTTACCTCCTAGACTTTCCACTTGCATAGGCCCCATAAGGTCAACATGTAGAAGTTCTAGAACACGAGAAGTAGTAAGATGTTGTACCTTCTTGTGTGACGTCTTAACTTGTTTGCCAATCTGGCATTCTCCACAAATTTTTCCTTCAACAATCTTGAGGTTGGGAACTCCAATGATTGCCTTTTCAGATAGAATCTTCTCCATGCTCCTCAAATTGATGTGACCAAGTTTTTGATGCCACAGCTTCGTTTCTTGAGCTTTGGATAAGAAACACTTGGTTGGCAAGGTTGTGACTGTTGGAGACCATAGATAACAATTATCAAGAGACATGTGACCTGTCATGACTTCTTTCTGGTGTTTGTCTTTGACAGTGCACTTGTCACGAGTGAAGTTGACATCTAGATCTAGATCACATATTTGACTGATGCTGATGAGGTTCGCTGTAAGACCTTCTACCAGTAGAGCCTCTTTTAAGCAAGGTGAGTTAGGAAGGTTGAGCTTTCCCTTTCCAAGAACTCTAGTTTTTACCCCATCACCAAAAGTGACAAAGCTATTTGTGCAGGGTATTAAGGTGACCAAGAACGAGCTATTACTAGTCATATGTCGAGAGGATCCACTATCAAAATACCAATCATTGCTAGTTGAAGCTTTTAGAGAGGTGTAAGCGATATTTGCTCGATAGTTTACCTCCTTGACTCGCCATTCCTTAGGTGGTTGGGCTTTCTTGATGGTGGTACTTTGTTTGACGAAGCTCTTTCCATATAGACGATAGCAGAAAGGTCGAATGTGACCTCTTCGTCCACAGTAGTGACACACCCAGTTATGTCTCTTGTTCTTTGTCCCAGGAGCGACCAGGGTATGAGTCTTTATGGTCGCTTGATCAGGTGCGAAGGTAGGAGACCTCTGACGGGGCATGTGGGTGACAACCTTCTGAGGAACAAAGACGGTGTGCGATGATGAAGCTCATTTCGAATATCCAAGGCCTTCCATATTTTTAGCTGGTTTTCCGATCGAGAGGATTTGATCTAGAGTGTCAGTGTTTGGATTCATCATCTTTACAGACTTGGTGACTTGGTCTAACTCACTTTTTAACCGAGCCACTTCCTTTTTGTGATCTACAGTAGTTTCGAGAAGTCGTGACTTGTCTTCATTAAGAGAGAGAATGAGAGCATTCTATTTTTCGATTACATGAGAGTCTTCAAGCCACTTGACATACCATTCGTTGTATACGTTGTTGAGAGTCTCATCGGATAGCTCATCATCAGAGTCATACTTCTTTGAAATCTCGGATGGTTGATCTATTGTGGAGGCAGTAAAAGCAACATAGTTACTTGTATGCTCAGAGTCACTGTCTTTTTCTTCATCGTCAGTTAGAGAGGCATAGAATCCCTTCTTTTGTTTCTTTAAGAAGTTAGGACATTCTTTTTGCATGTTCCCATACCCCTCACATTCAAAGCACTGAACTCCTTTTTCTTTTCCTGATCTCTCACCACGTCTGCCATCGTTATTAGTGCTCTCGAACTTCTGGAACTTGTGCTGAGGCTTGTCTCTGACTTCTCGGGTGACATTCTTCCCTGTCATCTGATTAAATCTCTTCATGACTTTATTGTAGTTTTTGGCCAGCATAGCGATAGTCTCATCAATTTCACTATCCGAATCAGAATGAGCCAATTTTTTTTTCTGATTTTGGGTAGAACTTTTGAATGATACACCTTTATGCTTCTTCTCGATAAGCGCTAGGGAGAGCTCAAAGGTCATAAGGGATCCCATGAGCTCATCAAACTTCAGCGTCTTCAAGTCATGAACTTCTTCTATGGCTGTGATCTTCATCTTGAATCTGGGACTTAGGTCTCTCAGCATTTTTCTAACCAAATCTTCATCGGTCATAGGTTTGACGAATGAATATGATTCATTGGTTAGATCCTTGATACGAACATTAAACTCAGCTATGGTTTTGTCTTCATTCATGGTAAGGGATTCACAGTTGGTCGTGAGGTACTGTAACTTTTGCTCTCTGACTTTGGATGTACCCTCATAAGCAACAGCAAGAGTGTCCCAAGAAATTTTGGCACTTGTGTAGGTGTTAATAAGTCGGAAAACATTCTTGTCTACTCCATTAAATATGGCATTGAGTGCACGAGAATTACCTAGGGCGGCTTCATCTTCTTCCGCGCTCCATTCTTTTTCTGGTTTAATGCTAGTTTGATTTCCTTGAGCATCAGCATAGTAAGGTTCCTCCCACCCATTGATGACAGCCTTCCTGGTTTTGCCGTCGAGAGACTTCAAAAAGGCACACATCCGTGCTTTCCAGTACCCATAGTTAGTTCCGTCGAGCACCGGTGGTCGATTGACAGATCCTCCTTCCTTTGAGTCCATATTAGTTACTCAGATGCTTTTTGCAGGAAAATCACCTAAGAGATAAGGTGCCTCCTCTGATACCAATTGAAATTCTGATTCATAGCTAAGTCAAGAAGTCGACCACAAAGTTGTAACTTTTGTGTCGACAACTTTCCTAAAATGCAAACCGTAGTTCAAACAATAAACAAGTAATAATAACGACACCAGAGATGATTACCTAGTTCGGTGCAACGTCACCTACGTCTGGGGGCACTTTGCCAGTGGAAAGATTTTCACTATATGGTAGTCAATAGTACAACTTCAAGCACCAACTAGCTATCACACAAGCTATTGTCCTAAGCTACTATGGATCTCACCGTGAATAACCTCGACCAGGGTCCTCTCCCCCTGTCTTTGAGATCCTCTCAATTCCACCCTTCGAGCAAGCTCCTATGCTCGGCGTCGTCGTCTTCTTTGACAGATTTGTGAATCTTCAATCACGAACACAAGAACCCTAATCGATCAAACCCTCAATCTTTGCGAATTGATGTTTAATCGAAGCAAAGACGTTCTAGCAAACTAATCAGTCTCTCAACACGCCAATGGTGCACGGTTAAGAGCTCTGAGAAATTTAGCAAATAAAGAACAAGAACGGACAAGCTGCTAATGGGGAAGCACAAGCTTTTTATAGTAGCTCCACATTCCTAATCTGGCTCGGATTAGGAATAGGAACTCTCAGACTTCCTAAACAAATTAGGCAACCAGTTGTCGCCTTTGCTGACGTGTTAATGACAGCTGGAAGTCTCCTGAGCTTGTTGACGTCATTCTCTTGCGCTCAAAGTCTTTCAGTTGTTGTGACGTCATTCTTTTTGCTTTCTAAGCGACTCTAAATAAGAAAGCTTCAGGCCTTTCCTAATCTAGAGCGTAATGAGTCGCTCCACATGTCTTGTAACATGTTGCACTGACTTCTTACTTTTGCGCTAAAAAATTATGCCAACATTAAACGTAGCAACAGTATACATCAATCCCTGAAAGAGTAAACGGTGCATCTCTTCTCTTCTTTCCCATAGCATAATTCTTTATTAAAGCGAAATGGGTGATCCTCAGCAAGCCATCTCCGCATCCCCCAATAGCACAGTCTGTTTTGACTGTGAATAGCATCAATATCATCCAAACATATTGGGCATGCCTTGTAAACTTTGGTTTGAATTCCACCCAACATCCCTAATCCCGGGAAATCACTTATAGGCCACATTACTGCAGCTCTCATCGTGAATGTCTCCTCAGTATGTTTATCCCAAGTTAGAACTCCTTTGTCCCACAACACCTTCAACTCATCAATCAATGGTCTCATGAAATTATTTAGACACTTCCCTGGGGACTTTGGACCAGATATCAACAATGACAGAATGTTGAATTCTTTCTTCATGCACATTGATGGCGGTAGGTTTTATGGGATTACAATAACTGGCCATACACTGTGTGGAGTAGCACCTACCCCGAATGGACTGAACCCATTCGTAGCAATTGCAAGATGCACATTGTGAAACTCCTTTGCAAACTGCGGGTATAACTTATCAAATTCTTTCCATACTTCACCGTCAACAAGATGTCTCAAAGTGTCATCGTCCTGTAATTTTCTTTGCCCATGCCACTTCATTTTCTCAGCAATATATGATGAGCTATACAATTTTTGCAGTCTCGGAATTAAAGGAAAATGCTTCACCACCTTCCTAGGAATCTGCTTTTCATGTTTCCCATCATTAGGTTCCCATCTACATGTGTAACAAACTGGACATTCATCAAGCCTTTCTCCTTCTGTGTAGAATTGTAGAATAAGAAGCACCCATAGTAACATGCATGATATGTCTTGTAACCTATCCCTATCTTCTTCAACATCTTTTTCGCTACTTTGTATGACTTTGGATAATTGTTAGGGGAAGGCAACAATCTCTTGTTTAACATACAATTCGCACTAAAATTTTCATCCGTCATTCCATATTGTTGTTTCATGGAAATCAAATCTAGAAGGGTGCTCAATGTGCTATCGTCACAACCTTCATATAAAGGCGTCTCTTTCTCTTTCATTAATTTTTTGTACTTTTCCATTGCTTCTTTGATAATTGTGTCATCAACACGTACATTATCATCTTCAATGAATGATGGGTTGTTTTCCGGAGCCTCGCGGAAGGGGAAAGCATCTTGAACAAACTCAACTATTGGGTCAACTTCAACAAATTTTGTTACCGGATCAACTATGTTATTTGATGATGGATGATTTTGTAAGCTTTCCAATCTACGTTTTGCTAAAGAAGGTATATGCAACTCTTCCCCGTGAAAGTACCATATAATACAGGTCTTCATGATACCATACTTTAATAAGTGATCTTCAATTGCTATCGTCTCTAAGAATGTTGAATTGCAACACTTTATACATGGACATCTATACATTCCATTGCACGGTTCAGATTTTGTTGTAGCAAACTCTATAAACTGTAAAAACACCTTTTACATAGTTTCCATCGTACCTCTCCAATTTCATCCAACTCCGATCCATTTCCTATTTTTCAGCAAAACATAATCATACAAATTTTCTATACAAAGTCTAATAATGAAGTTGTCTGATATTTACAAGAGTCTCAAGTTTATGATATATGCAAATTCATTGCATTCGAATTCAAATCTCCTTAAATTTAAGTCTTAACCACCTGATTGACAGTTAATAGTGATGATTTTCTCTAAATTCATGTCTGATATTTAAATGTAACATATGTTCTTCTATATTACCCATTTCTACTTAATGATAACACACTAACTTATATGTCATCATTTCTCTATATTAAGGATGACACATCCTAATGTGTTACCTTATTCTTCATGAATGGTGACAAACCAAATTAATTGTGTCACCTAAGCACATAATTGGTGTAGTGATATATATGGACGCTCTCCACTACAAACCATGTTTGAGCGTCCAAACGTTCAAACCATCTCTCAGCCGTCTAATTTGTGCGGGGCGAATGAGATGATGACACGTGTAACCATGCGGATTGGGAGGGAGATAACGGTCGCTGACGGAGCCGTCAGGGTGTTAGTGTGTAACATACTTGTTTCGCTTGTGTAACAATTGTTATACAATTCAGTACTTACACAGATCAATTATGGTTTTATGTTATACGTGAATGGTTATACAATTATATTGTAGGTGTTATACACTAAGAAAGTACCGGTTACATGTTCATAAAACTGAACACATGTACGGACTATTTGAAGGTTTTACACAGTAACAACTGGTCAGTTACACACACACACAATGGTTACACACACGGAGTAAGTATGTTACACACCAACACCCTAACGGCTCCGTCAGCGGCCGTTATCTCCCTCCCAATCCGCGTGGTTACACGTGTCATCATCTCCTTCACTCCGCGCAAATCATACGATTGAGAGATGGTTTGAACGTTTTGACACCAAATAAGAGGTTTGTAGCTAATACATTCCCTATGTATATGATAGAAATGAGTGGCGAATAAGCTAGGGTTTACAAGCAGCGGACCTCGGGCATCGGTTCATATATATTAACAACTACAACTATATTTTTTCTTCTTCAAAAATTGATGGGTCCAAACTCGAAATGTATATATTAAGCAAGTAGAATATGAACTTATTATTGTCCATGTAATTGCCACTGTCACATAATTAAGGAAGACGAAGTATGGTCAATAAAATAAATATATGCTCGTTAGATTATGGTTAATTACGCGAGTTTTACAAATTAGGTGTTCGAATCTCACTATTAGATTATAAGTATGTTAGGTTACCCCATTAATTACTATTATTTATTAGGGTTTACTTATCCTATAGGTATTATGATTTTCTATTTACTTTGTTTTGGATCCTATACAAGGGGTCATCCCAATTGCATCAATAATATCAAACTTATCACCCACTAATGAATGGGTTGTTGGAAATTTTCGATTTTTATTTTTAGATTATTATACGTATGAGTATGATAGCTATCATATATAATATTCCAATCCTATTACATACTTTAGAATAAATTAATTATTTTTATGAACTAAATTGGTCATTTAATTTTCAAAATAATTTTGACATGGTCTGGTTAGAGGAGCATTCCAATTACTGTGAATACTAGTAGTCACCGTGAGGTTCAGTACACACAAATTCTCTTTGATATATTTTTATTTTCTTAAAATAATAATAGAAATTATAGGATACTCTTAGGTATTATTGGAAGGGTTAATTACACTTTGCCCCAGCTGTTATAAAAAGTTCAAATTAATATACGCTAATTGTATTTTTTTTACAATTATGTTAGAAATTTGATGGAAACCTAAAAATTTGGATGAAAACCTAATTTTTTTAGAAAAAGATGAAAATACCCCTTCAGCTGGTTTGACTTGGACCAGAAATAAACCAGAATTAATTTCTGGTTTATGTAATTGGACCGGTTCTATATTAAATTATAATATAATAATAATTAAGTAATTAATAATATATTGAAATTTTCGAATGTCATAAATCTCTCATACGAGCTTTGTTTCGGGCTCGTAGTATATCAAATCGAAGAGAATCGGAAGATCAACAACTTTTAAACAAAACTTTTTTTCTAATTATATAAATTTTTTAATAATTAGACCCGAATGACATTAATAACTATACATTCGAACTAAAAAGTAAAAAAAATAAAATAATATTAATAATGTACTGAAACTTTCGAATGTCACAACTCTTTCCTACGAGCTCCGTTTCGGACTCGTAGTATATCAAATCGAAGAGAACAACTTTGAAAACATAAAATTGGTCTATATATTATTAATAATTAGACCCTGATGACATTAATAACTATAAATTCGATTAATTAAAATAATATTAATAATATACTGAAATTTTCGAATGTCATAACTCTCTCACTCGATTAATTATAAATTTTTTTAATTTTTTTATTTTTTAATTCAAATGTATAGTTACTAATGTCATTCGGGTCTAGTTATTAAAAAAATTATAAAATCAGAAAAAAATCTTTTTTCAAAAAGTTGTTGATCTTCCGATTCTCTTCGATTTAATATACTACGAGCCCGAAACAGAACTCGTATGAGAGAGTTATGACATTCGAAAGTTTCAATATATTATTAATTATTATTATTATTATTATTATTATTATATAATTTAATACAGAACCGTTCCAATTACATAAACCAAAAATTGATTATGGTTTATTTCTGATCCAAGTCAGACCAGCTAAAAGGGTATTTTCATCTTTTTTGAAAAAAAATAAGTTTTCGTCCAAATTTTTAGGTTTCCATCCAATTTCTAACGAATTGTAAAAAAAATTAACGTATTTTAATTTGAACTTTTTATTATAACTGGAAGAAACTGTAAAACGCGTTAGTGTAGTATGGAGAAATTGTAATTAACCCTTATTAACATGGATCACATTCAAAAAGAATATATATCTGAAAACAGTAAGTCTTAGGATATTTCTTATATTTTTATATTTTATTATTATTCATATTATCTAATAAATAGAATTTTTTATTAGTGATTTTCACTGTTGCCTTTATAAATAAAGAAATGTGTATTCACAACATTATTATTAATAATAATATTCTATACATTATGACTAAATCTCTACAATAATAGTGGAGTTTAATTCTATCAAATATTTTTTTTTGAGCAACTACCATGTGAGAGTTATTCAAATGGTTGTTTTACACATCAAATTAAAATTGATCTAGCTAAAATTATAGATTTATATCATCAATTTAAATTTAAAGTTTAATTTTAATCCTATGTTTTATCAATTTAATAAGGACTAAAATTAATTTTAGTTTTCCCAGCAAAAGTGATTTCACTAAAAATATTCCTGGCTGTAACATTCTTAAAATGGGAATCTCGTACTTATGTAATCGGTTGAACGTGTGACTATTCAAACAAGAAATTAAGAGTAGGATTCGGTTGGCTGTTTAAGGGTAGGCATTTAGTTTGGGTTGAATAAGAGGAGTGACTTGTGTCTATCGTGAACCTTCCTACCTATACCTACACGACCTACTTAAGAAATTATTATTAACTAGTGGGGGGCCTGCGCTATACGCGTGCTACCCGTAAAAATTTATTATATTAATGCAACCCGGGAAATTATTTTATAACGTAATTCTAAAGCAAATGTAGAGTTCTTACCTTAAAACTTAGCAAATAAAAAAAATATAAAGTATTTTATACATGTATGCTAGTGGAACCACATTATTATTGCTATTAAAATTAAAATTAACAACCTATGAATTTAACTAACACAAACTCAATACAGTTAACTCATTTTGTATGACCAAATTTAATGTGCGGAAACGTAACCGCACTAAAGATATAATAATAGTTTACGTAAAAGAATATTTTTCGTAAACTTCTCAACCGTTAATTTGAATCGTTTTGATCACAATGTTCACTTTCTCATGATCTAAATTGTTGCTCGAGGTGATAGTAAATGGGTGGTTTTGAAACTTGTAAATGCTGGAGACATTGACGAAAAATATGCTTGTTGGGTTGTATATTAAGGTTAGATTCTTAGAGAAGTTGAGCTCTATGATTTTGCAAGGAATAATATGTGCTGAGACAAGTTGAACACTTCGTTGAGATTACATTATTCGAAGATTGCGATCGATTAGGAAGATGTACAATCCTGCTGTGACCATGGAAACAAACAAAAGTCCACATGAATTAGTTCATGTATTATTTCAATTAAGAAATAGATTAAGATATATGAGTTTATTTTGCACTAAAAATTATGAACCATGCAGATTATAATTGCAAAATTACTCAATTTTTATGTCTAATATAATCAACCTAAATTTATCTATTAGATCTTAATATGATTGTCTAATATTAGAAATTGTCTAATCCAATTTTGTTTGATTCTTACTCAAACAGATCGAAAAACCTAACACAAATAACCCATATGATAAAGTTCAAATTGAAGTCAAATATGGATTAGCTTTTGCTAATAATTACTCATTATTTTTAATCAATATTATATAAAATGTTAGGATTAAATAAAATCGTGACAAACTACATGCTCAATTTAAAGTTAATTACAATGAGATACAACAATATGTATAACTAATCGAACTACATAAATAAACTAAAGACACTTTTAATCATAGTTATTATAGCAGATACAGATTGATATCCACTGTAAATATAACGTGACTCAATTCCTTAGATCTAAAGTTTACGGTACGGTGAATACATATACACAAAGATATTAGATCTGAGTGTAGAGAAACTCACAATTTGAAGTTTTATAGTCTTCCCCTCTTACTCCACATGCCATATTTTCTAGAAAATAAGTAGTAAAGTAATAATAAAAAACGTACACGTAAATTAAGAGTACATACTTATACACTACAGACAATTATGTAATTATTAATTCGTTTATAGTACTTATTAAATTGTTAGTTATTTCAATCATAAGTTTGATAAAACTGATGCAAATTTGAAGACTGAACCTTGTGAAATCTGTGAGCTAGAACCTTAAAATCGCCCATCAAAGAACCTTCGAGCGATCTGAAATTTGGGACGAGAGTGCTTGAGTCAACCGTTAATACGTACATTTGCTAAATAACACGCTGCAATAATGCCCAAAACATCTTATATTTGCTCAAGCCGAATTTTTAATTAATCAACTATAGTTTGAAAAAAAAACTGAAGTACTATTAAGTGTTAAGAAGAACAAATCATGTAAAGTAGAAGAGTATGAACATCACACATTTCTGTGGGCAAAGATCAATCTATGACAAAAATATAGACTCATGTAGTCAACTCCACGTAGAGGTCATAAAAAAATCATTGAGGTCATATTTGGTATAATAATCTACTAAGTCCAAATGTAGTATGAGAGACCGAGTTAGTGAACTGCCTTAGTAGTACCTCATGGCCATCTTCTACCTTCCATGGCATCTTTCTTCTCTTGACAACTCAAGCAGAGAAAAGGGCCGCATCCCAAGGATGCAATTTTCATGGATTAGATGATTCGGAATGTATTGAAACACCCTCCTCGGGTTTCATTTCTACTTGACACACTACACATAAGAACCTAAACATGTTGTAGAGTGTGTATCTTTTATCTAATCTACAAACCAAATAAGGGAACAATCAGTACACTTGACACCCATAATGGAAGCAATGTAAAAAGAAACATAAAAAACAGGAGACATAAGTAAAACTATATTGTAGTCTTGACACTGAAATAGCAAGAAAATGTTGTTCATCCACAAACCTTTCTAAAAGCATAGCAGATCCTTCTTCAAACACTTTTTTCAACCACATCTTGTTCGATATAATCATTATCTACAAGAGAAGTTGATTGTCAACTTTTTTTTTCTAAATATGGATTCAAACACTCCTTTGCCCATTTTTTTTAGGCATCAAAGTAGCATTCTCTTGTGATAATATATCAATCACAGTACAGGTTGTGTCATCCTTGAGCCCCTTGTACTGTACAACTTCCTGTAAGTGACAACGAAAGAATAAGGTACAGAAATGAGAAGCAACGTGTCGATAGGGGATTCCCCGGATCCTTAACAAAATCATCTATTATAATGGAGGTCTAAAGATCGAAACCAATTAGCAAGAGTAGACTGGGGGCGGAGTGTTGTGGGTGTTAGGATTTTATGCCCTAGCACAATGTATTTTCAATCTACTCATGTAATGAGATTATTAATTGAAATAAAATCGGCATTTATATTACTAAGTGTTGTAGTAATATCTTAAGTATGATTTGATTTATATCATTGATGTGTCAACACATATTAGTAGATCTACAAATCAGACAAAATCTTACTTAAGTTGTCCCTGATCAGAATAGCTTCATAAGAAGCGATCGGTATGAGGCTAACTCTAAATGATCACGCTCTACTGATCATGGCCAGAAGGGGGGAGCGAAGTTAGGTCATAGTATCGCCAGACGGGGTGATATAGGACGACCCAATCGTGAGTATGTTACATAGACTCAATCATGAACATACTCATTTGTCGGTACGTGAAATCACATCCTCAGACGGAAGGATCTTTGAGGTCACTATGTGATGAGTGACGAGTTTGACTCAGTCTAACGTCTCCTGTGAAAGGGTTACAATAACGGCTGTAATTGGCTCGATCACGAGTCACATGTGTTGACTCAATAGATCGATGAAGGATTTATCCCTCGTACAGACGTATGAGCAGATATATGTTTAGGCCACTTGAGGAGTACAACTAAAATACAATAGCATGGCCATGCAGTCGATATAGAGTATCAGTTACAATTCAGTTAACTCAGATCAAGAAACATGACAATTGAACGAGGATGAATTGTCTATGCCTCGTGGTTGTCAAGATGATAGTTTCATGTACGGCAAGGTTAAGTCGAAATCTCGATAATCACAAGCGTTGGGTAATCATGATGTCTTGCTAGAGGCCACTCATGATGGAAAGGGTAAAATGGTAATTTTACCAGTCCGTCAACGTGTCGTGAGCCTAAAGGGTCACACACTAAAAGTTGAGTAAAACGGATGGAATCATGTAAAGGAATCATGAGAGAGATAAATTTCGGTTTTGGGTTAAACCGGATTAGACCGATTTCGGTTTAGGATTAAACCGGAAATCAAGAACGGTTTAACAGGAACAATTAATTCGAATCTAAATAAATAGATTTAATTAATTTAGCTAAACAGTTTATCCTATGATTCTCTTCGATTTGATATACTATAAACTCGAAACAGAGTTCGTATGAGGGTTATGACATCCAAAATTTTCGGTATATTATTAATATTATTTTAATTAATCATTTATATTATTCATATTTTTTTATTTTTTATTTCGAATATATAGTTATTAATGTATTTGGATCTAATTATTAAAAAATTTATATAATTAATTATTGATAATATTTAGACAAAATTGTATTTTTTTAAAAAAAAATTGTTGATATCCCAATTCTCTTCGATTTGATATACTACGAGCCCGGAAAGTAGCTCGTATAAAAGAGTTATGACATTTGAAAGTTTCAATATATATTAGTTACTTAATAATAATAATAATAATAATAATAATATAATTTAATATAGAATTGGTTCAATTAAATAAATCAAAAATTAATTCTGATTTATTTCCTATCTAAATCAAACCAGTTGAATTAATTTCAAATTAATTCAAAGATATTTCTGGATCATGTTATTTGTTACTGCTGCTATAAAAATGGTGTCGTATATCGGAAAAGGTACAAGCCGCCACAAGCTCTTGGAGCAATTCATACCGAGGCACAAAGGTGCACATATATATGTGTGCTTGTGAGCATGGATGCAGATCTGGTTGCACACCTTAGTGCTCCTTTTATGTATATGATACTAATGATCATGGTGAGATTTATATTCATACATGTATTTTAATTTAAAAAGAAAAGGGAATATCTGTTTGTTTATATATACATGATCATGGTTTGGCTATAAATGTAAATAATTGTGGGGAGATTGCTAATTATTGTACGAGGAAACAATGATATGAAAATAGGAAGAACTTGAAGATCCATGTGATAGCACGAATTACCAGAATCAATGCGTGATTGAGCATCCCTCACGATCTGAGTGATGCAGTGCGGTCGAAAAAGTTGGTATGCAGAATGTAGAACACCTGAAGTTATTGCAAAAGTGTCGGATTTCGACAAAAGAGTGTGTTTTCTGGGCGGAAACGGCGTTCTGAGCAAATCTTATGGCTTTGCCATAAAGTACGGTGAATTTCGGCCACCCAAGGTCATCTTGGGGGTCAAAATCGCAGATTATTAAGTTTCAGGCAGTTTTTACAATTTTAATAATTTGTTTCCTTTTCAAAAAAGTTTAGGATTTCCTTTTCTACAATTAGGGTTTGGATAGGTTTTTCCTATTTAAGCACTCTTATAAGTTTTGAAGTTAATAAAAAAATTGAGGTTTCCCTCAAATCTATCCCCTTCGGTATTCGCAAGAATCAACGAATTTTGATAAAGAGTTCTTTCTAGCCACGTACGCTGCATCAATTGGTATCAGAGGTAGTCGATCCTGAGGTATGCCGCCCTGTAGACAACAGCGACCCGCTCCCCAAGGTTTTGATGATGATGAAGCTGAGTTACGACGTGAAAACGCTGAATTTCGACGTGAGAACGACCATTTGAGGCGGCTGGTTGATTATTGACATGACGAATGGATGAATTGCGTTCTTTCACCGATTACCGGAATCGTTCACTCGAACGCCCTAACCAACGGTGGGAACAGGGGTTCAAGGTGGAAATTCCACAATTCGATAGCAATTTTAAACAAGAGGAGTTCATAGATTGGCTATCACCCCCGATTTATGATGATTATGTTGAACCAGATGCAGATACAGAAGTTGAAATTGTAGAAGCATAATTGAGTCAACATGAGCAGAATATTCGAGGAAGAGATGTTTTGTTAGCAGGGGATGAAACTTTATGCTGCGTCAAATACTTGTTCTTAGCTGATTCATACAACAATGGTTACGAACAATTTTTGGAGGGCATCGAGAGCTTGTACGATGAAGGTATGACTGAAAATCTTGCAAGAGTAGCCGAAAATTATTGGGAGCCTTACATGTATATTATTCCATTAATCAGCAACGAGAACCTAATACCAGCATCATGTATCAATGATAGAAGGCTTAAATTCCAAGATTGGGTAATAGATCAAGGGGCGTGTACTTTGATAAGGAAAGTCCAGAAATTCAACATGGAACTCGTGATGAAGTGTTACACATTTACGATTCAGCTTGCAAACAAGGTGAGAGTACTTAATACATCTGAAAATTCGGTAGGAGGTGCTACAACGATATGGGATCCCGGGGTGATTTTTCTTCTGAGGAGGATGTTGCGGATCCAGATTCGAGGACGAATCTTCTCCATCCAGGAGAGAATGATGCAGTGCGGTCGAAGAAGTCGGTATGCAGAATGTAGAACACCTGGAGTTATCGCAAAAGTGTCGGATTTCGACAATGAACTAGTGTTTTCTGGGCGGAAACGGCTTTGTGAGCAAAACTCATGGCTATGCCATGAAGTACGGTAAATTTGGCCATCCAAGGTCATCTTGGGGGTCAAAATTGCATATTATTAATTTTCATGCAGTTTTTACAATTTTAATAATTTGTTTCCTTTTCAAATAAGTTTAGGATTTCCTTTTCTACAATTAGAGTTTGGATAGGTTTTTCCTATTTAAGCACTCTTATAAGTTTATTGTTAATTAGTTTTGACGTTAATAAAAAAATCGAGATTTCCCTCAAATCTATTACCTTCTGTATTCGCAAGAATCAACGAATTTTGATAAAGTTCTTCCTAGCCACATATGTTGCATCACTGAGCCAGAGAACCAGAACACCCTTGCCTCCAGATCTCTCACCAGGCTTGCCATCCTGGTATGGTGATGGGGCAGTCGAGTCACCCCTGACCTTGATGTGCATACGGAGACAACGGTGCAGAGAATGACTGATCATTTATCGGCATCGAGCGAGATGAAGCGCCGGAAGAAGCTCAGAACTGTAGACGAGTTCGGGTAGTCGCCGAAAAAGCCTCCTCCAAGCCTTGTAGATCATGCAGTCGCCGACTGAGGCATGAGTCATCCTTGTTGGTTGGCATTAGGAGTGGGCATGGGACAAGAACTGGACCGAATCGGTCAAGAACAAAACCGGTCAAAAACCGAACCAGACCATATTCCCCGTTCTCAATTTTTGAGAACTAGAACCGAACCATTACATAATGGGACGGTTCAGTTCTAGAACCGTGTATCTGGTTTGGTTCTCCGATTCTACCCATTAGAACCAGTCAATTTCTTATTTTTGTTAATTATCTGGTTTAAGATGCGGATTAAAGCCCACGTTAAACGATTTTAATCTAATTTTTAGAAAAAACATAAAATGTATAATTATGAAAAATTATAATAAACAAAGACATTAAAACTTAATTATTAAACCCAATCAGATTATAAAATTTGAAAATAAATTACTAATAAAAGATAAGTAACATGAGAAGAGATCAAATAAAAATCATTTCTTAGACGAGAATATAAGAACTATTCTCATCTATAGGATGATAATAATCAATGGTTTTGATTATTTCATTGATAAATAAATGAAATAAGGATAAAAAGGGTATACATGTCAATGTAATTCATTCCAAAAATAAAACTTTAACTCATTCTCTCCTATTTCATAAAATCAGGGTATCCATTTCACTATACAACCTAATTATCTTTACATTGATTTCATCGGTTTCATGTGTTTTCTCATTTTCATTGGTATCATTTTCATGACATCGGTTTCATGTGCAAAAAGGGAAACATGATCGATGAAATGAAACGTGTAATTAAATAAATGAAAAGTAAGTTCATAACAATAAGTCCCGCATTATGAAAAATCATTGTAAAATTGTTCAATTGTAAAAATGAAATAATAAATCATGATGTAGCAAAACTTTTGTGAAATTGTAAAGAAATGAAATAATAAATCATGAAATTGTGCAAATCATGTAATCATACAAATAAATTATGAAATAAAAAAATATAAATCATGAAATAATAATTTTTGTGTGTAAATCGTGTAATTATAAAATTAAATTTATGAAATAAAAAAAAATCATGAAAGAGAAAAAAATTGTGATCTAAAAATGAAAACGTTTCTTTCTAAAAAAAACAATGAAATCATCAATAAGAAAATAAGAAATAAATTAATACATAATTAATTTGATTAAATCTCATAACTTATAAAAGGAAATACTTAAATGATTTAATCATATAAAAATACGAATATGCCCTTATATTTGTGTTAAAAGACTAAAATAAATAGTAACTTGAGAATAATAACGTTCAAATGCCATTAATGAGTTAACAAAAATCTAAGTCATTCAATTTTTCATCTGACAGTCACAATTAGTTCTTATTTTCTCACGTAAAGAGTGAGTTCTCACTTGATTACGAGCCTAAGTAACATATCTTTCTCGGTTCCTTCTTTGGTTCACGTACTCTATTTCTATGATTCATATAAATTGATGTTGGTTCGATGAATGTTTAGTATAACGGTTCGGTTCCGGATACCCGCCGGTTCTATGTTTGAAGAACTGGAACCGAACCAAAAATCTATAGTTGTTTCATTTTTAGAACAGAACTAAAACCGTTACATGTGGTTCCTGGTCTTTGGTTCTAGTTCTGGTTCGGTCTTCGATTCCGGGTCCAAAGTGTCATCCTTGTTGGCATAATTGGAGAAAAGTTTGGAGGAGGAGCATCTAGGGCTTGATATTTAATTATATGGTCCTTGGACTCAATATGATATATAATGATATTATGCAAGTTGGGTTTAAGTTCAAGAATATTTTATTCAATCATTTAGTAAGGCTTAAGTAACTTCAGTCTAAGTAAGTAGGCTGAGTTAAGTAATTGATATCATAATTTTTATTAAAGGCTTAATCAAGTTGGGCTTGGGTTAATATGTTATTATCATAATTATATTGTAAGACTCTAGACATTTGGGGTTGGACCCAATATTTCTTGACTTAAATTGCAGGTTTATTGAGCCAAAGTACTCGAGATGAGCGGTCCTAGGTTGTCCGGATTATCGTTAGTATTTGCATTAGAAATCTTGAACTCGTTCTGAAACCCTCTGGATCCAGGTATAGAGGAGTGGTGTGGCTTAAGGATATGATTGTGGAAGCTATGACATGTGCTGGTTGTTGAGAGTGTTTAGGTAGGCCTACAAGGTCTAAAAGTGCAATCACAAAACCAAAATGTGTGAGTACTCCTAATGACCAAGTAAGTACTTGTACATTATTTTGTGATATAGAAATGTGTTTCTTTGTCGAGTGTTGGTACATGTGTCCCACTGGTTATATATGCATGTTTAGAAGACATGAACTTCGTATTAAGTAATCATATTAATATGTTTGAAGAGTAATTATTGTTAGATCTTTTTAAGTTCGAACAATCATACCGACATGTGGGGGTTATGCTCTTAATATAAAGTCTCTTGACATGTGGGGGCATTTGTATACACTTAGTGTATAATCGAACTCAAGGGAATATTATGAACCTAAAACATTGCTAATATGTTCATTGGTTAAGATATTAATAATGTTAATTTTATATTAATGTCTCTAGGTAATCACTCATTTCATGAGGTTAAAGACGTTGAATTCCTTGAGTATGTTTCTTTTGGATAAAGATATTTGCATATTTTCTGCTTCATCTATTGTGTTTATTGTTGTTATGCATGTATTATTAATTTATGTAATAATTCACATGCTAGCAAACTTATTTCTGATCTATATGTTAAACGTAGAAGAAATTAGAGGCTTATTTTAGAGAAAGATTGTGGAGATGTCTTTCATTGATATTTTTCAATTCAAAGTGTATGTGTAGACGTTGTTAGTGATGGACGAGTCTCGATCTTTATAATAGAAAATGATCCTAAAATGCATGATGAGGTAATGAGAAAATCCTTTGGGAAGGAAACATTTATTTGAGCCTAAGTCACTGTTACCATTAGACTTGTGAGTTGTCTAATTTAACTAATGGTTGCAAGTCTATTAGCAGTATTTAGATCTTAAGCAAAAGATCATATATTGTGGTACAATAGAAAAACTCTAAGCCCGACTTCATATTGAAAACTTTACACATATAAGTGTGTAAATCGGTGGCGAATAAGTAATAATTTTATACCTACAGTTTAATAAGTTTTCTAACGAGTTGGAATACTTTGTGATGTAAATGGGTTTCAAAATTTGCTGAAATCATTTTGAATACTCATTTATCTCAGGTGGTGGAGGTGCTATCTAGTGGAAATGTTCCTAATGGATTAGCTTAACCAACTCCATCGATGAATCATAATTCACATTCACGTTGTGGTTTGACAACACTAAAGAAAATAAGGGAGTTATTCCTTCCAATTGTGTTAGAGATTCCATAACAAGATTTTGGTGGTGATACAGAGATGGACTTAATGGATCTCGAGTCAGTTAATCTATAACCAGTTTTTGGTGGTGCTATAGAGACGCACTTGATGGATTTTAAGAATGTCAATCCATAACCAGGTTTTGGTGGTGCTATAGAGACGCACTTGATGGATTATGAGGCTGACATTCCATAACCATTTTTTGGTGGTGGTATAGAGATACACTTGATGGATTTTATTTGTGACTAATGAGTTTGACATTATGTCCTTAAAAACTCTAATGTCAGTGCTAATGAGACGCATCTGACAAGCTACTTCAAAAACTTGTTGGGCCCGTAGACAGTTGTCCACAGGCACCCGATAACGCGCAAGTGCACGCGGTCGTTACAAGTAATAATTCCTGGTAAGCACAGGGTCGAATTCACAAGGACCAATAAGGGTTAATTTAATTTAATTTAATTTACGCTATCAAGTGTAACTTAAAATACTCAATTTATAGAACGGTTTAGAGATATGTAAAGTAAAAACGCTTGGGAGAGACTATTCAGCAGAGAAAACCATGGATGCTAGGCCATTTAAATTATGATGAAATAAATGAATAAGTTTTATAAAATATGCAAGTAATGTGAACCTTAAGCAACAATCATATTAACACCTCCTCTCGGTTTGGTGTTAGCCTAGACACAAAGTGTTCATCATCCCTCTCAGGTAGATAACAACCATGAGTCTGCAATAAGTACAACAATAATGGGGTAGGGATTCCGAAGAGTTGAATCCCTTTGAATCTAAGTTTGTCCGTCACCCACCGGCCCTCTCAGACACGACAACGCGACTCTCACAAATAATATTTATTCGTCAACAAATATTATAAGCCTTAAGCACTCAGAATCAATCACATATACATAAAATAATTCAGTTCATACTCATAAATCCATCATAATAAAAAGTTACGGCCTAGCATCCATGATCAAGGGTATTTAGCCCATGATCATGGTGCTAGAACCAAAATCCATAAAGATAAATAAACAATTCGAGTTTAAGGAATAAGAACAAAGAACCCTAAAACCCAAAAGGTTGAAGAACATGAATCGTTGAATCCCTCTCGATTGTTGATGTATAGCTTGCTTGATCTTAGCACTTGAATCGCCCTTGAATCGGATTCGTCCTCCTCTCGAAGCCACAAATCCTCTCCTTGGTCTATCCGGTGTGTTCTACTCTCTGCCCTCCCAAAACGTGGTCTGGCTCAGCTCAATTGTGGCGTGAGTACTAAAATTTTCGGCCCCCAAACTCAGAATTCGTGTGTAGCTTATATATTTTTTTCTGCATCTGGGAGTTGTAACGATCGTTACAGTAGGTGTAACGATCGTTACACCATCGTTACAGCTCCGTTGGATCATCGTTACAACTTTTTGTCTTCAAATTCCCTTCGAATTGATATATTATGATCCCAAATCGGAGTTCGAATGAGAACTCTACGCCGCCATAAAGTATCAGACAGTTTTTGCCCTCTTCTAGACCTCTAATGAAAAAACTTCCTTCACGAGAATTGTAGCTCTTTTCGTCCTCTTTAATTTAGATTTAACTTTTGCTAGATTTGGATTTCGAATGTGGAAGTTATAGAACTTTCAAGTCAGCTGGTCTGCAATCCCGATATCTGTTTTAGTGCTGCCTTTCAGTGCTGTTTTGAGCTTCTTCCCATGAAATTTAGAGAAAACTTCCTTCTAGAGAGTTGTAGATCGCCGAGTTATCTTCAATTTGATCTAACTTTTGGTCACCTCGGATTAAATATGAGGAAGTTGTGCTCTCTGAAAGATTCTATTGCGATTTTGGCTCGGTTTTGACCCTTTTCACATGTATTCTGCACATTCACACCAAACATACCCGAAGGCGTAAAAGTGGCATAAAGATCAATAATTTAGCACATCGAGGGTGAAATAACACCTATAATTGGAGTAATAGATATCATAAACGTACATTTGATGCGACCACATCAGCGGGTGTGATGGTTTGGCCGTCATCTATGGAAGATTTGAAAAAATCTTTCTAGAGCACTCGTGAGACCGAAGTGTACACATGGCTGTTAAAGCGTTCGTTTGAAAGGTATCGCGGAACCTGCATAACTTGAAGGTGTGATACGTGTTGTAAGGTGTATCAACGGAAAGTAAAACAAGTTGAAGAAGAAATTCACTTGTCTTACAAGTACGTTCTTGCCTCATCACAATACGTGTCAATTCAAGTTGAAAGACATTGACACTTAAGTATTGTTAGCCTTACTTTACGCATGAACTTCTTTAAACCTTTTTTCGGCATTAGTGGGGGATTGTTGGGGATAATATCTCTCAAAGGCAACTTTTTGATCTTCCCATTGTTGGTGGTTAGTTGACCACAAATTGATGAAACCAATCGATACCTCGTGGACATTGGGTAATCATTATGTCTTACTAGAGGCCACAAGTGATCGATCGGGTGAAATGGTATTTCACGCCGATTTGCCAATTGTTCACGGGCCTACAGGGTCACACGCCATGAGCAAGAACCGAAGCAACTCGATGGGACTTAAGAGGTCCAAGGGATATGGATGGACTAGGAATGTTTTCCACGTGTGGGGTTTTGATCGATACCTTTGGGTGGTGTCGATCGACAAGCAGACACGGATGGTGTCGATTGGCACCTCTGTGGTGTCGATCGACACCTAGGTGGCGATCGACACCTGTGTCTGAAGGGCTCTAAGCTCTAAGCCTCACCCAAAGACTATAAATAGAGGCATTTGGGTGAGAGCCTCTCAAGCCAAAAGGCAACATTAGATATTCACAATATTCTCTCTAATTCTTGTATTGAGGGCTAGAGAATCGAGAGAAAGGAAGGGTTCTTCGGCAGTCTAGTAGCCACCGAAAGGATTCAAGCTTCGCCTTCAAGCTCCCGCGTGTGTGTGCTCGTAGATGACGCGTCTTCGATTCGGATCGATTCACACTTCAAGAGGTAGATATTTCGATCTATCTCTCCTAATGATTCATCTAGAGCATGCAATGTATCCTTACAATGGATTCTTGGTTAGATTATTGTTTTTCCGCTGCACCTAGAACCCGAAAATCACCAACACTTTCTAATGATGAGGTGGGAGACTATTTTTGTCTCTTCTGATGTTGGCTGGGAATTGGAAAATTCTCAGCTCCCAACTTCTGATTGTTTATCACTATGTCATGAGAAGTCATACAAGACGAATAGTGTAATCATGTATATATGGTGTAAAAATTAAATTTTAGTTTAGGATTAGCATAGAAATTTTCAAATTATGGCCGATAAAATTTCTTTTTAAGGTTTTAAAATGGTACAATTAAAAGTATATAATTTTGTATGTGTTAGACTAGGTTAGTATAAATAAGTTTGACTTGACGCGATTCATTTAGCTTCCAACAAAAATGTTCATTAAAATTTTGTATGTGTTTAACTAAGTTAGTATAAATCACAGTAGAACTTTGGCCCGCTAGGGTTTCAAACACTACAAATAAAAAGTTTGCTAAAATACAATGACATACCATGTCAGGTCGAATTAACAAATATGTCAGGAATTTATCAACAAATTTATTATTTAGGATTAACGATCTACTAAATAATCTAAGAACAAGAAAAGAATTAGGAAAATTTATATTTCACTTACCTCTTTGAGAGTTTGCATGAGAGACAGACGACAGACGAGCGATGGTGTCGGCGACTAGTAGATCGGCAACTTCGGTAGTAATAGAGAGGCAACGAATAAATGCGAAAATGGATGTAAATAAAGAAAGAAGAAAAAGATTGGGTACGCCACCATTAAAGGTTATTGTTGACGAACTTACTTCGGAGTTCAACGACATACTTATTTTTATTTTATGTTTCTTTTTGAATGTTGAATTCTTTTTAGGAAAAGATTTGCCTACTTGAACCCTAAACTCCTACTTTCATCAAACAAACAAACATATTCATCTACTAACAATCAAACAAACATATTCATCTATTGACAATCAAACAACCATTGTTGTCAATTTTTCTTGCATCGATCTCCCGATTAGAGCCATCAAATGATGTACATGATCGCTATACTTATAAATAGCAATCGACATCACTTAACATTGAAATCTATTAATTGCAATTGACATCACTTAACATTGAGATCTATTTTCATTACTGCTGATAATTAAAGGTGAAATGATATCAACTTAAATTTGTCAACTCTGTTGACAGTGAGGACAACATACTTTATTGGTCAGTCGTTGTTAAAACTTAAGAGTCACTTACCATTAAGGTATTGTCGTTAGTGTCGCATTGAAACTCCTTATATTAATACTCGGTAAATTAATAAACTCTCTAAAATAATAAATTTGTCCGGTCCCGACTTGGGCCAATGTAAAATTTTTTTAAAAAATCGATAAAATAATAAGATATATAATATTTTTTTGGGAGATCCCTTTATAATTTTCGGTCTAAGGAAAATCATAAATTAATAATTCATAGAAACTGAAAAAATTATATTACACTCTATTGAAATATGATTCAATAGTTGTCTGCATGGTACGAAAAAGCGTTTGGAGGGCGCGCCTTGAAGCGAAGCGGTGAAAGAAGGCCCTAGAGGTTACGCGTTTCTAGCCACTAAAGAGGCGTCCGCCTCTGCTCCGCGATGGCGTACGCAATAGAGAAGACGCAGTGAAGCGGAAGAGGCGTGCGCATTGGAGAAGAAGGAAGAATTAGGGTTTTGTCCGGTTATCGACAAATGGGCTTTTGCTGTAATGGGCTTTAGTTTGACTATTAATTATTGTAATAGGCCTCTGTTTCTATTTTGTACATTACAAATATAAGTTCTAACAGTGACACGTAATATATATATATATATATATATTACAATTTATTGATTAGTTCTCTCACACCACACGATTATGAATATGATTAGGAAACAAAACAATAATTAACCTATTCTCCACACTATATAATTGCTTGAACTCATACTCTTTTTTACACAAGAGATCCCTAGCAGCAACAGCCGGCAAACCTATCATTCCACCACTATTAGTATGTTTTTTCTTCTTTTATTTTTTTATCATTGGTGTTTTGATTTCATAAATAACTGTTCATTATCAATGTAATTTAATGTTATCATATAATTGTTTTTGTTTGTGTTCTTAACTTCTTATTTAGTAATTTTCTTTTTTTTCTTGATTTTAATAATATTTTGCATGGATGTTATATTATTTAATTTATAGTTTTTTACCTTTAATTTATATTTTTCCAATAAGTATTTAATCTATAGTTGTTAATTTGAAGGTATGAGTAACAAAACTGGGGCACGAACAGATCCCGCTTGGAAGTATGGTGAGCGAGTTCCTACACCGGCTGGAAAAAAAAATTACACATATATAAAGTGCATGTTTTGTAGTCAGGTTACAAACGGGGGTGCAACTAGAATGAAAGGCAATCACAAAAATGTGAAAGGATGTACGAAAGTACCTGAAGAAGTGAAGCAAGAGATAATCGCATATTTGAAAGCAGTTGAAACTACAAAACATGTTGCGCAAAGAAAATTTAATGAGATAGTGGATTGTGGATCACAGTACGGTGGTGGTAGTGGTAATGGCAGTCATAGCGGTGATACAAGAGGAAGAGATGTACGGGATCCAATGGACATATTTATTAACATGGAGAATAAAGATGATGATCAAATTCCTTATACTCAAACAATGACTCCCATAAGTGCTCGAGAGCACCGAAATCAAGTTTGTTTAGCTATCGGGAGATTCTTTTTTGAGAATGGAATTTCTTTTAATTGTGCTTCAAGTCCATCATACATCAATATGTTGCGTATGGTGGGAAATTATGGCAGAGGATTAAAACCTCCTACTACGTATGAGATGAGGACTTGGATACTTGAAGAAGAAGAGAAGAATGAATACATCTCTAGCAGTGGATGAAATAAAGAAAACATGAAAGAAAACTGGAGTTTTTTTGTAATCTGATGGTTGGTCTGATATGAGAAATAGAAGCCTGATAAACTTCCTTGTCAACAATCCTCATGGAACAGTTTTTTTAAAAACTGTGGACGCATCTAATTGTATAAAGAACGCCCAAAAAATTGTTTGAATTACTTGATCAAGTAATTGAAGAGATTGGGGAAGACATTGTTGTACAAGTGGTGACTGAAATGCAAGTGCATATAAAGCAGCTGAAAATTTATTAATGGAGAAGCGGAAAAGATTGTATTGGACTCCATGTGATGCTCACTGTATTGATTTGATGCTTGAAAAAATTGGAGAATTGCCACAGCATAAAAATGCCTTACTCAAAACTAAGAAAGTTAGCAACTTCATTCATAACCATCAGTGGGTGTTGAGATTAGCTAGGGATTTTTTTAAAAATGACCTTCTTCGACCAGCTGCCACCCGATTTGCAACTGCTTATTTGACCTTGGAAAGTATGTTTAAGTTGAAACGACCATTACATGCGATGTTTGTGTCACAAGAATGGGCAAGTTGTGCATGTGCGAAGAGAGATGACGGAAAAGCTGTGAAGAAAATCATCATTGATGATAAAATATTTTGGCAGAGTGTGCTTTATTGTATTAAAACCACAAAACCGTTAGTCGGTGTTTTAAGGATGGTTGGCAGTGAGAAGACACCTGCAATGGGGTTTATTTATGGTGCTATGGACGAAGCTAAGGAAAAAATAGCATCAAACTTAAATGGAGATGTCGCTTCTTACAAGGAGATATGGGACATAATTGATCTCAAATGGGACACACAATTGCATCGCGACTTGCATATAACAGGATATTATTTGAATCCTCAATTCAGATGGAGCGGCAACGTCTCTGAGAATTCTGAGATTAAAACTGGTTTGTTTAGATACATTGAGAAAATCATCAACAATCAAGAAACATTTTTGAAGGTCAACTCTCAACTCGATGATTACAAATACAAGCGTGGATTAATTGGCCATAGAGCATCTTTATTATCGTACATGACTCGTGCACCAGGTAATCTCTAACATTATTTTTTTCTTTCAACTTGTAGGTACTTTACCATTTCTCTTATTTATTAAATTTTGTATGTAGTTGACTGGTGGGATAACTTCGGAGATGAAGTTCCAGAGCTAAAACAATTTGCAACAAGAATTTTGGGGTTTACTTGTTCGGCATCAGCATGTAAGTGTAATTGGAGTACTTTCAATCAAGTGCACACAAAAAGAAGAAATCGCCTAAGCACGCGTAAGATGAATAGTTTGGTTTACATCATGTACAACGAAAAGTTGAAGCACATATTTGTGAGAAATAAAACACGAAAAGATGAAGATGATCCTTTGATTATTGAACACGTGCCTTCTGACGATGAATGGGTGGTAGCCGGTGCAAATGATGAAAATGGTGAAGTTGATGGAACCAATGAAATTGAGCCTGAGGGTGAAAGTTCAATGCTATCTAGCAAGAGGAAAAAAATCAAGAATCAAATAAAGGTTAATTTTATAACTCTCATTACAATTTTTATTTTATAAAGTTTAGAGTTCAAACATTAATTATTAATTTTACCATACAAATTGTGATGTACGAAAAGAAATAGCAATCCAATTAGATGCAGATACGAATGATTTCGAATGAACTGATTCTGAAAATGAAGATGAATGTGATCCTCAAACTATGCAATTTGATGATGAAGATGGAGTTAACTTTTAGAGATTTGAGTTCTAAAGATTTATTATGAAATTTATTATCTTATATTTAGACATTGAATTTTATGTTTCCAATCCTTATTATAAATTTATAATTAAATTTTATGATTTCGTTATGGAATTATATTTTGTCTTCCATTTTTGGTCATAGATGCATATATACAAAAATTGAAATTGGTTTTATGAGTGAGGCTTACGCCTCACAACGCCTCAAGGCTTACGCCTTACATTGCTACGAGAAAACGCCTTGAGGCTCAAATACGCAATTTTAAACCTTGGTTGTCTGTTTACAATGAACACATTTGTTCCTCTTGTTTACATTTACTTCAAAAGTCATTATTGATTTCCAATGCATATAAACACAGTGGTTACGTTGAGTCTTAATAGTGCTAAACTTGGAGTACCAAGGTTCGCTACAACGTAATTCTAAGAGGCATAGACTAATTTGCTTGGAATCAATGTATGTATAATTACTTAGTATAGACGGAAATATGAATTACATTGAATCGTTTAAAAACTGTTTAAATTAATAACTCTCTAAATTAATAAATTTCTCCGATCCCGACATTATTAATTTATAGAGTTTTAAATGTATAATGATGTGCCAAGAAAGTATACAACTGTTAATAGTGGCGTGGCAACTTGGTGTGCCACTACCGTTGTGACAATTTGAGGTAGTGATGGTATTATTTCCCACCCTCACAGGAATTTTCGAATCATTTAAATATGAATGAGAACAGGGTGGAGAATCCTCGAATTCAAATGGAGACAGGGTGAGGTATCTCCGGCCAGATATATTAAAAAATTATATTTTTAATGAGAAATTATATTTTTAAATGGATGTTTAATGAAAAATAAATTATTTTTATTAAAATAATAGGTTTAATTCAAATTTTATTAACAAATTAAATAATTCTTAACATTTTTTCGGTTGAAAACGGAAAATGGTAATTCTCGAAACCCAACGATAAAACCTTGTCGTCATAAGAAACGGGAAATTCCCGCCCTATTTTTAACAGGGATGGAATCGTCAAATCCTTCTCGAATCCGTCCTATTATTATCTCTAGACGTGATACTAAAAGTGTCGACTAATCACTATATTTTAAGTAATTTAATTATTTTACCCACTTGTGAAAAAGAAAAAGATTGGGTACGCCACCATTAAAGAGGTTATTGTTGTCGAACCTGCTTGGGTGTTCGACGACATACTTATTTTGATTTTATGTTGAATTCTTTTTAAGAAAAGATTTGCCTACTTGAACCCTAAACTCCTATTTTCATCAAACAAACAAACATATTCATCTACTAACAATTAAACAAACATATTCATCTATTGACAATCAAACAACCATTGTTGTCAATTTTTCTTGCATCGATCTCCCGATTAGAACCATCAATTGTTGTACATGATCGCTATACCTATAAATTGCAATCAAAATCACTTAACATTGAAATCTATTTTCATTAATGCTGATAATTAAAGGTGAAATGATATTAACTTAAATTTGTCAACTCTGTTGACAGTAAGGACAACATACTCTATTGGTCAGCCGTTGTTAAAACTTAAGAGTCACTTACCATTAAGGTATTGCCGGTAGTGTCGCATTCTACAGTAGAATCTCTTTAAATTAATACTCGGTAAATTAATAAACTCTCTAAAATAATAAACTTGTCCGGTCCCGACTTGGACTAGTGTAAAAAAATTTAAAAATCGATAAAATAATAAGATATATAATAATTTTTTGGGAGATCCCTTTATAATTTTCGGTCTCAAGAAAATCATAAATTAGTAATTCATAGAAACTGAAAAAATATATATTACACTCTATTGAAATATGATTCAATAGTTGTTTGTTTACATTGAACACATTTGTTACTCTTGTTTACATTTACTTCAAAAGTCATTATTGATTTCCAAAGCATATGAACACAATAGTTACATTGAGTCTTAATAGTGCTAAGTTTGGAGTCTCAAGGTTCGCTGCAACGTAATTCTAAGAGAAATAGACTAATTTGCTTGGAATTAATGTATGTATAATTATTTAGTTTATACGGAAATATGAATTACGTTGAATCGGTTAAAAACTCTTTAAATTAATAATTATTAATTTATAGAGTTAACTGTATAATGATGTGCCAAGAAAGTATGTAACTATTAATAATGGCGTGGCAACTTGGTGTGCCACTACCGATATGACAATTTGAGGTAGTGATGGTATTATTTCCCACCCCGACAAGAATTGCCGAATCTGAATGAGAACAGGGTGGAGAATCCTCGAATTCAAATAGAGATAGGGTGAAGTATCTACGGTCCGATATATTAAAAAATTATATTTTTATTGAGAAATTACATTTTTAAATGGATGTTTAATGAAAGAAAAATTCTTTTTATTAAAATAATACGTTCAATTCAAGTTTTATTAAAAAATTAAATAAGTCTTAACATTATTTTTGTGGGTTGAAAACGGAAAATGATAATTCTCGAAGCCCAACGGTAAAACCTTGTCGTCATAAGAAACGGGAAACATTTCCCGCCCTATTTTTAACAGGAATGGAATCGTCAAATCTTTCTCGAATCCGTGCTATTATTATCTCTAGACGTGATACTAAAAGTATCGACCAATCACATATATTAAGTAATTTAGTTATTTTACCCACTTGTTAAAGATTGGGCTCCCAACATGGGCGTAGGTTTAACACAATAACTTGGAAATGATGATTTAGAGATGGAGATGGTAATAAAGGAACAAATATAGTAAACGAGGTCCACATGGAAATGTGAAACGAAAATGGCGAGCAATTTGGAATTGAAGCTCGTGCGCATTGACAAGTGAGAACACGCTAACCAACAACCATAAATAACTGACAAACAACATTTCTTTAGTATTTTCCATATCCTCCACGTTTCTAAAGTCCACACGTTCATATGTTCTTTTGTGCCTTTCTATACAACACTGTGACAAACCCCACAAAAAGAGAAAGCATTTATCTCCACCATCGTCATGTGAATCATGTTTCTTCTCAAACCAACATGTTTGGTTTTCTTCATTCTATGCCATCAATTCATATTCATGATATATACATCATATTTCCATTATATGTATGGACATATAGGCCTCAAGGGTATATAGTTTATCGATCGATTATTAATATGAATCTCATGACTTTAATAATAGGTTTGAATCAATGCTAATATTTAGTGATGAATTGATCTTCAAAAATATTTTATGTCTATTATGTTATTAATTAATCTTTGAAGTCTTCTAAAAGAGAAAAAAGCACACTTATTGGAAGTAACTTTTGTCACATCACTAGTGGTCATTGGTCCATTTTAATTTTGAGGAAATAATATTTTTACACTCAAAAGAATATGTTTATAATTTTGATGTATCAAAATATTAATTTACTTTTTAAGCACATGCAAGTTGTCAAAAAAATTTCCATCCATTCGTATGGTTAAAAACTTAATTTTGATCTTTTAAATTCTACTTTTTCAGAAATGCCTAAGTTTTAATTTTTCAAAAAACAAAATATAGTTAATAACTAAGTTTCAAATTTTGATCTTTTAAGTTTTAATTTTTAAGAAATACCAAAAATGCTCTCATCTACATTATAAACTCTTTTGAGTGTGCTTTTGGTCTCTCTACTTCCTTAAGCTCGCCTTCCTCCTTACTATCATCTACGTCAGAAAATCTTATTTTTTCTTTGTGTCTGGCACCATTGTCGTCTCTAATATCACGTCTTCATTCAACGTGTCGCTTTTAAGCACAATTATCAACACACGTGTTTGTGCAAGACTATTATGAAGATGTGTAAAAGAATACGTGAAAATGGACTACAATAACTTCTTTTTTATCAGGAAAATCCTAATCTAATACTTAATTTAGTGTTTTACCAAGATTCAAATTCGAGACTCCCATGTTAAAGTAAAGCTCTTTCCACTTGATCCAACTTCTATCAGTAACTTTCATTATTGTTGTTCTTGATTTTCACACAAAGAACGAAATTGAGGAAAGGACACAAATTTCACAACAAAAATATATTTTATCATACAAGATTTAAAATGTTAACAGACTGCACTTTTTTGGATGCAGTACAAATATAAGTTAATAATTAATGTAACAAAATTAGACACATTCTTTTATATTTTCAAACTATCATTTCTTCTTTAATTTTAATTTTTACTCTAATTTATTAGAAAAATATTTTTTTCGTTTTGACTATCAAAACATAATCTATATAAAATATTGGACTAACAAGTGGAGATCCCAAAAGGAAGAAAAAAGATGGGTCACAAAGTTGTTGCTGTATGCAGGTGTGCACGGTCAGATGACCACCAACACACACTATTTTGTGACCCGCCCGCAAGAATTTGAGTTTCATTTCAAAGACCCATCACCTACCCGTTTAGTCAATACTTAGTTGTGCGTTTCACTCGATCGGGTTGCGGGTGGGTCAGATGGTAACCCACAAAACTCGAATAATAAAATGACACGAGAACAAAACCTAACCAAATCTACTGGGAACAAAGAAACTCAATCTCACGTTAATGCTTTATCCGGCAAGGGGACAAAAACGCTATCCAGTCTAGCATTCATGTTATTTTCGGCAAAACTAATGAAGAAGAGAGAGTGGAGGCAGAGAATGGTTGTAGTAGCAGTGGAAGCATCACACCCTTCGATGCCCCTGTTTTGTAGCCCAAGTGATTTGGACTCTTGAAGAAAAATTTACAGTTATTTGAAAAGGCAAAAGGTCAAAGTTGAAATTTTGGGGCAGAAGGATGTTCATCACCTCTTTGCACCCAATGAAGTACTCCACAAATTTTCAATATCCAAGACAATTTCAAACTTATAATGATGATCAAGACATGCTATGGAAGATCAAGAATATAGAGTTGTTTAAGTCATAGCAACAAGAACTCTTATAAGTATAATTTTAAAATATGTTTTGACTAGCTCTACACTTCATTTATACTCATCTATTTTTAAAATACAATATTTTATTTATCATTATATATTTTCATTTTGAAAAGAGAGCAAGATAAGAATCAAAAGTAATTATTTCATTTTGAAATATGCGTTGGAGGCACTTCTTGTCAAGTCTTGCAACTTGGATTTGCACTCAAGTATCTTCCAACAACTTTACTCTTTCTCTACAAAAAAAAGTCAGGAAAATGTAATTTACCTCCCTCGTGCTATACGCGATTTTCGTTTACATCCATCGATTTTTCACAATTTCTTACAAAAGCCCAACGTCGTTAGTTTTTGGTCAAAAGTCAACGATTTTTGTAAAAATGACAAAAATACCCTTTGGAGATTTCTCACTTACCTCCCTCGATTTCTCTTCTCTCACGCTGCGTTGCAGATCGGGCTCAAGCTCGAAAAAGAGGTCGAGGACGCTCTCGCCGTGCTTGGAGAGGGCGAGAAAGACATGGGAACCGGCGGCGCCGGTCAGGAGGACGGAAACGCCGCCAGAGCAGCGGACCTGATTGGACGTCCCTCAACTATACAAATTCCACAAAAAGAAGGAAGTGGATGTTGCTGTGAACCTCTAGCGATTTGTACCGAAATGAAGTCAAGTATATGATTGTTGAATGAATCCATTTTGAAGTCTTGTATTTTCTCACTTTGTGTAAAGCTAAAAGAACGATTTTTGCACCCCTAGATTTGAATTGCACTGTAATCAGTTTATACAATTGCTTGACTAATTAATGAAAGTTTGGTTGCAATTAGGCTCTGTATTCAATGATAACCTGCAGAATTACATTGTAATAAAGATTTCAAATGTATACGTGAAAATAGATTCTAGAGTGTTCACATTACACATGAAATGATGCCACCAAATACACAAAGCTAATTTGCTCTTATCACAACAAAATTAAATTAAATTCATCATCTCAAGCTCTTTATCCTTCTACAAGCTTGCCACTGTAATATCAATTACACACAATATTGATACAAGCAGAATGAGAAAAAAAACATTATAATCTTGATTTTTGCACATAACCAATAAATAAAGAAAGATTTGCACATTATCTTCAAGGAAAAACTTTAATGAAGAAATATTGATACATGCTCTGTTTTCTGGAATTTTTCGGTGAGCACTCCGACGACGACTCAGGCGACTTTCCTTCGTCTCAAACCGATCAGTCGAGCTTGTTTTCTGCTCGTTTTCTCCTGCTTCTTCTTGCTCTGTTTTCTAGGATTTTTCGATGAGCACTCCAGCGAGCATAGAAGCTCTTTTTTCTTACTAATGGTGTTATTATAATCCATTTGAGCGCGGTTTACTGTTGTTCCCCTCTATACTCCTCCTACTATGTTTTTTGGAATTTTCCAGCGAGCATAGAGGGGGTCTCCAGAGGTGGAGAGGGAGTGGCCAACGGAGGAGCATTTTCACAAATCCTCTGCGCGGAAAAACTGAGTCGGCTCCGACAACCTCTGCACGGCGGCGGAGGAGCTGGCTGCGGTTGGCAGGCACTCGAGACGTCCGGTGGTGGCACGGAGGAGGAGGATTCGAGGGGATGAGCTATGCTCTGACCTTGAGGAAGAGAAAGGACAAAGAAGAGAGGGTGGCGATTTTTTGAAAATTTAACACTTAGTTGAGGATATTTTGGACTTTTCACAAGAAAACTAACGGTGTTTGGCTTCCGTGAGAAATTGTGAAAGATCGAGGGAGGTACGTGAAAATCGATAAAGGTAAGTGAAAATCGTGTATACCACAAGGGAGGTAAGTGACATTTTCCCAAAAAAGTTCTAGCACAAGTTCTTCATCTTTAAGAGAAAAGCCATTTTGATAGCTCTTGTGTTTTTTGTTCTTGAAAGTATTTTTTTTAAAATCATGATCTAAGAGTTTAATATATTTTGATTTTTGAAAAACACGCACTTTTATTGTCAAATCATTTCTTGAACATGTTGTGTTCTCTTCGAAATTTATTTTGAAATCATGTTTTTAGCATCACATTGAGCTATGCCTTACATATCTTGAAATCATATATATGTTGCTTGTACTTAATTTTTATAGCATTGTGATTGAGGAATTGTGTTTAATCAACATAAGATTAAACACCATGCATTGTTGACTTTTGGTGAGTTGACCTCAATATCTTTATATTGTCGTTGTGAGATTAGTTCTTGCTAGGTGTTGTTGTTTGGTTGCAAGATTTGTTCTTGTAATTCTTTGTAACTTTTACTAAATTAGTAAAAAGGTCAAACTCTTTGTGAGTTTTTAGGGGTGGAAGTAGCAACTCTAAGGAGAGTTTTAAACCACGTTATATTGTTGTGTTTGCTATCTCTTCCCTTATCTTCTTACTTGCTATTTATTTTTTGAGATCAATTTTTATTTTCTATAATTTTGATTCAATTTATTCAGCCCCCTCTAGATTGATTCCTTGGGACCTAACACGAATTACAAGTTAAACTTAAACACTCTTGTTGTATGAGTTTAGATCATGATTCACAACTAATTAAACTAAGAGGTAATATAATAAACATGCACTGAACTACACCTCAATATCACATAAGTATGCTGAAGTAAAGTTTGCTCTTTCACGGTGACTCAATTTTCATGTTGTCTCACGGAGCTCACTCTGTTAGGGTTTCGTTTGAGTTGAATTAATTTTTGGGAAAATGACACTTTTGTGCACCTAAATATACACTTTTGACACTTTCATATCCTACCTTGAATTTCATTTCGGGACAATAATTCCAAAATACCCCAAATTGAACCAAAATTAAATCTGGTATAATGGAGAGAACCAGCCCAATTTTTAAAGAGTGTAAAAAGACGAAATTACCCTCAACTATTCATCAAATTTTCAAGTGAATGTCACCCTTTCTAATTTTTATTTTCTCTCTCCTTTCTCCATTTCTCTGTCATCTCCTTCTCCGGTGGCCGTCCCTCAGCCCCGAGACTTACTGTCACAGCTCGACCTTCTCTGCCTCCGAGGCGTGTGCTCCAAGTGGGGTTCCTCCGTCCCTCTCCGGTCGAGCACCAAAGGGTCACGTGCGAGCTCCGACAAGCAATTTAAGAGCACGTGGGAAATGATGAGGTGAGGTTGTTCGTGGGCAAGTTCATGGCTCACTACGACAGTCTCCGGCGCTTGGAGCTCTCCGAGTCGAGCGTTGCTTCCTCTGGATCGGAGGTTTCCGATCATCCGATCTCGTTAAGGCTCGGTCTCGCATAATCATAAAAGGAGAGAGGGGATAAGAAATGAGTTCAAGAATTCAAAATTTTCACTCGCCGGAAAGTGTGCCAGAACATATTTTCCAGCACACTTTCCGGCGAGTGAAAATTTTAAATTCTTGAACACTTTTTGGCACCCACCACCGCCTCAGCTCCAGCGCCAACCACAACCACTGCCACCGTTCTGGCGACCCCCACCACCACTCCGGCCACCTCCACCAGTCCTGCGTCGTCGTCTATGTCGGGTGTGGGGTCCACCATGCCCGCCTCCAGCTCGGCTACTTCCTTCGGCGTCGCCAGAGTCTTCAAAGAGAAGGAGGAGGGGACGGAGGAGGAGGAGGAGGAGAGAAGGGAGCTAGAGAGAGATGGGAGGAGAGGTATGTTTTGAAAATTTGATGTTGATTTGAGGACATTTTGGTATTTTCAACAATTGAAATTGGACCAGGTTGGACTAGATTAGACCAGATTTAATTTAAGTTCAATTTCAGTGGTAGTTTAGATATTTTTGGTAAATAAATGGCCAGTTGTCCCAAAATAAAATTCAGGGTACTGAAAAAAAAAATAGTGGGGTATGAAAGTGTCAAAGGTGTATATTTAGGTGTACAAAAGTTTCATTTTCCCTTAATTTTATTTTTAATCAATTGTATAAACCACTATATTGCCCCTTTTTATTTTAAATTTTCAACTTCATGACACTCTTCCTTCACCTCGCCTACCCCCTCTCCAACTCTATTTATTAAATCTTAAGTTCTTTTTAGAGATACGACAAATATAAAGAACAACATGGAGTTTGTTTAAGGTCTAAACCTAATGGCTAGACTCAATTAAGGTTCAAACATAAATTTTCAGATCTTGATTTTTAGGCTTTCCGAACACGTTCTCAGCAGTAAAAGACACTTGTTTCCAGTTTTTAACATAATTAAAAAAAGAGTTTCAGAAATCAAATGTAAGGATCAAACCAAAAATTAAAAAACCAGTAAGTTCCGACGTGATTTACAAATCTAGAAGTATAAGTCTTTGGGCATTAGACAAGCCAAACAACCCAAATTCTTCGATCTATCTTCACCGCGATGGTGGTTCCGCTAGGGACACAACGTGACGGTGTCGAGTACGTCAACAACGTCGAGGTCATCTGATGAGGACATCACTAGCATTGGACCACCGAGGGGACTAGAAGATCAAGAACGAAACTCTATTGGACTACCAACACGTGGACAAATCAAGTACCAACTTAGAGACATAGTTTCGAGATACTTCGTCAAAGATTTGGCCTTATTACTTCACAAAATTTACGACGTCAACGGTTCCATGGCGGTCACAAGACTTTGCTCATATATGCCAAAATCGAACCGGACGTTCAACCGGCCAAAATCGAACCGGACATTCAACCGGCCACAAAGAGTATTTTATTTTAATCAAATAATTATATATATATTTTTTTTGGTGTAATTAAATGTGCACCATTAGTTCTCATTTACTTGAGGGGTTTATTTTCCATTACTTATGTTTTTGGGGTTATGTTTTCTTTTTCATTAAATTGGTTTTATGATCATTGAATTGGAAGACCTTTGGGTAGTCTTTTCTTTTACTATAAATAAGTGTGTAATCTCTAGTTTGAGATAGACTTGAATTATATAAAACATTGTGTGATTGTGTGTTTAGAGAGGATTCTCTTAGCTCTAGAACTTATCAAGAATTTGTGCTCAAAATTCTTGTGGCGTTCGTCCGAATTACCGACGGGATTTCCGCAACCCATCGTGGCTTCATTCGATCCATCCTACACTCGAAGGTTTCCAGCACGAAAACTTCGTATCTATCCTAACTTTTTCGATAGACGGTCCGGATAAGATTTTGAACTCCAACGAGTTCATATCATCATCCATTTGAAAAACGACTTCACCAAGACAAACCTTAAATTGATGCCAAAATCAAAGAATTGGGGTTCATGGTGGATGTCAAAATTGGGAACTTGTTTTGAAGTACAGGTGAAAGACCCCAATTCGTGTATCACATGTATAATATTGGTCGTCTCAACATTAATTTTTGACAAATAATATAAAAACACAAGTAAGGATGTGAACGGAGAGGAAAGCCAATAGCAAATAGAAAGGATAGATAGTGCGGTTTATCAATAACAGAGAAGACAATCTGTAATATTAAACTACCAAACATTGGGCACGTAATAAACTCATCCATCCCAAATGTTCTACTGCTCAATGATTAATTAGCTACTGAGTGGACTCTGTGGATAGTTGAGAGCTGCAATCGCGTTTTCAATCCTCATCTTTATTTCATCTTTCTCTTCTTCATCGGCCTGCATTTTCATTTACATTCTCATCCTCATCAACATTATTATCTTCTATATATTCATGACTTAATTAAACATATGAATAGGTCAAACCATCATTTTATTCATTTGAATAGACCTACCGTGTAGAGGTATATGACACACAAACATGACCAATTAAATTAAAAATAAGAAAAAACAGGTAATATAATATGATGATTCCTCACCCACTTGTTATAGATTATAAATTTAACAACAATTCATTGTTAATTTTAGCATATATATATATATATATAAACGCGACGAAAATGATGTGGAAAGATGATAAAGACAAGAATAAATAAAAGTGACACAAATAGAAATGTGAAACCAAAGCAATTTAGAATTAAATTAGCACGTGGGAATTGACTTGCACTTGTTTGAAAGTGCCAACAACAACAACAACCATATATGTATATGTAGGGAAAAAACACGATTTCCACCTCCATGTTTTTCACGTTTCTGAAATTCTACAAAACCCTAAAAAGGAAAAACAAAACATAACATTTTAATACATAATGGGATAATGATACTTTGTTACACCTGATTATAACGAAATGACATTTTTATGTCCTAACTATTTTTCTATTTATATTAGTATCCTAACAATTATTTTCTGACAACCTATGCTAAAATGACTACAATACATCTGGTTTAAGAAATCATAATAGAACTGGTCTAATTCGATTTATAAACCAAATTTGAAATTGTTCAAATTTAATTTTAGATTTTGGAGCATAATTGTAATTGCATCTTTAACATAAACTAAATTGAACCAGAGATAAACAAAATTGAACGATTCAATTTATGATTTTTTAAACCAAAGATATTTTAAGCATTTTAAAGTTAGGTTGTCAAAAAAAATTGTTAAAATACTAAAAAAGAAAAAATAATAATTAGGGTATGAAAGTATTAGAGGTAAAATAAATTGGCATTATCTCATATATAATTGATGAACACAATTTGGGCCACTGTGACGCGCGACACATTCCTCCTCTCATTCAGTCATATATATGATTTGTATCGTGTGTTTGTTTTATACAAATCCACAATAAAACTTTAGCTCTGTGGTTTGAAATTGAAGGGGAAAATAACTAATCTAAAAAAATAAATTATTGAGACATAAATTAACCAATATTTATTTAATTATTACAAATAAAGGAAGTCTAACAGCAGTGTTGCAAAAGTCGGTAGCCAGAGGACCGGAACTTTCTAAAATTAATCTTAAATTAGTGGGAAATTAATTATATTTGTATATTCTATTTCCTTGCAATTTTTTATTAAATTAATACATATGATTAAAATATGAATTATGCTGTATAGAAATAAATATTGAAGACATAAACATCTAACTTTTTAATGTTTGTTAAATTTATATTGTTAAAAAATAAAATTACATCAATAATAATATAAGAGTATTAAGTTATATAAATTATTTTATGTTAGTGAAAATTAGTCTCAAAGGTGTATGAAATTATCCCAAAATCTAATATCTCATAAAAATTCCCTATGAGTAGCTTGGATTGGAGAAGTTGAGTTGAAAATGTTGATAAATAATTGAGGTGGGGACAGCAGTGATTATGAAATCTAATTTTATATATGATATTGATTTTGTTTATTTTCATGTACACATACTTTATCATATGGAAACAAAAACAATTTGACAGAAATGTTGGATATATGAAAAAGTAGGTGGAAGAGAGAGACCTGAATGAAGACAGTCTTCAAGACCTTGCCAGAGAAGGTTGTGATGTTGGAAGTGATTGTTTTGAGGCTGAGTGACTCAAACACCTCACAGAGCTTCACCATTGTATCTGTTCTCTTGCTACATGTCAAGCTCACCACTATTGTCTTGTCTCCCATATTAGCTATCCTCATCTGGAGTTCAAATTTCAAATTTCAAATTTCAATTTAGTCATGATGAATGAAAGAAGATTTAATTAATTAATTACCTCTAGAAGGTCAATCGGAAACGATCTTGAGTGATGGGTCTTGTTCTTCTTGTTGGATGTGAGGATGAGCGGGAGATCGGAATTGGTGTTGGTGTTGGTGTTGGATTGGAGGTCCTTAATCTCCTCCTGGATCCTCCTCTGCTCCTCCTGCAGCTTCTGGATGTAATCGATGGCGTCCTTGATGATCGAAGCCTTGTCCATCTTGCTGATGTTGGGCACCACCGCCCGAAGAGCGAACAGCCTCTGGTTCAGCTTCTGCCGCCGCTTCCTCTCCGACACTATGTTCTTCGACGCCGCCGACATCGCCGCCCCCTCCGGAGAGCTCGAATCGTAGTACCCGGACAGCGTCTCATCGATCCAACAATTGCTCTCCAGCTCCAGGTCTTCGTTGTGTAGGAACCTTCGGGTCTCCCAGTAATTGCTGTAATCGTCAATGTTGTCCATTTTCAGAGACAGAGATGCTTTCCTCAAATGGAGGGTTAGTGTTGGGATGCTTTTATTTTATAAGGTTTCATTCTCGCACGTGCTCTTTTGTTGTTTCTTCCTTCACTCATCTCCACCGTTGAATACGCCTTGAAAACGATGAAACACGACACGTTGCTTCTCGCCAGATGTCACCGGATCAGAGGTTTTGTTTCTCTGTGGCGCGTTCGCTCCACGTATACATTCCATATTTATTTGGAAACCAGAAATTATTGTGTTATTCCACCACATATTACTATTTTTTACAATAATTACTCTAATGTAATTTTTTTTAAGGACATTGCAGCACATTATATATTGTAAAGCAATTAACTCTGCATTATACAAAATGATGGTTAATTTATGAACCATGATATAATTAGACATGATATAATTGCGTAAGTTTTTATTTTGCTAGTTGACGCTTTAATTGATATGATTGGTTTTATAAATAATTACACATATTATTTTTTTTAGTGTTGTAGAAATTGGTAGACGCCAGTCATTCAAACGTGGCTTTTGAGAGACTAGGTAGGCGAAGACCAAGGAAGACTAGGCGGATTTCTATTTTTTAATTTATATTAAATATATTATATATTTATTTAATATAAATATCTATTATACTATTAAAAGTAACAAAATATTTCAAAGTTATATTTTAATGTTCTATTTCAAAATCATATTTTAGAGTTGTTACAACAAAACTCATATTTCAATAACCCAAACTTAAATTTATACGTGAACTTGAGAAACTTCTAAAATATTTGGTGTTTTTTTTAAAAGAGTTAAAAAGCAAAATTTATTTTGTCCTGAACCGGCTCTGAATCAATCATAAATTGACCTTAAACTGGTCTAAATTGGACCAGTACCTGAAAACGACTGAACAAGTCTAAATCGGATCAACAAGCATAATTTGGGCACCTAGTCGGGGCCAAGGCGGACGCCTGGACCGACTTTTACAACATTGCTATTTTCTAGAAAATTACTCTAATGTGATTTTTTTAAGGAAATTGTAATATATTATATATTAAAAAGCAACTAACCCCACCACGTTACTCAAAATAATTAAAACATCTGATGGTGAGACAGACTTTTTATCATTATTATATCTATTGTTAGTTAAACCATACAGCTGACATCGGGGTTAATTTTTATTTTACTAGTTGTTTTTGTAACTTCACGCTCTAATGTGATATGATTTGTTTTACAAATGATTACAGATGATGATTAATAAAAAAATTGAAGTAACTCAAATTCTTTTCTTTATTATTCCGTTAGTTTCAGTATTTATTTGGGGACCAACTAAATATTATGTTTTTTTTAAGGTAAAAGAAAAATTTATTAATTAAATGACTACTAACCCGGCAATCAAGCCGGACAGCTGAAGCCACAAGTGGTGGGACAGACCCCTCACCATAGTCCCAACTAATGTTAGCTAACGCAAACTTCCAATTCGTGAGCCACTTTATTGCAAGATCTACGGACAAAGGATATAGAGACGTTAAATCCGGGAGCCGAGATTAATCGCCTGCAGTCATAGATGATTCCCCCAAACATGTTTGTCATGTGTTTCTTATTGTGAACATGCTTGACGGCCTGCAGACAATCTGTCTCGATCTCCACCCTATTCAAGTTGTTACCCTTTGTCCATGAGAGAGCCTCTCTGACGCCTACGGTCTCCACCTCTTCAGGTTGGAGATAACCCGTAAATCGTCTACACAATACGCCCACAATTCTGCTTTGTGAATCCCTACACACCAAACTTATGCTCCAGTATCCTCCCTGTTCATCTATGCCCCCATCCACATTTATCTTTAGGTCTCTGTATGTTGGCGTGATCCATGCATCTGGAGATGCCCCCATCCACATCTCGATCTCCCCCCTATTCCAGTTGTTACCTTGATGCTCACAATTGGAGCAGTGAGCCTCCGTTCACTTCAATTGAGGGTATGATATGATCCTGGTTTAGATTCTAATGTTAGAATCAGACAAGTGTTTTATAACTTAATCTCCAACTTGAATTTTAATTAATTTCACCATGTAGAACTAAATGGCAAACACAACACAAAGGAGTTTTAGCGCACTAAGAGTCCAGATTGATGACAGACTCAAGAGCATGAATTACTCAGATTGGAATAGAAACTTGAGGCTTGTACTCAAGCATGAACACAAGTGGTATATCCTTACTAAAGAACCTCCTGCTGAGCCAACGCTGAACGCCGCTAGGGCACTAAGGATACTTATCAAAGTTCCTTAGTAACCAAATCGACGTGTCATTCATTATGGTGGGCAGTAGGATGCCAGAGTTGCAGAAGCAGTTCAGGAACATTTCAGACGACCCTCATACCTGTAAGGCAGAGGTCAAGGAAATGTTCAAGGAGAAAGCTCGTGTCGAAAAATATGATACTTTCATAGAACTTAACTCCTGAAAACTTAAGGCTGGAGCCTTGTTAGTCCCCATGTCACGAAGATTTAATGTCTTCAGGAACATCTAACCAGACTCGGTTTTGATGATCAGGAGGAAATGGCTGCAGATTTTATGTTGCAGTCACTTCCAGATACATATAGTGATTTCATAGTAAATTACAATATGCACGACATGGACAAGTCCTTAACAGAGCTTCATGGGATGCTTGTGACCGCTGAAAAGAACCTTAAAGGCAAGACCAAGGACGTTCTTATGGTCAACAAGAAGGTCAGCTTCAAGAAAGCTGATCAGGGTAAGGGTAAGGCTCCTGAGCACCTTGCAGGACAAATCAAACACCCAAAGCGTCCAATGGTTCAAGCAGCTCCCAAAGCTGCTGTGAAGACTAAAGACAAAATGGAGAAGGTCTGCTATCACTGCAATGAGCCTGGACACAGGAATAAGGGATTGTAAGTAATACAAGGATCGTGTGAAGAAGAGTGGGTATCCACGTCTTCAGGATCGGATATTTACGTTGGTAAGCTTAATCGCTATAACGTAAATAAGAAAGGGCTTAAATCTGATGATTTAAATCAAGTTATAATATGGCATTGACATTTAAAGCACATAGGCGAGAAACACATTTCAACACTTCACAAGTGTGGATTTTAAGTCCGTTTGAATTCACTCAAACTGAAAGATGCAAGTCTTACCTAATAAGCGAGAAACGCATTTCAACACTTCACTAGTGTGGACTTTTAAGTTCGTTTGAATTCACTCAAACTGAAAGATGCAAGTCTCGCCTAATGGGCAAATGACAAAGGCACTTTTCACAGGTTTATCTGAAAGGCGAGTGACTTGTTAAGTCTAATACATTCCGACGTATGTGGACCTACGAGTACTCAGGCCAAAAGAGAGTTCAACTTAAACTTGACTCTGGAAACGGCCGCATTCATTTTGAATCGGGCTCCGATGAAGACAACGATAGTACACCTTGTGACAGTCATTCGGTCTCCCATTATTGTGGATACGTGCGCCTCCGCGTAGTATTCATTGGGATGTGAGCTGAATAAGGTAATCAGTTCTATTTGGATGCGTGCGCCTCCGCGTAGTAGCCAAATAAGAGCTGGACCAGAGTCACAGAAGGTACACCACATAAGACTCATTACGTCTCCCGTTACTGTGGATGCGTGCGCCTCCGCGTAGTATTCATTGGGATGGGAGCGGGATGAGATTGTCAGTTCTATTTGGATGCGTGCGCCTTCGCGTAGTAGCCAAATAAGAAATGGACCATAGTCATATTTGGTGTGGGAAACATTCTAGTATGTTTTTCCTAAAAGATTTGGGTAGCAGAGATGCAGGCATCCAAATCAGACAAATGTGCCTTCGTAAGGTATCCTTAAGGAACTAAGAGATACAACTTCTACATACCCAACGAGTACAAAGTCTTTGTTGCTCGATGAGGGGCATTTTTGGAGAAATATTTTTCCAAAATAGCTAGTGGGAGTCCCGTGCATCTCGAAGAAATTCGTGAGGATACGGAACAGCCTGAAGCAATTCAGGAGCCTACTATGCAAGATGTAGAAGTACTGGAGCCTCATATGGTCGCAGATGAAGAATCAATCCCTACAGAAATTCCAAATGGTCTAAGGAGGTCTGAAAGATCTCGTCATGTTCCAGACAGATATGGCTTCACAGCCACTAATTGAAATGACTTGATATTAGTGGATCAGGATGAACCAGAAACCTTCAGACAAGTTTTGACCAGTCCAGACTCCAAAAAAATGGCAGAACGCCATGAGTGAGGAAATGAAATCCATGTATGAAAACAAAGTCGGGTGCTTGGTGGATCAAACCCCTAAGATAAAACCCATCGGTTCTGAGTGGGTCTATAGGATCAAGACCGACATGGATGGAAGTCCTCATACCAATATGGCTAGGATGGTTGTCAAAGGTTATCATCAGATTCAATACATGGATTATGATGGCATCTTTTCACCAGTAGCAATGGTCAGTTTAATCCGGATTATTATTAGCCATAACTATGACAGATGGATGTCAAAACTCCTTCCTTAGCAGGAACTTACTAGATGGCGTGTATATCACACGACCTGTGGGTTTTGTAGATCCAAAGAATCCCAGAAAGATATGTAAGCTGCAAAGATCCATTTATGGATTTAAGCAAGCTTCAGGGAGTTGGAACTGTTATTTTGATAAAGCTGTAAGGGAACTCGGCTTTATCAAAAACAAAAGTGAGCCTTGCGTACATAAGAAAGCGAGTGGGAGTAATATTGTATTCTTGGTATTTATTCATCGGGAATGACATCCCGACCTTGCCACCAAAGTTTGGTTAGGGAAGTACTTATCGATGAAGGACTTAGGTGATGCTACATTTAATGTAGGCATCAAGATCTCTACAGATCATTCTAAAAGGATTTTGGGCCTAAGTCAGAACATGTACATAGGTAAAGTGTTGAGAAGACTCTCAGTGCTTGAATCGAAGAAAGAATACATACCCATGCGTCATGGCATTAAGCTCAGCAAGCTACAGAGTCCTAGTACTACTGATAAGCTGAGCAGGATGAGTAAGATCCCTTATGCTTCGGTTGTCGGGTCCATCATGTATGCCAGGATGTGCACGAGACTGGAAGTCTCGTTTGCACTAAGCTGTACCAGCAGATTCCAATTTAACCCCGGCCAATTACACTGGATTGTTGTCAAAGTTCATCCTCAAATATTTGAGGAGGACCAAATATGCATTCCTAGTGTATAGGGATATAGATAGAGAACTAGAAGTCAAATGACAAGTCGATGCTAGTTTTCAGACATATCCAAATGACTTCAAAATTCAGTCAGGATATATTTTGTGTTGAGTGGTGGCGTTTTCAGCTGGATAAGCTTTAAGCAAGCCAAAATTGCCAACTCTACAGCGGATGCTAAGTATATAGCTGCAACAAAAGCAGCTAAAGAGGTCGTATGGATTAGAAGCTTTCTGATCGGATTAGATGCAACGCCGCGAGCGTCTGATCCGATAAGCTTGTTGTGGGACAACACAGGTGCCGTAGCTATTGCTCAAGAGCGCAAATTCCACAACAGATCCAAACATATACTCAACAGGCATCACCTCATGAGAGTTATCACATATAGAGGTTATGTGGAGATTAATCACTATTCGACTGATGATAATATGACCGATCCCTTGACACAGGCTCAGCCGCAGCCTAGGCATGAGGAACATGCAGAGTCTATGGGAGTAGATTAGAACTTAAATTGGAACCAGGGGCAAGTGGGAGATTGTTAGAGTTATGCCCCATTCCAATATATAAGTGATCTACAGATGTAATGTTTTATCATCTTTCCGAATAAATAAATCGGCATATATTACTAATGTGTTTTAGTAATATATCGAATGTAATTTGATCTATTTCATTATGTGTGTAACCACTAATAGTAGAACTATAGATCAGAAAGAATTACATTTGATGAGTCTCTGATCAGCTAAGCTTCTTTAAGAAGCGATCAGTATGAGACCAACTCCTTGTCATCATGCTCTACTGATCATGGCAAAGTATGTGCCGGAGTTATATCATAGATATCATCAGGTCGATGATATTGGACAACCCGATTGTGAGTATGCTGCATAGATCCAGTCATGAGATACGCACATATCGTAGCTTGTCATTATATCCTAAGACCAAGGAGTCTTTGTGTACACTATGTAATGAATACCTAAGTTTGACCTAGTGTAACGTTATCTGTAAAAGGGTAACTATAACGGCTTCGATTGGATTTGATATTGATTACACTAGTGAACTCGAAAGACGTCTAAGAGATTTATCACTCATACTTCAGTATGAGAAAGATATCCGTTTAGACCACTTGATGAGTATGACTGAAGAAAGAGCACGGCCGTGCAGGTAATACCTTAGTATCAGTTTTTAGTCATCTCAAATATTAAGAAACAGGGATTGATAAATTAGGATGACCAATCGATGCCTATTGATCGATCTGGATATCGGTTTGATAAAAGGACAGTGACATGTACGATAACAGGTTAAGTCGAATAATCGATAATCACGAACATTGGATAATCATAATGTCTTGCTAGAGGCCACTTATGATGGAAAGGGTAAAATAGTAATTTTACCAATCTGCCAATTGCTCGTGAGCCTAGAGGGTCACATGCATTAAGCACGATACATGACAATTAATTATGGATGAAATTTGAGAACGATTCGGTAGATTTATGGCCTAAGGTTTTAACCAGACGGTTGAAGAAATCAATTCGAGGAAAATGAACCGTTTCGTCTAAACCGAAATTAGAACTCAATTTGATGGGTTTGATTTGGGTTTTGGTTAAACGGGCTTAAAGCCCATTTAAGGATTTAAGTGATGAATGGGAACAAATGAAAATAGAGGGTTTATGGAGGATGGATATGCAATTTTGATTTGAAAATATCAATTTGATTTTTTCAAATTAAAATTCCAATATTTTCATAACTTCCTCTAATTTTCAGCAACCACTTCCATCTTCCTCCCCCCTTCTAGGCCGACTTCCTCCATTGTTGTCAAGCTTCTCTCAAAATTCATAGCAAAAATTTGAGTGAAAACCTTCTTCGGTTGTGTTGCTTGTGTGGACCTAATAGAGAAACACCAAGCTTGTGTTTTCATCGATTAGAAGAGGTAATTTTCAGATTCAAAAGGTACATATAACATGTTGAATTTACATTAAGATCATAGCTTGTTTCGATCACCACGGTTACATAACGTCCGCTGCATGATATTTATCGATTGGAACCCGTGGTGATCTCTTTCAGTGGTATCAGAGCCATGGTTGTTATGTATTCTTCTACATGTTTGATTCTGGTTTTTTTTTTTGAGTTTATATGTGTTCATCACCTTAGCATGCATGTGAATCGAAAAAAAATTCAGATTTGATTGATTTTGAAAAATTGGAAAATAATTTTTTTTGGGTGTTTCGGGTTAGTCATGGCCGACCAAGTCGAGACCCTTGGTGGACCATGGAATGCCCTAGGGCAGGACATGGTCAGCACCAAGGGCCGACGAGGGTCGCCTACGGGCGACCATGATCGCTGCTGCGGGCGACCGAGGCAGCCCGTGAGGCCCACCATGGTTGCCTCGCGGGCGACCAGGGTCTGCCCTAGGGGCGACCATGGCTGCCTTCGTGGGCTACCATGGTCGTTCCCGTGGCCGACCACGGTCAGCCCCGCGGGCGACCTCGGCAGCCCTCACGGGCCACCGTGGTTGCCTCCGCGGGCGACCTCGGTTGAGCCGGTTCGGCTCGACCAGATTCGAGCTGAACCGGTTGATTCGCGAGTATATTTGGAAACCCTAAAAATTTAATTTTTAGATTTGGTTCGGTTTCGATAAACCAGCGAGAACCGGTCCAAAATTCAATTAATCGGTTAAAACGTCCGGTTTCGATAAACCGGAATTTTCCACACTTAAGAATAGATAAAATTTGGAAAATTTATTTGTTTGGTAAACATGTTGATTGTATACATGATGTTTTCCACATGATGCTAGCTAAGCCCATTAGATTTGCATTTTAATTTCGGTTTTGCAACCTGCGTGTTGCTTAATTTTGGGTTGTAGTAAATACGGTCTGCGTGTCGTGATTTGTATTTCATTTTATTTATTTTAATTTGTAAACACGAAGACCGACACAAGAATCAGTTCAAGAGGAAGACTCGGATTGGAGGAGGCTCTAAGCCAGTGGGAGTTCACAAGAATGGAGCAAGTTTGGATCTTGAAGACCATATCTTTAGGATCAGTTTTGCGAGATTCTTAGGAACTTAAGATGGACTTAGCTATGCATATTTTATCGTTACATTTATATTTTTGAATGTATGAATGTATGATAGTTTAAATATACAAGTTTATGTATGATTTACTATCACCCACATGCAAAGATTAAAATCGGAATTTAATCACTCGCATGTAACCTGCTAAGGGATCATTTATGCATGAATTTGCAATTGATGATTCCAGATTAAGATTGTATCGATATACAATCAGACTTTTATTATTCACTTAAACGCAAATAATTACAAGTCAAGCGTGATACCATCCAAGTTTGGGCACTCAAAAGGGCTTTGACCCTATGGATATCGGTACGCCTCCGCGTAACATTCATAGAGAAAAAGTCTGGAAGAGATGGGTAGTTCTGTGTGGGTGCGTGCGCCTCCGCGCAGTAGTCACATTAGTTCTATCCATAGTTCAAGCTTGGTAGACTTGTCTACGATTGTCAGCTATGGCTAACCTAGGGTATCAGTATAGGGTATGCCGTGTACTTTTAGTACAGACCCTAGTCAGGATTTACATGGTTTTGTAAATGGATGTATTCCTACCTTGATGCTCTCAATTGGAGCAGTGAGCCTCCGGTCACTTCAATTGAGGGTATGATAGGATCCTGGTTTAGATTCTAATGTTAGAATCAGACAAGTGTTTTATAATTTAATCTCCAACTTGAATTTTAATTAATTTCACCATGTAGAACTAAATGGCAAACACAACACAAAGGGGTAATAGCGCACTGAGAGTCCAGATTGAGGACAGACTCAAGAGCGTGAATTACTCAGATTGGAATAGAAACTTGAGGCTTGTACTCAAGCATGAACGCAAGTGGTATATCCTTACCAAAGAACCTCCTGCTGAGCCAACGCTGAACGGCGCTAGGGCACTAAGGATACTTATCAAAGTTCCTTAGTAACCAAATCAACGTGTCATTCATTATGGTGGGCAGTAGGATGCCAGAGTTGCAGAAGCAGTTCAGGAACGTTTTAGACGACCCTCATACCTGTAAGGCAGAGGTCAAGGAGAAAGCTCGTGTCGAAAGATATGATACTTTCATAGGACTTAACTCCTGCAAACTTAAGGCTGGAGCCTTGTTAGTCCCCATGTCACGAAGATTTAATGTCTTCAGGAACATCTAACCAGACTCGGTTTTGATAATCATGAGGAAATGGCTCCGGATTTTATGTTGCAGTCACTTCCAGATACATATAGTGATTTCATAGTAAATTACAATATGCACGACATGGAAAAGTCCTTAACAGAGCTTCATGGGATGCTTGTGACCGTTGAAAAGAACCTTAAAGGCAAGACCAAGGACGTTCTTATGGTCAACAAGAAGGTCAGCTTCAAGAAAGCTGATCAGGGTAAGGGTAAGGCTCCTGAGCACCTTGTAGGGAAAATCAGACACCCAAAGCGTCCAATAGTTCAAGCAGCTCCCAAAGCTGCTTTGAAGACTAAGGACAAAATGGAGAAGGTCTGCTATCACTGCAATGAGCCTGGACACAGGAATAAGGGATTGTAAGTAATACAAGGATCATGTGAAGAAGAGTGGGTATCCACGTCTTCAGGATCGGATATTTACGTTGGTAAGCTTAATCGCTATAACGTAAATAAGAAAGGGATTAAATCTGATGATTTAAATCAAGTTATAATATGGCATTGACATTTAAAGCACATAGGCGAGAAACACATTTCAACACTTCACAAGTGTGGATTTTAAGTCCGTTTGAATTCACTCAAACTGAAAGATGCAAGTCTCGCCTAATGGGCAAATGACAAAGGCACTTTTCACAGGTTTATCTGAAAGGCGAGTGACTTGTTAAGTCTAATACATTCCGACGTATGTGGACCTACGAGTACTCAGGCCAAAAGTGAGTTCAACTTAAACTTGACTCTGGAAACGGCCGCATTCATTTTGAATCGGGTTCCGATGAAGACAACGATCGTACACCTTGTGACAGTCATTCTGTCTCCCATTATTGTGGATGTGTGCGCCTCCGCGTAGTATTCATTAGGATGTGAGCTGAATAAGGTAATCAGTTCTATTTGGATGCGTGCGCCTCCGCGTAGTAGCCAAATAAGAGCTGGACCAGAGTCACAGAAGGTACACCACATAACATTCATTACGTCTCCCGTTACTGTGGATGCGTGCGCCTCCTCGTAGTATTCATTGGGATAGGAGCGGGATGAGATTGTCAGTTCTATTTGGATGCGTGCGCCTTCGTGTAGTAGCCAAATAAGAAATGGACCATAGTCATATTTGGTGTGGGAAACATTCTAGAATGTTTTTCCTAAAAGATTAGGGTAGCAGAGATGCATGCATCCAAATCAGACAAATGTGTCTTCGTAAGGTATCCTTAAGGAACTAAGAGATACAACTTCTACATACCCAACGAGTACAAAGTCTTTGTTGCTCAATGAGGGGTATTTTTGGAGAAATATTTTTCCAAAATAGCTAGTGGGAGTCTCGTGCATCTCGAAGAAATTTGTGAGGATACGGAACAGCCTGAAGCAATTCAAGAGCATGGTATGCAAGATGTAGAAGTACTGGAGCCTCATATGGTCGCAGATGAAGAATCAATCCCTACAGAAATTCCAGATGGTCTAAGGAGGTCTGAAAGATCTCGTCATGTTCCAGACAGTTATGGCTTCACAGCCACTGATTGAAATGACTTGATATTGGTGGATCAGGATGATCCAGAAACCTTCAGACAAGCTTTGACCAGTCCAGACTCCAAAAAAATGGCAGAACGCCATGAGTGAGGAAATGAAATCTATGTATGAAAACCAAGTCGGGTGCTTGGTGGATCAAACCCCTGGGATAAAACCCATCGGTTCTGAGTAGGTCTATAGGATCAAGACCGACATGGATGGAAGTCCTCATACCAATATGGCTAGGATGGTTGTAAAAGGTTATCATCAGATTCAACACATGGATTATGATGGCATCTTTTCACCAGTAGCAATGGTCAGTTTAATCCGGATTATTATTAGCCATAACTATGGCAGATGGATGTCAAAACTCCTTCCTTAGCAGGAACTTACTAGATGGCGTGTATATCACACGACCTGTGGGTTTTGTATATCCAAAGAATCCCAGAAAGATATGTAAGCTGCAAAGATCCATTTATGGATTTAAGCAAGCTTTAGGGAGTTGGAACCGTTATTTTGATAAAGCTGTAAGGGAACTCGGCTTCATCAAAAACAAAAGTGAGCCTTGCGTACATAAGAAAGCGAGTGGGAGTAATATTGTATTCTTGGTATTTATTCATCGGGAATGAGATCCCGACCTTGCCACGAAAGTTCTGTTAGAGAAGTACTTATCGATGAAGGACTTAGGTGATGCTACATTTAATGTAGGCATCAAGATCTCTACAGATCATTCCAAAAGGATTTTGGGCCTAAGTCAGAATATGTTGCTAAGTCAGAACATGTACATAGGTAAAGTGTTGAGAAGACTCTCAGTGCTTTAATCTAAGAAAGAATACATACCCATGCGTCATGGCATTAAGCTCAGCAAGCTACAGAGTCCTAGTACTACTAGTAAGCTGAGCAGGATGAGTAAGATCCCTTATGCTTCGGTTGTCGGGTCCATCATGTATGCCAGGATGTGCAAGAGACTGGAAGTCTCGTTTGCGCTAAGTTGTACCAGCAGATTCCAATTTAACCCCGGCCAATTACACTGGATTGCTGTCAAAGGTCATCCTCAAATATTTGAGGAGGACCAAAGATGCATTCCTAGTGTATGGGGATATAGAAAGAGAACTAGCAGTCAAATGACAAGTCGATGCTAGTTTTCAGACATATCCAAATGATTTCAAAATTCAGTCAGGATATATTTTGTGTTGAGTGGTGGCGTTTTCAGCTGGATAAGCTTTAAGCAAGCCAAAATTGCCAACTCTACAACGGATGCTAAGTATATAGCTGCAACAAAAGCAGTTAAAGAGGCCGTATGGATTAGAAGCTTTCTGATCGGATTAGATGCAACGCCGCAAGCGTCTGATCCGATAAGCTTGTTGTGGGACAACACAGGTGCCGTAGCTATTGCTCAAGAGCGCAAATTCCACAACAGATCCAAACATATACTCAACAGGCATCACCTCGTGAGAGTTATCACATATAGAGGTTATGTGGAGATTAAACACTATTCGACTGATGATAATATGGCCGATCCCTTGACAGAGGCTCAGTCGCAGCCTAGGCATGAGGAACATGCAGAGTCTATGGGAGTAGATTAGAACTTAAATTGGAACCAGGGGCAAGTGGGAGATTGTTAGAGTTATGCCCCAGTCCAATATATAAGTGATCTACAGATGTAATGTTTTATCATCTTTCCGAATAAATAAATCGGCATATATTACTAATGTGTTGTAGTAATATATCGAATGTAATTTGATCTATGTCATTATGTGTGTAACCACTAATAGTAGAACTATAGATCAGAAAGAATTACATTTGATGAGTCCCTGATCAGCTAAGCTTATTTAAGAAGCGATTAGTATGAGACCAACTCCTTGTGATCACGCTCTACTGATCATGGCAAAGTTTGTGCCGGAGTTATATCATAGATATCATCAGGTCGATGATATTGGACAACCCGATTGTGAGTATGCTGCATAGATCCAGTCATGAGATACTCACATATCGTAGCTTGTCATTATATCCTAAGACCAAGGAGTCTTTGTGTACACTATGTAACGAATACCTAAGTTTGACCTAGTGTAACGTTATCTGTAAAAGGGTAACTATAACGGCTTCGATTGGATTTGATATTGATTACACTAGTGAACTCGAAAGACGTCTGAGGGATTTACCACTCATACTTCAGTATGAGAAATATATCCGTTTAGACCACTTGATGAGTATGACTGAAGAAAGAGCACGGCCGTGCAGGTAATATCTTAGTATCAGTTTTCAGTCATTTCAGATATCAAGAAACAGGGATTGATAAACTAGGATGACCATTCTATGCCTATTGATCGATCTGGATATCGGTTTGATAAAAGGACAGTGACATGTACGATAACAGGTTAAGTCGAATAATTGATAATCACGAACATTGGATAATCATAATGTCTTGCTAGAGGTCACTTATGATGGAAAGCGTAAAATAGTAATTTTACCAGTCTGTCAATTGCTCGTGAGCCTAGAGGGTCACACGCATTAAGCACGATACATGACAATTAATTATGGATTAAAATTGAGAACGATTCGGTAGATTTCTGGCCTAAGGTTTTAACCAGACGGTTGAAGAAATCAATTCGAGGAAAATGAACCGTTTCGTCTAAACCGAAATTAGAACTCAATTTAATGGGTTTGATTTGGGTTTTGGTTAAACGGGTTTAAAGCCCATTTAGGGATTTAAGTGATAAATGGGAACAAATGAAAATAGAGGGTTTATGGAGGATGGATATGCAATTTTGATTTGAAAAATTCAATTTGATTTTTTCAAATTAAAATTTCAATATTTTCATAACTTCATCTAATTTGCAGCAACCACTTCCATCTTCCTCCCCCCTTCTAGGCCGACTTCTCCCTCTCTCTTCTTCCTCCATTGTTGTCAAGCTTCTCTCAAAATTCATAGCAAAAAATTTGAGTGAAAACCTTCTTCGGTTGTGGTGCTTGTGTGGACCTAATAGAGAAACACTAAGCTTGTGTTTTCATCGATTAGAAGAGGTAATTTTCAGATTCAAAAGGTACATATAACATGTTGAATTTACATTAAGATCATAGCTTGTTTCGATCACCACGTTTACATAACGTCCGCTGCATGATATTTATCGATTGGAACCCGTGGTGATCTCTTTCACATTACTCGACAGTTTAAAAGTACGTAGTCTGTGGTCTCTACCGGATCACCACAGAGCGGGCACTAGGCGTCGATTGCGGGGTCCCTTCTCAGCCAGACGAGATCTCGGTGGTAACAGGTTTGATATAGCCCTCCAGATGAAAATTTTCTTTTGGTGGGACTTGCAGCTTCCAAATTTCTCTCCAACCGCTCCCATACGTTGGTGGGGACCAGATAGACCCGCTCTGACAGAGTGCCCGGTATGCGCTTTTTACAGTGTATTCCCCTAATTTATCTGCCTCCCAGCACCAATGGTCCTTTTCTCCGTACCAGCTCGGTATTATGGAGAATATTCGATTGCAACTAAATATTATGTTAGAAGAGTAATTCCAGCCCATATTACTATCTATGGATAATTACGTTCTACTGCAACCCCGTTACAACCGATTTACAACTAATTACATTTAATTATTTATTTTTGAAGTCACTCAAATTTAATTTTCTTACAATTTTTAAAATGAACAAAAGACCATTCACCTCTATCTCTCTCCCGTAATTCCCGTGTGTTCTATGTGACTCACCAACCCAATTTCATCTCTTTCAAATTATTCACATGAATTTAATTTGTCTATTTTAACGCTTTGTTTTTGAAAAAAATTCATTTAAACATTCTGTATTATGTTGAATTTTCACTTAATTATCTCAAAGAATAAAATTGGCTTGTAAACACCATGAATTTTTCTAACGTGGCATATGTGTTAGTTTTTGGTCATGTGATGGTCATGTGGGTGTTCTTTTTTGTAAAAATGACACAAATACCCTGTTTCTGGTTTCAAGCTTCAATGCAATCCTTGGTTACCAAAGCTGATACGGTGAACCTCAAACACGAACTCATGGCGACCATATCTCGCTACAAGACTGCCTGGGCTATCTTGGAGCCTCCGACGCTCAGTGGCTCGTTCCCGGAGCGAAATCGAATGATGATTATAATTTCATATGAGCACACAAGTCTTCAAATTGAAGCTAGGGTTCGAGAGAAGTCGTCGTCTCAATGGCGGGTGCTCCAGCGGCCATGAGTGGTGGTTGTAATAGTTTTCTTTTATTCGTTGTTTGGTTACTGAGAAAATAGCATTCCCTACTGAGCTATTTTTCTCTTAGTTTTAGCAAGCATTTTTGTGTTCAGAAATCATAACGTGCATGTAGATAAAATTTTAAGGGTGAAATAATTAATGTCTTGTGCAAGGGAATTGATTACAGTGCTTTTAATATTTGGAATAAGGAATAAAAAATAGTAAAATGTTTAGAATTGTGGTTAATTATGGTACGGAGATTCTGGTACAGGAGAATTGGTAATTACAGTCCAAGATGATTGAGCTTTAATAAAAAGAGAGAATGAATGACAAATTTTTGAAAATTTAATAGTTAGTTGAGGGCGTTTTGAACTTTTCGTCAGTAACTTAACATTGTTAGTCTTAGGTGACACTTTAGACAAGTTAATTAGGGAGTTCACAAACTAATTTGATCTTTTAGGTAGTTAAATAAAAAATCGGTATAAAACATAGTTATGGGAAATTTTCTTTTATTATTTTTATCCTTATCTATCCATCCAACCCAGTCTATTCCAACACTTTGTTTCTACTCAGACAAAAAGCAAAATCTATTCCAATATTCATTTATATACGTCTTCAATTTTTGAAAGAAACAAGTTTATAAACATAGACCAAGTTTAACAACAAATCATTTGTGTCGGCTTGGACATGTTTGATATCTCTTTGGACAACTCATCTTGCTGTGACTCAGCATTCAACATATGATACATTCATTTTGTGAACAGTATTGATTCTCTTCCATTTCATTACGAATTTTATGTTTGAAGTGTCTCTTTCTCGCTTTATGGTCATGTTATAACATAAATAATAGGTTCAAGGTAAGATGGAGAATGATTTGAATGACCATCGGGGGTTATATGTTGGAGATATAATAGACTGAAACGAAACTACAGTAAGACATAATAAGCTTTTATATGTATGTGGAGATATGTTTCTAATTGTACTAATTTTGCATTATAACAAATGTTGTATCTATAGCATGAAAATGTGACATTTCATCAATAGTCATATTGTTTTGAACAATCATGTCTCTTCAGAAACAAGATAAATGAATGAACAAGTGTCAAGTTCTTGATAAAAAATATGATCAAGTATTATAGATTGTTCAACCTTGGACTACACTATATGAATAGGTACAAACTTATATCTATATATACATTACATTTACTCTTTAATCAATCCATGTAGCATAAACTACAATCAACAAACTCAAATGTTCACACATTATAATCTTATAAATCTCTCTAACTTTGTCTATATTATAACATTCATCGATGTATCTGATCTATCTTATTGAAATCGTGTTGTTTTGAAAAGAACAATAATGTGTTTGGAGGCGGGACAGTGTAAAATATGTTTCACTAATATGTAATTGGAAGTTTTGTACCTTTTTACTAAAATGTCTCTCATGGTGTTTATTATCTTTTGGAGTATGATCGAAAAATTTGTGCATATAATTCCATTCATAATTTTATGTATGAAAATCCAAATGGATTGGTGTTAAGTATGAGATATGAGATTTATATGCATATTAATATTCCATGTTAAACACTGTACTTTCGAAAAAGAAAGATGCTTCGATCTTGCCATTAATAAAATTGAGGGTGTGCTGTTACTGTACATAATAATCTTGTCAAGTCTTCTTCTATTCTATTGTAGTTCACACTCTTTCAAAATTTACTCTTTTTATATTAAGCACGTGATAATAAACTAAAAATAATCAGTCAATCAATCAATCAATAATTGTGCGAGACTACTCCAAGTTGCTTTCATAAAGTTATAATTAAAGCCTTTTAGTTGACTTGCTCATGTCCACACACGTTTTACCTGCTATTGTTTTGTTTATTCCTTAATATACATGTTATTTTATATATGAATAGTAAAAGGAAACACATGAAGCCAAAACATGTGAGTCGAAAAATCGTTCTCTCTTGTTTAAATAATGGCATCATTGTTCGTATTCTAAATGGCGTCACACTCCATTTATCTATAAACTTTAATTTAGATAAATGCTTTTTCAAGAAAATAACTTAATCGATAACAAATTAACAACCAAAGTCACATTCTTCAAAATTAATTCGAGCTAAAAATTAACAACAAATTTCATACATCAAAATTAATTAATTAATTATTAAATTTATTCAACTAAAATTTAGTTCGACCTAGATTATTTATTTTTTAGTTGAGTTTAAATTTAAGTTTTGTGTATATATAACTTCGAACTGTTTCACGAGCCTTACAATTTGTAAAACTTGATAGGTTGGCTCGAGTTGAACCCGTTTAACAAATAACCTAACATTTTGCTCAAACTCACATTGAGTTAAATCTCGACTAGCATACATCAACTTTTTAACGGAACACTCATTAGTCTATAACAATAATTCATGTATAATGATTTACTAAAAGAAAACAAATATTATATTATTTATATTTTCTATTTTATTAATTAATTGTGATAAATTATGTCAACTATAAGTTGGACTCAGCAAAAGAGCACTTGTTTACCAGTACACCAAGTAACTTTTTGGATAATATCAACATTTGTATATATTATGACCAAGAGGGTAAATGCAGTTTCTAACTAAAGTTCAAAATTAAAATTTTTCAAATTCTCGAGCGGGGTGGCTGTCCCCTCTGGTTCTGCCCTTGAGTTCGATGTTAGTATATCAACAAATTTAACCATCTATGCCATTAGTGTAGCAATGATACTTATCCATATGAGTCAGTCATTAAAATAGAAAGTGGAAAAAAATTAAGAGAATCCTAAATTTAGCCGAATTTCACTTAACTCCACTTTAACTTCAAAATCAATTTGTGAAGTCTCTTTAAGTTTCAAAAAGTTCCACTTTACCCTTTTCGGTTAACTTTACTTAAAATTCTGTTTACTTTTTGCGAAAGGACGAAAATACCATTTAAAAAAATTACAATAAATTAATAAAAATGATTTTTTAACTTTTTATATAATGTTTTCGTTGTATAAAATAAAGAATAAAATTGTGTTAGTAGTAAAAATAAAGTTTTTAAAAATTTCTTATAAATGATTTTCTAAATTTTAAACTTCGTTTTTTATTTTTAAAATTTTTATGAATTTTAAAAAAATACTAAAAAATACATTTTATTCTTTGTTTTTGTAAAAATAATAAGAAAAAAAAAGTTCAAAATCATTTTTATTTATTATTTTAATTTTTTTTAAAGAAAGGGTGTTTTCGTCATTTCACAAAAAGTTAACAGAATTTTCAAAAAAAAAATTAACCGAAAAGGGTAAAGTGAGACTTTTGCAAACTTAGGAGACTTCAACAGGTAGATTTTGAACTCAGGAAGAGTTAAGTGAAACTCGGTCAAACTTAAAAGTGGTTAAATGAAATTTTCCCAAAAATTAACAAATACAATTATATAACAAAATATATTCTAATGTCCTTACAGTATATAAGAAACCAAACTACTGGAAACGCTAAAAGACTCAGGCATTGTCGGAAAGGGCATAATCGGGTCAAGATAATATTGATACCACAATTTTTGGAATGCTTCATTCTTTTTGATTGTTTGCTTTACCCTCGTTTTGCTCCTTGAGGGTTTGAATTTTCTATGTTGCTGCGAAATTCTAGAAGCTCATGCCTAACTGCCTAGGATTTGATGGCCTCAAATTTTTTTTTTCCTAAAATCCTAAATAATTGTGTGCTTTGTGATGCGTTTAAAGCATAATTTGCATCTAGGAGAATGGTTGTAACAACGCTCGACAGTTTAGGCCATATCTCTTGTCGCAATTCACATCCTTAAGAGTTTTGCGGGCATTCTTTTCACCTTTACTCCTCCCCTCCCCCAAACCCTATAACAGTGTCCATAAAGTCGTCACATACGTTATTTTGTATATACATCATATCGAGCAGTAGCACTTGATAAGTTTTTCAATATTCTAACTCTTAGAATATGCTTCTAAGCAACCAAAACATGGATAAACCATCCATGAGTTTCAACTTCAGATGTAGACTAACTGGTAGGATGTCTCTATATAGCATGAAAGATTTGACAGTCAAAAAAATCGAGACTAATATCTTCTCTTAACACTTTGTAGAATGCATGTGTCCTGCAGACAGTTTGTTATATTTTTGTCAGAACATGTGCACACCCTCTCGAATGACGTGTGAGGGGTCAAAAGATCCCATGTAAATAGGATATGACATAGGGATAAGCAGATTAAATCGAAAATGACTGAACCGACCGAAACGACCTGAACTGTCGGTTTTGGTCGCCAAACTGAAGACAATCGATAGATTCTGGTTAAGTTTTTCTGAACATGAAACTCACACTCCTCACCCTTATATATATATATATATAGATGTCCTAAGGATTGAGTACGAATCGTGGTATTCTTGACCCATTGGCTGAGATTGCAAGTAGGATTAATAAATGTTAATAGAGCCTAACTTTTAGCCTATAATTATTTATTATTTATATTTTTTCTTATTGTTAGGGCTTAATAAAGCTCATTCTTAGATCAAATTTTATGAGAGAAGACGATTTTCGGTTAACTAAACCAAAACTGATGGTTCAAGACGGACCGAACTGCCCATTGTTCGGTTTCAGTTGTAATTTTTTTATAACTGATGGTGCTTGGTTTGGTTCGTTGATCATGGTTGGTTTCAGGAATAGAACCGTGCACACCCCTAACATGATATGTATCTTTTCTTCTAGATGCCTCCCAAAATTCTCAGTCCCCGAAATTTTCTTACATTCCACATCACAACAGTGTGCGTCAAGAATGCTTCATTTTTGGGCTCATCTCATCGTCATGATGTCATAACCGATTCAACTCATTGATTAGTGGCCACATAAAATTATTCAAACATTTATTAGGAGACTTCAAACTAAATATCAATATCGTTAACATTTTGTATTTCTTCTACATGTCCATGGATAGTGGAAAATTGAGTGGGATAACGATAATCAGACAAATATTGTAAGGGGGTGTAGTCGGTTGATGCGGTCGCATCAAATGTATGTTTATAATATCTATTACCCTCATTCTAGATGTTATTTCACCCTCGATATGTTAAATTATTGATTTTTGTTCCACTTTTATGATTTCGGGTATATTTGGTGTGAATGTGCATAATACAGGTGAAAAGGGTCAAAACCGAGCCAGAATCGCAGCAGAATATTTCTGAGAGCACAACTTTCTCATATTTAACCCGACGTGACCCAAAATTATACCAAATCGAAGATAACTCGGCGATCTACAACTCTCTAGAAGAAAGTTTTTTCTAAGTCTCATGGGAAGAAGCTCCAAATTGCACTCAAAGGCACCACTAAAATAGATATCGGGATTGCAGACTAGCTAATTTGCAAGCGCCATAACTCTCACATCCAAAGTCCAATTCGAGAAAAAGACATGTCTAAATTGAAGAAGATGAGAAGAACTACAATTCTCATGAAGGAAGTTTTTGCATTGGAGGTTCGGAAAGAGGCGAAAACGATCTTGTAACGATCGTTACATAAAAACCCCAAAACACCTGAAAGGTGTAACTACCGTGTAACTATGGTGTAACGATGGTGTAACGATAGTTACACCTCCCAGATGCAGAAAAAACTATAAAACCCAAACACGAATTCTGAAGGAAGGGGCCGAAAATTTCAGTGTTCACGCCACAATTGAACTGAGCCAGACCACGTTTTGGGAGAGCCAAAAGTAGAGCACACCGGATCGACTAAGGAGAGGATTTGTGGCTTCGAGAGGAGGACGAATCGGATTCAAAGGAGATCAAAGCACAAGGATCAATCGAGCTTCACATCATCAATCGAGAGGAGTCGAGATTCATGTTCTTCAACCCACTTGGGTTTAGGGTTCATCGTTCTTACTTCTCAAACTCGATTTCTATATTTACTTTTATGGATTTTTGTTCTAGCACCATGATCATGGGCTAAACACCCTTGATCATGGATGCTAGGTCTAGAATTGAATTGTGATGATTTTATAATTATGGATTGAATTGTTTATGCATACTTTTGGGTGAATTAAAGGACTTAATGTTTGTGATTGGTATTGACGAATATTGATTGCTTGTTTGAGTCACGTTTTCGTGTCTGAGAAGACCCGTGGGTGATAGACATGCTTTAATTTGTCGGGGTTCAACTCTTCGGAACCCCGATTCCATTATTGTTGTGTTAATGCAGACTCGTGGTGTCTATCTACCCGAGAGTGATGATGAACTTCTCGAGTCTAGGCTGACACCAATACCGAGAGGTGTTGTCAGTATAATTGTTTGCATAGGATTCAAGTGTGTGCATGAGAATTCATTTCGAAATTGTGACATGATTATGATTCAGTGGCTTAGCATCCATGGTTTTCTCTACTGAATAGTCTCTTCCAAGCGTTTCTATTTTAAAAATTATCAAAACTTTTTATAAATTGCATATTTTAAATTACACTTAATAGCATTATTTGAATTAACTCTTATTGGTCCTTGTGGATTCGACCATGTGCTTACCGGGAATTATTACTTGTAACGATCGCGTGCACTTGCGCGTTATCAGGTGCATGTGGAAAACTGTCTACGGGCCCAACATCGGTTCAAATGGACATAATTCGTCAGTTTTAAGGGCGAAACACACTTTACAGATGTGTTTTGCAAAGTTCGGGTAAATCAAATCAAACATAGGAGCATTTTTGTGTTTATTATGCTATCACTCAATTGGTTGTGATTGTTTAATGGGAAAAGGACACTTTTGTGCACCTAAATATACATTTTTGACACTTTCATACCCTAACTTATTTTTTCTTTTTTTTCCATACCTGAATTTCATTTTGGGACAAAATACCCAAAATACTCATGAATTAAAACAAAATTCAAGGTACTCCTGGACTATTTTTCCAAAATACCAATGAATTGAACCAAAATACTCATGAATTGAACTAAAATACCCATGAATTGAACCAAATACCCATGAATTGAACCAAAATTCAAGGCCATTTTTTGTAAATAACTGACCAGTTATCTTAAAATGAAATTCAGGTATGGAAAAAAGAGAGAAAAAAAGTTAGGGTATGAAAGTGTCAAAAGTATATATTTAGGTGCACAAAAATGTCATTTTCCCTTGTTTAATTTATTTGTGGCTATCTTGACAAGTAAATAAATGTTACTGTTTTGATTATTTGAAGTTTCATTTAATAATGGGATTTTGAAGTATTCAATAATATTTTTATCGTCCATAACTGCAAGTGTGTGAATCGAAAATTAAGAGAGAGAATAAGAAAGGAGGAGAGAGAGAATGAGAAAAGTAAGAAAAGAAGATTTGCGCCTTCTCTTTTTCTTTTTTGTGTTCGTGACAGTGATATGACCTATGCCATCATTTTGAAAATTTGAAAGACAAATAGATACATTTTGATCTTCTTACACTTAAACTTAACTGACAGCTAATGACAATGTAGTTGAGCAAGAAAAATAAAATCTCAATGCATTTAACAGACGAAAATATTAGTCAACTATAACTAGGGGAGAAATGTGTCAAGTCAACTGTTATGTAAGGTTATCCTTAGATATTATTATTTTTATCAAATTATAAATTTGTTGAATAATATGTATTTGCCCGAGTAGAAATTGTAGTTTAGATCACACTTTAGAATAATATGAAAACGTAGGATTTGTGCGCTAGTCCAATACAATGTTATGTCTGTAATTATTGTATTATTAGAATTGCAATAAAATAAAATCGACATTTTATTACTATCGTGTTGTAGTAATAAGTTGAATGTGAATTGATCAGTATCATTGAGTGTGTCATCACTAATAGTAGAACTATAGATCCGTACGGTTCACATTCAATGGGTCCCTAGTTAGTTAAGCTTCATCAGAAGCGACCAGTATGAGGATGACTCTTTATGATCACGCTCTACTGATTATTGGTTATGGGATTAACGGAGTTAAATCATAAATATCATTTGGAAAATAATATTGGACGACCCGATATGAGTATGTAACATAGACGCAGTCATAAGCATACTACTATATCATTATATCCTTACCACCAAGGAGTATTTGTGATTACTATGCAGTGGTTTCGGTTTGGATTCCGGTTGGAACTAGTTTTGGTAAAAAATGCCCTCCCCTAGTCCTCGCTTATGCGTTTTGGTGGGTTTGTTGAGTTGTACTTTTGTGGGTTTTAGGTGGCACTACGAAAATGGAGTTCTGACGAGCTGTGGAGACGAACGGTGTCAGCATGACCCGATTCCTGCAGAAGATGTTTGAAGCTGAAAAGCCCCATTTCATTGCCTTTGCAGGTGATTTTGACATTTCATTCTCTCTTCTTTTGCTTCCTCGTTTTGTATATTGTAAATGTATGCTTCAACAATATTTTGGATCGATTATGCAATTGAAAGATCTGAATGTTAGTATATTGAAGACACACATGTTACCATAAAATATAATCACATTTATTGGGCTTAATTAAGTTGTGTTGTACATTATTCAGGATTAGCTCACCACATTGCAATAGAATTTACACTTGACTTCAATACTCCACAAGAGGTTTTTAGGTCAATATATCCCAATCTATAATTAAATAGCATACACTTTAGATTTGATCAACAAACATAACTTTGTACACTTTTAATTCTGAATCATATATGTGACTATGGAATATAGATGGATAGTTTTGGGTGCATTCAACATTTGTAGCATGTCTACTTGATGGAAGCAACTTACTGAACTTTGACAAGTGAGAAGTAAGCGCCCTTGTCTCCTTTAGCGAGTAGCTCTGCGTGAGAACCTTCTTCTACAATCCTCCCATTGTCCAACACTGATATTTTGCTTGATTTCTTGACCGTTGACAGTCTGTGCGCCACAACAAGACATGTCTTGCCCACCATTATCTTCTCGAGCACTTGTTGAACGCTCTTCTCCGACTTTATGTCAAGCGCACTTGTAGCCTCGTCTAGTAGCAAAATCGCGGGATTTTTCAGGATGGCTCGAGCAATCGCCAACCTTTGCTTTTGTCCCCCTGACAGCTGCACTCCTCTTTCTCCACAGTATGTTGCATATCCATCTTTCATGCCACTGCTCATTTGAGTGAATTATATCAGAAAAGTTAGCTTTGCTTATGAAACTGACAAGGGAAGAGAGGAGTTGCTATTACCTGATGAAATCATGGGCATTTGCAAGTTTTGCTGCTTCAATGATTTCAGCTTCAGTTGCAGTCTCGTTTCCGTAAGCAATATTGTGATGAATGCTCCCAGCAAACAGAGTTGGCTCTTGGCTTACCAGAGCAATTCGAGACCTTAAAGCCCTCAGATTGTAGCACTTGATGTTGATTCCATCAACCTCTACCGACCCTTTTGACGGGTCGTAGAATCTTTTAATCAGTCTTATGACAGTGGACTTCCCTGACCCGCTCTGGCCAACCAGAGAAACAACATTTCCAGCATCAATCTTGAGGCTCACACCCTTCAAGACCATCTGCTTTGGCCTTCTTGGATAGAAGAAATCAACTTGTTTGAGCTCTATATCTCCTTTCATCTTTTCAGGGTAAGTATTACCATTTGATTCATTCGACTTGATCTTGCTGTCCCTCTTCAAGATCTTGAAAACTGACTTCAAAGCATTGGTGCCCTTTGACAAGTCTGACGTCATACTTCCTGTTTCTGCAATGATCCTCCCCGTGGAGACCAGGATGAAGAATGTCTGGAACAGGTGCTTTACTGAGATCTCTCCATGGAACAATAGCTTTCCACCGTACCAGTAAAGCAGTCCGGCGTTAGCAGCTGTCAGGAACTGAGCGAAAAATAACCCGAATCCGGCATACCAAGATTGCTTCTGACTCTCTTTCTTGGGGCTAATCTGCGTGACATCATAAAGGCCTAAGATCGTCTCATGAGAATAGAAGGCTGTTATGATTTTGTGGTTCGCGACAGCCTCACTCGCCAACTCGCTGCTTTTGTTCTGTGCTTTTAGTATTTTCTTGGACATTGTTCTCATCATTACTGTTTTGACATAGAAGGCGCCAATGATCAATGGCTGCATAGCAATGGCCGCACTCCCGAGTTTCCAAGACAGTATTAAACCCAAAATGACTGCTAGAGTTATTCCCGAGATAGCTTGAGTGAAGAATGATAATCGATCAGTGACAAGTGTTCTCATCATTGTTGCATCGGTGACTAATCTAGAGCACACCGCGCCTGTGTTGTTGTCTTCTTCATCAAACCACTCGATCTCAAAGTTAACGATCTTCCCAAAGAGTGCCTCTTTGACCCTTCTCGTTAGGTTCTCTCCCATAACCCCCAAGTAGTAATGCTGAACTACATTGGTCAAGAAAACACATACCGCGAAGCCTACGAAGGCGAGGCAATATGTTCTTGTCTCTGACCTGATCTTGTCGTGATCGTTTAGGAAATAGGATGAGAGGAGTGCACCTAAGCAAAGAGATTGTGCTGGCTGAACTAACCCGTATGTAAGTGCGCCAATGCAACCCAATATGGTTGGTTTCCAATAGTCTTTCATCATATCTAACAAGTCCCATATCGATGGAGACTCGCTTACACCTGATGAATCCTTGCTGATTTTCGATTCTGAGTTTGATATCTGAATCCCCATTTCATTTGCTGCTTCTTCTGCTCCTACGTTGTTGAATAGAGGGACTCTACGTTCAGTCACGACTTCATCTTCCACGAGCATGTTCTGCAGATGGAGCATAGCTGAGTATGGACCTGTCTGGTTATGGATCAGCTGGTCATGAGGACCCGACTCTATTACTTCCCCTGACTGAATCACAGCAATCAAGTCAGCATTTCTAAGAGCAGAGAAACGGTGTGCAATGATGATTGTAGTTCTTCTAATCGACGCCTGATCCAAAGCATCCTGAACAGCCTTCTCCGAATGCGAGTCCAATGCACTTGTCGCTTCATCAAGAAGCAGGAGTTTTGGGTCCCTCAGCAGTGCCCTTGCTATGGAGATTCTCTGCTTCTGCCCTTCGGACATCTGAGTACCCAACTGTCCAACCTGCAAAAACAAGGTAATGTTAACTTCATTACCATTACATTTTTTGTTTAAACATCACAACTGATTCTTATTATATTGTTACTTGTGTGTCATATCCATTAGGAAGTCCAGTGATGAACTTGTGCGCATTGGCAGCTTTGGAGGCTGCTATGACCTCTTCCATTGAAGCGGCCTCTTTTCCGAAAAGGATGTTTTCTTTGATTGAGGTTGCAAAGAGTATAGGCTCTTGGCTCACTAGACCCATTTGCCCCCTTAACCATTTCAGATCAAGGCTCTTTATGCCAATTCCATCTAGGAGGATCTCTCCTCTGATCGGATCATAGAACCTTTCGAGTAAACTCACAACCGTTGATTTGCCAGACCCGCTCGTACCTACTAATCCCACAGTCTGGCCCGCCTCAACTCTAAGATTAAAACTTTTAAGCACCAAGCTCCCTGGTCTTGACGGGTACTCGAAATCCACGTTCTTGAACTGTAGTTCACCTTTAACGTCTGTTATGATCTTGCCTTTGTTATCGTTAGAATGAATGTCAGGAGCTCTGTCAATGATCTCAAAAACCCGAGCAGCTGCAATGTTTGCATCAGTTAGGTACTTCACATTGATCAAAGAACTTCCAAGAGCCCTGCAAGGTCAGTACAAGTTTGATTGTTATGAAACTTGAAACAAAAACAAAATAACATATAAAAATTTGGGATTGTTGATAATGAAAACATTTGTGAACTTACAATCCTCCATAAACGATGCAGACACCAGCACTGAAGACAGAGCCACCTGGAGCCCCGTTATTGATGACCAAAGTGCTCCCATACCATCCCTGAAGTGCCCACACAACAAACGTGATCCCCACGCTACCTATGGCCATTCCTTTGATCAGTGCTTGCTTGATTCCCAAGGTTACCGTTGGTTCCAATGCAGTTGAGTAGGTCTTGGACGCGTGTTCTTCCCCGACACAAGAGTGAACTGTCTTGATGGACGAAATTGTCTGCTCCACTACACCATCGGCTACACCATAAGCTTCTTGCAGTTTCTCCCCAATGTTGGCCAGGAGCTTGCCGTATACCAATCCCGGGATGACCAACATTGAAAGCGCCGGAATGGCTACCACTGCTAGTCGCCAAGACAGGTACATAGCTGCCATTTGAGCTGTGATGAACATTGATATGTTCATGATAAAATTTGCCATCTGTTTTTCAGGCCAAAGCTATTAAAACCAGATCCACTCTAGAAGAGGTCTCTAGACATTTATAAAGCAACTATATAATTCATATTACATGTGACTCCACCGGTGTTCTAAAAAAACCTCTAGGCGCCAGTAGGGCAGAGAAGGTATTATGAAGACTAATAAGGGATTAAATGATTAATAAAAAATTATAGATCGATTAGACAAGTTGGGAGATTCTTAGAACGCTCGACTCCACACATGGCAAAGATGTAATCTAACTAGCTATGTACAATCTGATCACATTGAAAGTGTTAGGAAATCCTATGAACTTTGTAAATCCATGAGCTTCACTTCCGAAGCCCAAGGTAATGATCGGAACATTCCAACATATCCAGTCAAAAAATAAAGCATCCTCGCTCCGAGTCGTTCCTTAGGGTGTTCTATTTGTATTTCATCGAAGTAATTTCTTGAGTACCCTGTTCCCATATTAGAAATTGACTCTCTTTTCTTTAACTTAATCGTTCAATTGCTACAATAGGATAGTGTCTCGATTAAGGCTGAGAATTTTGCTCTTATTTTTATTTATTAAATACTATATATTGTGTAAAATTACAGATTTAGTGAGAAAATTCATCTCTTAAGTTGGTCTCTTGGAGATTGGATATCCACTAGACAAACTCTAGTGTGATTAAGAGAGGGTGATTCCATGGCATGAAGTCATTATCAATACATGGAACTGTCAATGTCATATTCATCTATATATATGGTGTGAAAGTGAAGTGTACCTTTTCGGTGAGGACTTGTTGAATAGCAAGAGTGTCGTTAGTGATACTGGAGACAACCTTAGAAGTGATGGAAGCTCCTTGTCCTTGTCCTTGTCCCTGGTGACTTGTGTCGAAGAAACCCACATCCTGCCACAGCACTGCTTCTAAATACCTCTTCCGAAGCCGAAAACTCTGTCTCTCTGCAGTTCGTGCCCAACAAAATCCTTCTAGAAAAGCACCCGATCCCACCGCAATCGCAACATAGAGCAAGTACAATGCATACTGCAAACAAACCAGCATCGTGTTAAGTCACTGCATGCATTTTAGATCAAACTCTGATACCATATTAAAAGTTTAAGCAGAACGTCGTGCATATTAGTTCAACTATATTAACCTTGTCAACGTCGTGGAGGGTGAGAGAAGAGGAAGCACCATAAGAGTTCATCAAATTGCTGAGAACCACCATAATGATAGACATGCACAGTCCATCAGCAACACAGCCTAATGTCCCCAATCCCATCAGAATCACATCTACCCGGTCCGCCTCCTTCAGTACCCTCCATATCGACCCACCTGGTTTCGACTCTCCCTCTCCCTCTCTCTCTATACTCAACTTCTTTTCCATTTCCAAATATTTACTTTTCTAAGAGAATCTTTGTCTAGTTGCTGTGACTGCAGGATCCATCCTTAAATATTGACTCACATATAGAGACTTACGTTATTTGATGGATGTTCATGAACCAAAACAAGCACAAGATGTTTGTTTATGTCAACTTTACCATGACTGCATGAATAGTAGCTCAATAATTTATTTAGATCCTGTGTGCCCTTATTTTTATCAACAGTAAATTAAACAATAATATGTCAATGCCGAGATTAGAGCCAACGATCCTGTGCTTGTTATATGAGGTATCTGCCATATTTGGTAGGACCCATGAGTTATTGCATAGCTTCTAACGACTCTCTACCCCAATTTTTACATGCACGCTTGTGTTTAAAATGACATGCGTGCTCGTGTTTAAAATGAACCAGTAGCTGCTTTCTAGAACCAGTAGCTGCTTTCAGGCAGCGCTTGTAATTTGTTTTTTATCAATTTAATTTTAATGCTAATAACAAAAATTAAACTAAAAGTTTTGATTATACAAATTTCAGTTAAAAGATATTTTCAGAAATTTTTTTAAAAATTTTGATTTTGATTTTTGTAAAATAAATAATTATTAATGTTAGGATAATTTCGTCATTTACACTTAATTTATAAAAAAAAATCAAAGTTCACAACATTTTTATACCATTAACAAAATATTTATCATCAACAAAGTACATGTTATGTTCTTGCTAAAGTGTGACTATATATATGTTTTACCATTTTCCCGAATATATATATGTAAGAGTAAAATATTATTTGTAATATATGGGGTATAAAGTGGGTCATGTCTTTCTTATGCGACGTCTCAATAGGGTCCCATTGGGTTCAGTTTTTTGCATAGAGTGAGATACACATTAAATAATTTTGTTTTGAGGTAAAGGCATGATTCTAAATTCCAAAGAGAAGAGTGTCAACAAAAAGACACAACACGTTGAGCAAGTCGTCATTGGCTGCATCACAAGAAACTGACAATATATATTATTGAGTTTTATATAGTTATGTTTGTATTGAGCTGATTAAGCCGAAAGGTGCAATTTGTTTCCTCTATGGCTACGAGGAATTTCAATCACCTCCTAGTAATTGGCATTTTGCTACAAATGATCTTTCGCAACATCATTCTTGTATTCTAGCATACTCAATGCCTTGGCTTTGTTAGTGATACATTTTTGCTTAATTACAAAGATGTTCGTGTCTAAACCTATTTAAATTATTGCCCACAATGAATATATACTACACTTACTTATACCCATGCAGGAAGTGGGTTATCATCTGCATGCCTATATGAATGAACAATAGATCATAAAAGGAAGAGGCCAGGGCAAATGCAATTTATAATACTAGTGTGGAGCTCGCGCGATTCGCGTGCTACTCGTAAAATCTTGATAAAGTATAATTTGTCGTTCTCATTTTTTTCATCTAAATGTTTGTAATTCAAACCTATTATTATTTATAATTATGTGTACAACATCGTATAATGTACAATATTGTTGTTGGACAAAAGTTTCTAAAATGAAAAGGTTAGAAATATATTTTAACTTATGTTTGAGTCAAAATGAATAGTGATTATGGAACACTTAGACTCGAACTAAAGTGACGTGAAACTCGTTCATATAACCCGTAAGAAGAAAATAAGGATTGATTAATTTCTTCATGCAAAAGAGAGGCTTGAAACGGGTCCCTGGAATTGCTGCTTCTATTACGTTCCATCTATTCGTCACCGCCATGGCCGACAGGACACAGAGCAAGAAAAAGCTGTCGCCACCACCTTATCCACCGTTGACGATATCAAGCTGGGAGAAGGCACCGTGATTTTGGCAAAAATAATAACGGAGGGTAATGGAGAGAAGGAGCCAGAGCTGACTCCGATAGATTATAAACTCAAGGGTGGTCGTCGTCAGCGCAAAGAGTGGCAAAGGCAAGGGTGGTCCTGGCGCCCTTCTCGAAGGTGATGTCGTCGTTTTTTAATGCACCTCCTATCGCAAAAAATCGGAAACACGAGGTCTCGACCAATAATTTATAATGTAAATTGGGTAACAAATTGAAAAGACGCTGAAAAGAAACGAAGAGGTGCAAGGGTTCAGTTACAAGAGAAAGAACAAATTCATTGAACAAAAACTTCAAAATATTTGAAATCCACTAAACCATAAACATAAGTGATTATTTGGACTTTTATCAATTCCTCTAAACTTCATGGGCTATATTTCCTTTTTCTCTACTTCTTTTATATACTGTAAAACAAAAATTGATAGATTTTGACATATTTACGTGGTGTAATGCATGTCCAGTGTTGATAACTTTTTTTACATGTTACAGAATTAGAGAGTAGATATTTTTTTAAATGTTTTTGCCCTATATTTTCGACAAAAAATGATATCTAACAATACGACTGCTACAAAACACGCATCTTCAAGAAAATCAAGGGGTACTTGTGATATTTCGATTTGGAACACATTTTATTGTTGTTAAATACCATTGGGTGTTTTATTTTTATTGGCACCGAAAGCATATTACATTATCATTAGAAAACATTTCACAATTTAATGAATCTTCTACATATTTGGGGGTGGTTAAGACTTGAAAGATTTCATGTGATATATTATTCGCAACTTGTCAATGGGTTCCCATTAGTATGAATAGTTTATTAGTTTGAGCATGAATATTTTTATTTAGACATCTTGTTTGGGGTGATAAATTTATTATAGATCTCTTAAAAATCGAGGGAGGGCCAAAATTTTAAGACAACATCGAGAATTCATTGTCAGTGACTCTCTCTCTCTCTTAAAAGTAAAAATGAATTTGCTGAGAGAGATATTTGCATCACCAAAATGATTATTTACATATTTTTACTGGGGCAGCAAATTGACTCTCATGATACTTCTCCCTCCCACCTCCCTCCTCCTCTCTCTCCCTGCCTCCCCCTACCCAACGACTTGTTTCCATGAAGAAAAACAATGACTCTTGTGATACTCCTCCCTTCCTCTCCCCTCCTGCCTGAAATAGGGTGCATAATACAATAATAATGTATAATTAACATATGCATGGTCACCCATTGTTTCGGCACATAAATTTAGAAAATTTTAGGATATATGAGTCATAAATGAGAGAGATATTAAAAAGAATAAAACGTAATTATGTCATATCTCTCTCTCTCTCTCTCTCTCTCTCTCTCTTCCACGACTTGTTGAAGGAAAAAAAACTCTCGCATTGGTTCAACCTCATGACTCGATCTTCCCCGCCGTTGAATCTAGGAATATTCAATTGGGCAGGTTGCACACTTCTTCCTCCGGTAATAATGCCCCGTCCCTCGAAACCGATCAGTTTTGTGCATATACCGCCACGACTGTTTGGACTGATCAGATTTGCTTGCTCTGGTGCTCCCTTACCTGTTCTGTTCCCTCCCAGCATGTCAGGACTGTTCGGACTCACCGTTGGTCGCTGCCCGACGTTTCCTCCCGGAATGTCCAGGCCGTTCAGACTCACCGTCGATCGCTGCCCGCCTTTTCCTCCCAGACTGTTGAGACCGTTCAGACTTGCCCGTTGTTGCTCCTCGCCAACTACTCCTTTGTTTTTTCGATGGGCTCAAGCTCAACGTTTCGAGTATTGGCTGAACCGGGTTCGTTGACTTCGACTACTTTGCATCAAATGCTTGCCATCGTGCCTTCGATGCTTCTACTTCAGCTTGCCATCGCGCATTCGATGCTTCTACATCAGCTCGAATGTGTCTCCAGAACTCATTGAATTGACCTTCTTGTCCTCCTGCCATAACCTCTAGCTCTGATACCAAGTTGTTACGGTCCCAAAGAGGATCAGGTTATGGGTTGATTTGGATAGGTGGGTTCGTCAGAGAGAACACCGATCTGGGGCTCGTTCGAGAGAGCTCCTACCTCCAAGATAACTCTTTACTCAAATATTCGATATTTTATTCAATGAACTTGATAGGTATTTATAACCTTCAGTGAACCAACCCTAATTCCAATGATTCTATCCCAAACTAAATGATAAACACAAAACTAAAGATGATTCCAAACTAAAACAATAAAAATAAAAAGTGATACGTATCCCCCAACAATGGTAGTTGGGCTTTGTCTGGGCCTTCATCCGGGCTTCTAACAGTCTATGGCATTACGAGGTGTGCGACTTCTCGCATATGGATGCAAATGAGCAGGAAGCGAAGGTTGATCAGCAGGTCGATTTTGAGGTAGATTCACGAGTGATCCTTTTTATTGTTCGTTTCACTTGTTGTAAGGGTATTGTTATACTAATATTGCTTCTTGAGGACCGTCCATACCCATATAATTAAGTGCACATCACATGCATATACATATAGAAAAAAGAAAAGAAAAGAAAAACACAAATCCAAATCTTTATTCCTTTTGTTGAGAAACAACAATTATATATATATATATATATTAGGCAACCGAACAAACAAAATCATAGGGACCGTCTCCCATATTAATTTGTAAAACAAATAGCTATATATATATGTATATTGATGAGTTGAAAATCAAATAGAAGGACAATCGTAAGTGCAGGTGCACTCGGTGGGGTTGTCGAAACAGTAGCCAAATCCGTTGAACTTGATTCGACATAGTGCCTTGCACGTCCCCATGTCGCACGGTTCACCCTCTCCTCCTATTAGTTGCGAACATGTCGCCTTCTCCGCATATGCCCCTGAAACAATAAGAACAAGAAGAAAGCAATAAAGGGCACAAATACTCATTAACCGACCCATGTTGCTCATTGTGAATGTCATTTGTAATATTGCTTTGGGGCTAATATCAATATTTATAGTAGAGTTATTATCATGATGACCTAATTGGGAAAATAATTTTACAGATCAATCTCCAATGTAATAGTATATGTATTAGGAAGTTGAAGGATACGGAGATTTCTTGTTTCATGTTTATTAGAGAGAATATATTATATACATTAATTGCATGAAGCAACTTTTAGGGGGAAACCAACAAAACAAAAATTTCCTAGTTATTTTACGGGAAGGAAATTCAAGAATATAGGAAATTTGCTACAATTGTTTAATTGGGAAGGAAATAATAATTTCTAGCTTTTCTTGAAAAGTTAATGTGAAGAACGGTGCACGGCTCCTCCCAAATGTTTATTAAAATCAAGGGGAAAATCATTGTCATTACTCTTAATTATACGAATCATTACCACTTTCTTTAACGAGTTTTTTGTTGGACAAACGTGTCTAAAAATAGTATAGTCTAAATATGTTTTAACTTATGGCTAGGTCAACCTGGGTCGTAATTATAAAACTCTTACCCTCGAACTAGAGTGATGTGAAACACATTTACATAACCGAAGATATGAGATTTTTCCAACGGTATATCACGAGGTCTAAATGGAAACTGAAATTCAAAGATGGTCACTTGAAATGGTGTTGAAGAAAATGAATTGGGGTGAAATTTTGTGGGTTGAAAACCCGCCACATTTTTGCTAAGGCCCAAAAACGAATTCCCAACGAAATTTTCAATTTGTAAATTGGGAATAATATTTTCCTGATTCGGAAATAAATATTTTTTAAATTTGTGAATAAATATTTTTTTTCAAATTGTGAAATCTGAAATAATATTCTTATAACTTGTTGAAATAAAGAAATATTTTTGGAATATTTGTATTGAAATATTAAATATTTTTTATAATACTCTTATTCAAGAATTAAATATTTCCATGAAATTTTCAAGTGTAAAATATTTTCAACATAATTTTTATTTAGAAATAAGTGTGGTCATATTATGTCATTAATTGAAAATTTTACTTGCTTCAACCGTAAGAAAAAATTTACTTGTTCCCCAAGAATTAGGAAATTAGTAAGTCTTTCATTCATATTCTTTTTAGATTTCTAATTCCATTGAACCTATAAATATGTGGTTATATTAGAATCAAAGACACGTCGAAAGATACCTGGAAAACAATCTCAAACTCTAGTGACCTCATCTTTTTCTCTAGTCCGCTCCTCCTTGATTACTCATTGCGGCTCGGTTAAAGTTTGATTTCGTTCGTCGTTGAAATAATTCTCTTCTATCGTGCAACAACGAAATTCTCTTTCACTGTATTCATCTATATGTTCCCGAATATCAGGTCAAAATTTTTATTGTATTTGTACCATAATATTCAATAATCAAGTATTTATTATATTTATTATTGCATGAATAAATGTATGATGCTTTAATTATAAAATTACGTTTACGTACTAACCCACATCTAACATTTTTCATGTCACTACCTTCAATTATTTTTTTGTTTCACGTCACTACGGGGAATTATTTTTGTGTTTCACCATTTGAAAGGCGAAAAAAGGACTCACCCTTTAATCGTTACAAGCAAATGTGTTTCCGGCTTTGCCGGGTCGAAATCTCGAGGATCGACTTGTGGGTATTTGAATGTTAAGGGGATGGTTCGGTGTGTTGTAAAATAATTTAAACTACTCAATTGTTGGGTGGCGGATTGTTTAATTAAGGTCACAAATCGTGATGTAGAAACTTCCTAACTCACAAATTCCAATCCAAAGAGTTCCTAACATGCAACACTTGCAAGTTTTTCTCGATTAAGCTAGGTACCACGGGTGCTAGACCAAAAACAATGAGATACATCAAGTAAAATAACATGCTAGCACATTTGTGAACGATTTAAGTCATATATACTTAACCTCTCGGATAAGCTTTTTCTAAAGCCAACGACCCTCTCGGGATGTTAAATTAACGTTAGAAAAACATTAAGTACAACTATTTTCGAATCGAAGCGAGAAGCTAGGCTTCTTAACTTTGAGTCTACTTATGGCTCTTTAAGACTTTCCTCTCGGACAAATCTTTAGCTAACAATCATGCTTCCTAATGTCACACATTCTCACATGCAAGCAATAAGAAACATTCAAGTATGCAAGATTTCACTTATATCCTCACAAGCTCTCACTCATAACAATATAACTCAAACCAAGCATTCAACCAAGTAGCTCATTCACAAATGCATAAACATGACTCTTTTACTCAATGTTAACAATCTCAATGTTCATATAATGTCTAGCACCCATGGTTGTAAGTGTTTAGCCTACAACCATAGTGCTATGAATGAATAACAAGGCAACATAAACAAAAGTGGCTAGAGAAAAGAAGAAAAGCAAACTATGACCCATGATGGGCTTGAGATCTTCTAGGTTTGATCTTGTGCTTCTCTTGTTGAATCTCCTTGCTCCAATGTTAGTGTTGTGGAAGTAGGAGTGTTGGGTTGCTCAATGGAATAGTGTTTTTGTAAGAAGGTGGTGGCAAGTTATGGAGAGAGGCTGAAAAGTCTTGGTCTTGTCTTCTCCAAAAAGTGGGTCTAGCTAGGTCAACCTAGCTCTTGACTATTTATAAGACTGCCGAAATTGCCTTTGTCACGATCGTCCCACTTAGCGTCACGATCGTGACATCGTTTGAATATTTCTGGTCCGTTGCGCTCGATGTCACGATCGTTGTTGTTCTTCATGTTGGCTTTGTCACGATCGTTACTAAAGTGGTCACGATCGTTACTGCTTCTCATGGCCTTGTCACGATCGCTCCTAAAGGTGTCACGATCGTGACTTAGCTTTTTGTCCTCTTCTTGTCACGAAGCTGTCACGATCGTGGCAGGTCCGTGACAGCCCGGTTTCGCCTTTGTCACGATGATTTGCCACGATCGTTGTGGCAATCGTGACATAGCTCCTGTCGAACCACATTTGTCGTCGTCACGATCGTGACGCATGTTGTCACGATCGTGACATCTTCCTTTTTTTCAGTCCTTGGTTCCTTGAGCCGCAAGCCACCTCCCTTTTTGCTTCGGTTCTGCTCCTAACACCTTCCAAAGTTGTCCCTGCACACAATTCGATTCCACGGTAGATCTCCGCACTAAACGGCCCTAAAACGACCGAAACGAGGGAAAAACGTGCTAAAATGAGTGACATTTGGGCTTGGAAAGGAGCACAAATGCCCCACATCAAACCACCCCACACTTAGCACTTTTCGTCCCCGAAAAGGAAAACAAAGAAAAAGCACGGTTTTGCCGAGTTAGGTACCCCGTGACCAACTCACGTGGGGGGAGCTCGGCTTCTCCCGAGGGTTTCAAGTCCAATACCCTCAACTCAAATCACTAAAGAAACACAATTAACAAACTCGTTGACGACTTGCTCGATTCTCATGGTCACTTGAGCACTTACAATGGCAAATAGTCTCAGAACAACCAACATGGGAACACAATTCTACATGACAAGGCATATAAGCTAGTGAAGGCATATGACATGCAAGACACGGGAAATGCATGCTTACTAATCTTGGACTAATCCATTATGCATGTAACACGTATCATAGCACTTCTTGCATCACTTCAATTCCCTTTCCCCTCGTGCGTTGGTGTTCATAAGCTAGTGACTAGACCGGATACCTATGATCACATGGTTGGAGACATGAGGACTTAGAACCACTTGCGTAGGGCTTTTATGGCTTGTAACGTTAGGCTTAAGCTCAGGTAGGAGTTTAGAAGATCTAAACGGGCTAAATAGTGCATCACCACAAAGTTGCTTTTATCCTCACCACCCCAATTACATAATCGCTCCCCGAGCATTCTTGTCCTAAAAATGTGCTACCCCTCAACTCACTCGAATCCCTTACCTTTTCATTCCCAAAATTGGCTCTTATTAATGAAAATGTAAAACTTGCAAATTTTTTACTTTTAAAACCGAAATGCTCATTTTTTGCTTTGAAGATCGAATTTGTTCGGACTTGGGCTTTTATTCTCAACGAACCCTTTTTTTTTATTTCTTTACCCAAATCCGAGAACTTTTCCATTGCAAGCATTTTCAAATCAAGTTTAGATAAAAACATTTTCTTCGAACCATTGTAGTTCGGTAAATCATTGTCAAGCCAATTTCCCCAAACTAGTTAACCCGTTCCCATTCCTATACATGATCTTCTAATCCAGATTTCAAACTCACACTCATAAGCAACTAAGCATGATGCAAGGGTTCAAAAATTCAATGGATATAGGCGTAAGAGGGCACATAGGCTTGTAATGTATTGGGTCATCAAATTGGCTTTTTGGCTCGGAATGGGTACTAGAGATACAATGTAGTCCGGGTAGGCTCTTTTAGGTTCAATCGGTCCAAAGAAGGCCTACGGTCTCTTATCCACAGTCTTTAACCCTTGGTACGAACACAGTGTGGTCGAGTTGCTAGTTCTAAACACGACACACGAGTGGGGATGCGAGAAATGTTACAATTGCGCAATGACATGTAATCGAGGTTCAAAAGTAAATGCAATTCTCATGTGAAGCATTTCATATAGACTAATCCAATCCTATATACCTATCATGCACAATCATAATTCTCAAGCTAGAAGCAAGGTCCTCATTGGTATTCGTTCCAAATGGCTCAGAAACACAGTTCATCAAAAGCAAATATTCAACTAAAACAATCAACACTTAACGTTCAAAAGTACTCAAACCAACATTATCACCAAGAAAACCACCAAACCGGTGTCCAAACATCAAAAGTACTAGGGAGCCAACTCCAAAGGGCTCCCAAACCAAACATCATCCAAATAACAAGTTCAAAAAGGGGAAAAGCATCTGAAGTGTCTCAATCTAAAAGCAAGCAAGAAAAGCAAGGAGAGGTTGTACCTCTCAATCATCATTGTCGGGAATGAAGTACGCATTCGGGTCGTCCTCCTCGCCCTCGGAGTTAGCCTCATTGGCTTGCTCATGAGGAGCGTAGCCGCCTTGCGAGTCGAAAAAGGCTTGTCCTCCCGGCAATTGGTAGGCCCTCCGCATATATCCGAGCATCTCTCCAATGTCCCGTGCCATCCTGTCACATCGCGCCGTGGTCTCCTTGTGGTGGTCTTCTTGCGTCTTCATAACGGCGTCAATGCGGGTGTGCACTCCCTTAAATTTCTCGAGCAATTCTTGATATTGCTCGGGAGTGAGGGACCCCATGCCTCCTGCTTGGTTACTGCTTCCCTCTCCGGTCGGGTCAGAGGCTCCCGGTGGTGGCCGCCTTCCGTCCAACGGCTTCCCCGCTATGATCTTCTCCAGAATTTTCTTCAACCTCGGTAGGCATACCACATCTACTGTAGCATTCATGGACCCTTCCATCATAAACTGCCTAACTTCGCTCTTCACCCAAATCCTCGGGCCATCATCGAATGCGTCGATCGGCATGTTGATGGCAATTTGCGATACAATGCAGCCACAATAAAGCTCGGCTGCAGACGGTTCCTTCAAGAAGGATCGAAGCTGGTCCCAGATAATATCTTCCCATGGCGCTCTTAGATTTCGCTTGTAGGCCGTGAGCACCCACAATTCTTTCATATTCACATCATATTGGGTATTTTTTCTTCCAAACAATGTCCCCGCTAGGAACTTCTGCACATATATGAGCTCGACCTCGCATTCGGGAATTTTGTGTGCCTTGTTTAGGGTTCGGTAACCCACTTGGCCAGTCAGCTCATTCCATAGGTCAGTATTGTCCTTGAGGTCCCATTGCTCGGTGTTCGTTTCAGTGAACCCGAATATTTTTGTCAAATTATGCAATGTGATTGCAAAATTCCGGCCACACAATCAGAACCGGAGCCGGGTCATATCACTGGCGAGCATGTGGAGAGTTGCTAGGAACTCTAATGTCAACGCCTTATACACCGGGGGCTGCCAATGAAGCATCCCCGGCCAACCTAGGGTGACCGATTGCCTCTCCAATTTTCTCCAAATTTTCAGTTCAGAGCAAAGTTCTCGATCGAAATACATGTTCTTCTTCATCGGGAGGTCCTTGAACGCCTCAAACCTCTCCCGTTGCTTGGCTATGGTGAAGATGTGGCACGGCACGTTTGGCACCCCGACCTCGGGATTTGGAGGCACTGCTCGGAGAGGAGGAAGTCGCACAATCACCTGTGGCTGAGATGGATTCTCCGGGTCACGATTTCCCGATCCCGAGCCCCCGGGCTCGTTGCTTTTCTTTTTCCTCTTCTGAATCAGAGCCATGAGTGATGAAGGGGAGGTTGGGTATGGTGTAGGAAGTAGATGTGGGAGGTGTATACGTGGTGAAGACGGAGTTTTGTGGTCGTTGGTGGCGGTTTCCGGCGAGAGAGGTCGAGAGAGGGGAGGGGTAGGGTTTTGTTTTTCGCGTGAGAGAGAGAAAAGAGTCTGATTTCTGTTTTAATTGCAGGTGTCACGATCGTGACATGCCGCGTGCCACGATCGTGGCACCGCGTAGACGTCTCTTGGATAAGGTTGTCACGAAGCTGTCACGATCGTGGCAGGTCCGTGACAACTCAATTTTGTCTTCGTCACGCCGTTTCGTCACGATCGATATGGAGATCGTGACATTCGCTCTGTTTCGTACAATTCGTCTTGTCACGATCGTTTCGCCTTCTGCGACGATCGTTGCACTTGACCTTTCCTCTTCTTGTCACGAAGCCGTCACGATCGTGGCAGGTCCGTGATAGCTCGATTTTGCCCTTGTCACGCCGTTTCGCCACGATCGTTGTGGGGATCGTGACACTTGCTCTGTCCTATCGATTTTTGATCGTGTCACGATCGTGTCGATCCTTGCCACGATCGTGACGTTCTGCCTGGCTTTGCTGTGTCACGATGCAGTCACGATCGTTGCAGATCCGTGACAGCTCGATTTTGCCCTTGTCACGCCGTTTCGCCACGATCGTTGTGGGGATCGTGACACTTGCTTTGTCGTGGAGATTTGTAAGTGTCACGATCGTGGCACCCATTGCAACGATCGTGACACGTTATTTTTTTCAATTTTCTGCCTCCGTTCATGGTGATCAACTCCTTGTTATCCTTTGTACTCAATTCTCTCCCTTCCTGCACACACTTGAAAAATCATTATAAACAACCCGAGTGTGGTGTGTGATTATCACACACCACACTTAGATTCTCATCCCGACCTCACTTTGATCCACTTGATTGTGGTGTGTATGTAGTCCACCCCACACTTGAAGCCCTTGTGAAGGATTGTGCCAACAAGACTCAAACCTAGCCTTAGTGTGGTGTGTATAAGATACACACCACACTTTGGGCTCATCGTACCATAAAAATATACGAAAAACGAAACCATGATAATCCTCTTTCTTTCAATGCACTAACCCAATCAAGAAGACCTTTCATGTAACAATGAAGGTGATCAAACCTTCTTGGATGTCTTGTGGTCCAAGTTAGCTTCTCGACTTGTGTGTGTATAGAATAGGTAGTAACGCCTTTTGCCTTGTGCTTCTCCTTTTAGTTGGCGCCATGATCTACCTTCACCTATAACGACACAACTTGTCAAATCATTAAGAGGTACTAACATGGGTAAAAATCTAACCTACAAATTCATGGATTCACAAAGAAAGTTAGAAGTTGGGGTGCCTCCCAATAGCGCTTTTGTTTAACGTCGTTAGCTCGACGGGACAGTTAGCAATTCATTCTATCTCCCCGAGATCAACCATAACTAGCATCACTGTTTCAATTTCCCTATCCGGTACTACCACATCGCCTTCTCGATGTCCGTCTTCGCCGTCATGAATGTCCACTTCTCCATCGCTTCCGAGATAAGTCTTTACTAATTGTCCATTTACCGTAAAGGTAGACTTGTCTTGTAAGTTTTGAAGCTCCACTGCACCACTTGGCAAACATGTTAAAATTCTAAAAGGCCCCGACCATCTCGACTTGAGCTTGCCGGGGTGAATATGCAAGCGGGCATTATAAAGTAACACCAATGATCCGGGTTCGAGAGTTCTTTTAACAAGATGCTTATCATGCCACGCTTTAGTATTCTCCTTATAAATGGCATTGTTTTCATAAGCCTCCCTCCTCCACTCTTGGAGTTCTTCGAGTTGCAGTAATCTCTTGGATCCCGCCAATTCAAGATCCAAGTTGCAACGAGTGATCGCCCAATATGCCTTGTGTTCTATTTCAAGAGGGAGGTGGCAAGCTTTACCGAAAACTATGCGATAAGGCGACATGTTGAGCGGTGTTTTGTAAGCGGTTCTATAAGCCCATAGCGCTTCATCGAGCCTTAATGACCAATCTTTGCGAGTGGGGCTAACTGTTTTTTCGAGAATTCTCTTGATTTCCCTATTCGCAACCTCGGCTTGACCGTTGGTTTGAGGATGGTAAGCCACGGACATTTTGTGCTTAACCCCAAACTTTTTTGTGAGTGCCTTGAAAAGTTTGTTTCTAAAGTGCGAGCCTCTATCACTAATGATAGCTCGAGGTATACCAAATCGAGATATGATATTTCGCTTAACGAATCTTATCACGGTTTTCGCATCATCGGCAATGCATGCCTCCGCTTCCACCCACTTCGAAACATAGTCTACGGCAATTATGATGTACAACTTGCCAAAAGATGACACAAATGGACCCATGAAGTCCAAGCCCCACACATCAAATAACTCTACTTCAATGATATTCGTGCGGGGCATCTCATGGCGACGGAAAATTCTTCCCGCTCTTTGGCATTTGTCACAAATTTTGGCAAAAGTGTACGCATTTTTAAAAATCGAAGGCCAATAGAATCCGGATTGTAAAATTTTAAAAGCGGTTCTCTCACCCGAGTAGTGACCACTATACGGGGAATCATGACATGATGTTAAAATAGATTGTACCTCGTCTTCCGGGATGCACCGTCGGAAGATTTGATCTACTCCTTGCTTGAAGAGGTAGGGCTCGTCCCAATAATAATCCTTGCACTCGTGCAAAAACCTCTTCTTTTGACTTGAGCTCATATCCGGGGGTATAATCCCACCAACTAGGTAATTAGCTATGTCCGCGTACCATGGCCGGCTCACCGCTTGTAACGCCCCAAGATCCGGTTCTCCGAATCTTAGTCGTCACGCGATAAAATACAAGTAACGATAATACATATACGAAGATACATATACGAAATAGTTATGAAATACCTCGAGCGTCCTCGAGTGTATCATAACTATACTCGCACAAAGTCAACACCTTTAGTTTAGGCGTCCCTAACTTAAAGGTGATTGCACAAGTAAGTAAACCAGTTCTAAAACAATTCCATCAAAACATCCTTTGAAAATGAAGCAAGTAACTCATAAATAAATACCATAATGGTGAGGAATAACGCCACCTCACCAAGTGTTTTACAAAATAAAGTAATAAACCGGATAATGAAAAGCAGTAACAAAACAGGTTACGACTCAACAGAGTCTACAACAGCCGACCAAACACCACTGGCAAAGACACGTCGACACGACACGCCCCCAAGCTCCCAGTCAAAAGATCTAAACGCATCCATAACCTGCACAAGTTGTAGGGGTGAACACGCTACCTCCAAGACTCAAACATCGCACATACACAAGATGATAACAATGCAAAAGTAGTTGTATAACATAATTAACTACACCCTAGGGTAATCGATTTCAGCCCAGGGAATCCACCCTTGCCTCGGTTCACCCTCCCTTAGGTAAAGGTAACCGATCTCGATCAAGGGAGTCCACCCTCAACTCGATTCACCTTACACCTAAATAAAGGCAACCGATCACAACTAAGGGAGTCCACCCTCAGCTCGGTTGACCTTTCCCACAAAGATAAAGGTAACCGATCTCGATCAAGGGAATCCACCCTCAACTCGGTTTACCTTACACCTAAATAAAGGTAACCGATCACAACTAAGGGAGTCCACCCTCAGCTCCGTTGACCCTTACCACAAATAAAGGTAATCGATCTCGATCAAGGGAATCCACTCTCAACTCGGTTTACCTTACACACCACCTGTAACACAAGTATCACACCATACTCATGCAGAAAACATACTAGGTGCAAGACGGAATAAATCATCGTCTGAAAACAAATAATATAATACCTAGCACAATCCCGTGCATACAGTCAGTTCAGAGTTATACTAAACTAATTCACCCAACATTATCATGCAAATCTCACTATTCGCATATAATCACACCAAGCATATTCACGCCACTACCATAGTGCCAAATCATGCTCATCCGTATATATACACACATATATAATCAAACAAAGGCATCAAGCCATATAGTCTAGGTAGCTATGTCCCCCTACCTCAAATTTCCAACGTAAGCTCCTAAGATTCTCGCGACGCCAAGCTATGCCTTTTCTTTCCCGCGGTCGTCAAAGGAATCTAAAAGTGATAAAATCACAAGTTTTAATAACTAACCGAAATCCAGATTTTCACGAAATTAAACCCAACATCACCAAACCCCACACACAACAAGTCACTTCCTTGTCCCCTTGATACCTAACCCATCAATCACATCGGTCACCTTTTCCACCAATCGAAAACGGATCAGATTTCCCAAAATCGGACGTTTCGGACCCCGAACGGGCACTTTTATCGAGATTTCAGCAAAATCTCTCGAGTGACTTAAAATGGGCTAACTAAGAATACTGCATCGACCGTTTTGCGATTCGGGACTTAACGAGTCCAGAATCGCCCAAAACGTCCTCGGTTGACTTTTCCGGCAAAAAGTCAACCTAAGTCAACTTTCCCCGAATGGGTCACGAAGTGGTCTTTAGTCGCCCTGAACTTAGCTTGGTTGAAAATAACGTCATCTTATGTCCAAAACAACTCTCGGGGTCAGGTTCAGACTCGATCTGGTCACTATTCAAAAATTTTGAATTTTCCCAGATTTTAGTCTAACTGCACGGGAGAGGTCCTTACACCGCTACCCCAAATAGTTGCTCGTCCGGGAATGTTTCTTGAATACAACACCCTTCTTTTCTCGCTCGGTTGTTCAAGCCTTGAGAGGTGATCGGCTACTTGGTTCTTCTTTCCTTGCCTATCCACGATTTCTACTTGAAATTCTTGCAAGAGTAAGACCCAACTAATAAGCCTCGCTTTAGATTCCTTTTTTGCAAAGAGGTACTTGATAGCGGCATGATCCGTGTGAACTCTTGTCTTTGCCCCGATGAGATAGGGGCAGAATTTCTCGCATGCATAGACAACGGCCAATAGCTCCCTTTCCGTCACCGTGTAGTTGAGTTGTGCTCCCGAGAGAGTTTTTCTTGCATAGTACACGGCCCGAAATATATTATCATGCATTTGCCCAAGCACGGCTCCAAGTGCAAGATCACTTGCATCACACATCACCTCGAAAGGGCGTGTCCAATCGGGAGGCATTACTGTAGGCGCGGAAACCAACATCTCCTTCAATCTTGTATAGGCTTCCATGCACTTGTTGTCAAAAATGAACTTTTCTCCCTTCTCCAATAGTCCACTTAGAGGCTTGGCTATTGTGGAGAAATCTTTTATGAACCTTCTATAAAAACCCGCGTGCCCCAAGAAGTTTTGAATTTGCTTAACCGAACTTGGTGGGGGTAGCTTCTCAATTGTGTCAACCTTGGCTCTATCAACCTCGATCCCCTTCTCGGATATCTTGTGGCCGAGCACGATTCCTTCTTCCACCATGAAATGGCATTTTTCCCAGTTTAGCACAAGGTCCGTCTCTTCACATCTAGCCAAAACTCTTCCCAAATTATTAAGACAATGGTCAAAAGACTTCCCGAACACCGAGAAATCATCCATGAATATTTTGAGAAAGTCTTCTGTCATGTCGTGAAATATCGCCATCATACATCTTTGAAAATTCGCAGGGGTATTACACAATCCGAAAGGCATTCTTTTGAAAGCAAAGGTGTCAAATGGACAAGTGAATGTGGTCATGTCTTGGTCGCAAGGAGCAATGCATATTTGATTATAGCCACTGTACCCGTCAAGGAAGCAATAATACTGATTTCCCGCAAGACGATCTAGCATTTAGTCGATGAAAGGAAGCGGGAAGTGATCTTTCCTAGTTGCCTCATTCAATTTGCGATAATCCATACAAATCCTCCACCCCACAACCGTTCTTGAAGGCAAAAGCTCGCCTTTGGCATTGGCAACAACCGTGATCCCGCCCTTTTTTGGCACACATTGCACGGGGCTCACCCAAGAACTATCCGATATTGGGAATATGATTCTCGCATCGAGCCACTTGATTAGTTCTTTCTTCACAACCTCTTTCATTGCCGGGTTTAGTCTCCTTTGATACTCGATGGACCCCTTCCTCTCGTCTTCAAGCACAATTTTGTGTTGACAAATTGAAGGGCTAATTCCCTTGATGTCCGCTATGCTCCAACCAAGAGCTCTCTTGTCTGCCTTGAGAATTTGCACTAGTCTTTCTTCTTGCATCGTGCTCAAGGATGAGGAGACAATTGCTGGGAGAGAATTGTTTGAGCCTAAGAACACATACTTGAGATGCTCGGGGAGTGCTTTTAGCTCGAGGTCGGGGGGCTCAGTAGTAGAAGGTTTCTTCATTGGAGTGGTTCTAGACTCGTCATACAAGGTCTCAATCTGTAGGCATTCCACCCCTTCTATGGTAGTGAGTTCCCGCAAGAGTCTTGTCTCCGCCTCGCTACCTTGCTCCACTACCATGGCATTGATGTCATTGTCGTCTTTCATTACCATTGCTTCAAGATGAATTTTCACCGCCTCCTCGACTATATCCACCACCGAGCATGTGGGTAGATCTGCATTAGGGTTCTTCATTCCCTTGAAAATGTTAAAATAGATGGTTTCGCTACCAACTGTCATCTCCAAGATTCCCGCCTTGACACGGATAACGGTGTCTGCTGTTGCGAGGAACGGTCTACTGAGCAATAGAGGAACATCACTGTCAGCAGGAAAATCAAGTACTACAAAGTCGGCCAGAAAGATGAATTTCCCGGCCCGAACTAGAACATCTTCAAGCACTCCTTCCGGATTCACAGTGGACCTATCCGCTAGGTGAAGGATAACGGACGTTTTCTTCATATTACCGATTTTCATTTTGTTGTAGAGCGACAAGGGCATTAGGTTGATGCCCGCACCAAGATCACACAAAGAGATTAATCCTTGGTGATTTCCGATAGCTACCGGGATAGTGAATCTACCCGGGTCCTTGGCCTTCGGGGGAAGTTTGTTTTGCACTATCGCGCTACATTCTTCACTAAGCTTGATCTCCGAACATTCTTGTAGCCGCTCTCGCTTAGCAAGGATTTCCTTAAAAAACCTATGGTACTTCGGCATCTCCCCCAATGCTTCTATGAGTGGTATATTGATTGTGACTTGACGGAGAACATCGAGGCATCGAGAAAATTGTTCATCATCTATCTTGCTCTTCCTTGGTTTTAGCGGAAATGGAAGTCGTTGATGAGGAGGAACATAAGCCTCAACGGGCGTGTTTGCCTCGGCCGGAATTTGTGCAAGTTCCGGCAATTCATCTTCACTTTCCACAAGGTTTTCTTTCTCTTGGAGCTCTTCACCTTCTTCTTCTTGCACCGCACCCGGACTTGACCCTTGAGGACCCGGAAGCAACTTTCCACTTCGAAGGGTGATAACCTTGACATCTTTTCCATGAGGTCGTGGCCTCTCCGTATCGCTTGGCAAACCTCCCACTTGCCTTGGCGCATGGGTTTGAGCTACTTGTGTTTCCAAATTTCGGATGGTTGCCACTACACTTGTGATATCTTGTCGGAAAAGGCTATTTGCTTCCTCTTGCTTCTTCATGAACTCAATGAGCAAGTCCTTGACTCCTCCGTCACCGGCACCTTGACTCGATGATGAGGCTTGATGTTGGTAAACTCCATTCCCGTAGTTCGTAGGCCGACCTCCGTCATAGGCATTGTTTCGGTTCCCATTGTTTCTTTGATTGTTTCCTTAGCTTCCGAAATTGTTGTTGTATTGTCGGTCATTGTTAAATTTGCGATCGTTGTTGTAATTACAATCGTTGTTGTTGTAGCTACGGTCATTGTTGCTATACCGGTTTCCATAGGCGCTTCGCCCTTGATTCCCATTGTTGTAGCCATTTCCCGAAGCTCCGTAGTAACCCCGCTCTTGCCTTTGTGGTCCACCTTGATTCGTTGTCACTTGATTGAATTGTTGATTCTTCAAGATTTGTTCATTGACATAAGCCACACCTTGTGTGTTGAGCCCACATTGCTCGAATCCATGATTCGGATCTCCACATATATCGCATCCTCCTTCTTGTCGTGTTGCATCCTCCTCTCTTGGTAGGGGATTTGCACTTCCACTCCCCTTTATGTACTCGAACATTTCTCCCAACTTGCTTGAAATTTCCGTCATGGCTTGGTTCTCCCTTACCGCGGCCACTTGTCGATGAACGGGCTCTCTTGGGGATTCCCATTGGAAGTAATTGTTCGCGCATTTCTCTATTGCCTCATAAGCCTCGGTGGGGTTTAGATCTAATAGCGCTCCACGTCCGGCCGCATTGAGAGCCATTTGAGCGGTCGAATTCACGTTTCAGAAGAAGATCTTATTCAACCCCCGGTCGGATAATTCATGGTCCGGACATTTCTTCAATAGTAGTTTGAACCTTTCCCAAGCTTCGTGTAATGTTTCTTGATCCATTTGCCTAAAAGAGAAAAGCTCACTTCTAAGGTCCGCGGTCCTCCTCCTCGGGAGGAATCGAGTGAGGAATGCTTCCTTTAACCACTCCCAATTGTCGGCTTCAATGTTAGTGAGATTCAAGTACCAGTCAAGTGCTCGCCCGGTTAGAGAGAATCGGAAGAGGTGACTACTCAATAGTTCGATAGGGACATTGCCTCCCATTAAATCACAAATCCCGGTGAAGTTTTGCAAATGAACATGAGGTTGATCACCATTGAGGCCGTTAAACTGAGGGATTGTAGCCAAGAGGCTCAACATAATTGGTTTGACTTCAAAAGCCGCTCGAGGGTATTGAAATTGCACCATGCGAGGTCCTTGGGGAATGTTGAAATTCCTTGGTGCTTGATTTCTTGGTGCTTGATCCCCACCTTCAAGTGGAGGTTGAAAGTGTTGTCTCGATGCTTGTTCCCCACCTTGAGGGGGAGGGTTAGGATTCCCATGTTGTCCGATTCCTCCTCTTGCTTCGCCCAAGTTAGGGTTTGCATTCTCCCGTAGAGGATTGTCATAGACTACCCTTCGATCCGGCTCCATATCAAGGTTCAACTCGGGTGTTCCCTCGTCTTCACCGATAATGACGGTGTCGTCATGTGACATTCGCATTCTCCTTGAATTGTTGTTCCTACAAGTAGCTTCAATTTCCCGATCAAGTGCAAATTGAGGTGGTCCGGAGGAACGGGTCAAGCACTAATCGCTACCTGTGAAATCGAACAATGTTAAGTTAATTACGCTACTCAAGTTAGTAAAAAGAAAGAGAAAAAAGATAACACACAAAGAAGAATTACTACTCTAACACTCAAACACCGTCGATCCCCGGCAACGGTGCCATCTTGAAAGGCGAAAAAAGGACTCGCCGTTTAATCGTTACAAGCAAATGTGTTTCCGGCTTTGCCGGGTCGAACTCTCGAGGATCGACTTGTGGGTATTTGAATGTTAGGCGGATGGTTCGGTGTGTTGTAAAATAATATAAACTACTCAATTGTTGGGTGGCGGATTGTTTAATTAAGGTCACAAATCGTGATGTAGAAACTTCCTAACTCACAAATTCCAATCCAAAGAGTTCCTAACACGCAAAACTTGCAAGTTTTTCTCGATTAAGCTAGGTACCACGGGTGCTAGACCAAAAACAATGAGATACATCAAATAAAATAACATGCTAGCACATTTGTGAACGATCTAAGTTATATATGCTTAACCTCTCGGATAAGCTTTTTCTAAAGCCAACGACCCTCTCAGGATGTTAAATTGACGTTACAAAAACATTAAGTACAACTATTTTCGAATCGAAGCGAGAAGCTAGGCTTCTTAACTTTGAGTCTACTTATGGCTCTTTAAGACTTTCCTCTCGGACAAATCTTTAGCTAACAATCATGCTTCCTAATGTCACACATTCTCATATGCAAGCAATAAGAAACATTCAAGTATGCAAGATTTCACTTATATCCTCACAAGCTCTCACTCATAACAATATAACTCAAACCAAGCATTCAACCAAGTTGCTCATTCACAAATGCATAAACATGACTCTTTTACTCAATGTTAACAATCTCAATGTTCATACAATGTCTAGCACCCATGGTTTTAAGTGTTTAGCCTACAATCATGGTGCTATGAATGAAAAACAAGGCAACATAAACAAAAGTGGCTAGAGAAAAGAAGAAAAGAAAACTATGGCCCATGATGGGCTTGAGATCTTCTAGGTTTGATCTTGTGCTTCTCTTGTTGAATCTCCTTGCTCCAATGTTAGTGTTGTGGAAGTAGGAGTGTTGGGCTGCTAAATGGAATAGTGTTTTTGTAAGAAGGTGGTGGCAAGCTATGGAGAGAGGCTGAAAAGTCTTGGTCTTGTCTTCTCCAAAAAGTGGGTCTAGCTAGGTCAACCTAGCTCTTGACTATTTATAAGACTGCCGAAATCGCCTTTGTCACGATCGTCCCACTTAGCGTCACGATCGTGACATCGTTTGAATATTTCTGGTCCGTTGCGCTCGATGTCACGATCGTTGCTGTTCTTCATGTTGGCTTTGTCACGATCGTTACTAAAGTGGTCACGATCGTTACTGCTTCTCATGGCCTTGTCACGATCGCTCCTAAAGGTGTCACGATCGTGACTTAGCTTCTTGTCCTCTTCTTGTCTCGAAGCTGTCACGATCGTGGCAGGTCCGTGACAGCCCGGTTTCGCCTTTGTCACGATGATTTGCCACGATCGTTGTGGCAATCGTGACATAGCTCCTGTCGAACCACATTTTTCGTCGTCACGATCGTGACGCTGGTTGTCACGATCGTGACATCGTCCTTTTTTCCAGTCCTTGGTTCCTTGAGCCGCAAGCCACCTCCCTTTTTGCTTCGGTTCTGCTCCTAACACCTTCCAAAGTTGTCCCTGCACACAATTCGATTCCACGGTAGATCTCCGCACTAAACGGCCCTAAAACGACCGAAACGAGGGAAAAACGTGCTAAGATGAGGGACATTTGGGCTTGGAAAGGAGCATAAATGCCCCACATCACCATTCCTAACAGAGTTAACTTTAATGTAAAGTTTTTATGGGCCCGAAAGGTCGCCGTACCGACGCATTTCGCCCATAACTTAGTGCTTAATTGCTCGACTATGTGCTTAAATGTAAAGTTTTTATGGCTCTAAATTCATCTTCACTTTGAGAGAATTTTGGGAGCACGAATCTTAGAAAATAAGAGCTAGGAGCACTGATTCAAGGGAGCAAGCAATGAGAGATTGTTCCAAGCTTGGAGAAGAAGAGTTTCTTCATTTCCTAAGCTTTCTCTACATTTTTTACTTTGTTTTGTAATTGTTGGATATGGATTGTAGTTTTCTTGTTGATTCCATGAGATTTAGCTCAGACTCTATGGCTATGGAGTAGTTTCTTGGCTATGGAAGCTAATTTGTGTAAAACACTTTTATTCCATAATTTTGAGATATTAGTTTTAGTTAATTTTGTGTGTTGATGTGGATTGTTTGAGATGTTTATGATTATCCATAGTTGAATGTGTTGGATAGAGATATTTTATGTTGAAGACTTATGATAGTTTGACCTTTGTCAACTCATTGATTCTCAAGAGAAACAGTGAGTTGACGGATCGCGGTACTAGTTCTCGGTGATTTGGTGTTGATTGAACGAATGCTTGTATTTGATGAGAAATTGTCGTGAACTAGCTACTCATGAGTGATTACATAGGGTAAGAACCGAGTTCCGAGAGGATATGACTTGCTTGAACTAGCATTTCTCACAAGGATGAACTTATAGTCTAAGATTTCCGGTCTAAGTGCGGTGATATTTGTACTTGATCTCGGGAGAGTATAGAGCAATGTATCATTAGGCTAAACTCAATGTCGAGAGATGAGTTTAGTAGGTTAAGGCATAGACTAACCATCACCGATCCTAGAATTGTACCTCACCAAAACGATTGTCATGCCTATTGCGAATTGAGTCAGAATCGATCTCGAGAGAGTCGTGAACATCTCACTTTAGGTTGATTTCAATGTCGAGAGACGAAATTGACACTAGAACAGTTGGCTATCATCACACTTAATTGCTTGGAATATGTCTCAAATGTTGGTTTCACTTGTGATTTGCATGAGTTAGTCTCTTAAGCCCCTTGGTAGATTGATACATTCGCTCACTTGATTGTTAGTACATTACATAATATCCCGTTAAATAGAACTACACTGACAAAAAGCAAACAAGAGTAGCTTTACATTCACATCCAATACATTTCAATACAATATCACACGAAATACGAAACCAAACCCTTTGTTAATTCCCGTGGAGATGACTATGGTTTAACTACCTTCCCTGTATTACTTGTGCTTGATTTGTGTCTTTCTCGCGACACATTTCGGCTTTACAAAAACGTTCATATTACTCATGTATTAAAAAAATATCTTTTGAATTTTTTTTTATCACAAATAATAAAAATCTAATTTCAATATTAATTTTTTTTCAAAAAAAATACTAAAAATAAAAAAAAATTCTTAGTTCCACAATAGTTGGACAATAGGATGATCAAAAGAAGCAATCAAGTAGTTCCACCATAGTTAGTTCAGTGATCAAGAGACGCTCCTGAGGAGGCCACCTGCGAAGATGTGTTGGTGCTCATATCAAGGTTTCTAGATGGCCTATTCTTAAAGCTTGTGAAAACGAGGAAGCATTGTCATGTTCGTGTCTGTAATTCACAAGATGAGTTGGGTTAGCAAGAACAAAACGGTGTGTTGGAGGAAAATATTGTTATGTTCACATGTGAGTTTGAAGTACCACATCGGAAGATTACAAGGTATAAGGAAGGTTTATGCACACATTGGACCCTAGACCTCAGGTATAAGGAAGGTTTATATACACATTGGACCCTAGACCTACCAGGATAGTCTTTTGGGTCAAAGGTGGGCTCTAATGTGTGTATAGGAGGCTTTCCTTGGGTGCTCCTTCTAGGTAAGGCCAGGTTCTCCCTAACAGTGGTATCAGAGCCCTAGTTCGGTAGACTCTCCTGGTTGAGTGGGTTGGGTACTCCTATGGCTGGTAAGACCGAGACAATGAGTTGGCCACTCTCATGGTGAGACTCATATAGGATGAAAATGGCCCTTGTGGGAGAGTAGACCGAGGTAAAGTATGTGGGCTTAGTGGGAGCCAACCCGATGTGATGAGACTCATTGTGGAGGAGAAGATTGTTATGTCCACATGTGAGTTTGAAGTCCCACATCGGAAGATTACAAGGTATAAGAAAGGTTTATATACATATTTGACCCTAGAGCTCAGGTATAAGGAAGGTTTATATACACATTGGACCCTAGACCTACCAGGCTAGTCTTTTGGGTCAAAGGTGGGTCTAATGTGTGTATAAGCTTTCCTTGGGTACTCCTTCTAGGTAAGACCCAGTTCTCCCCAACAGTGGTATCAGAGCCCTAGTTCGGTAGACTCTCCTGGTTAAGTGGGTCGGGTACTCCTATGGTTGGTAAGACCGAGACCATGAGTTGGCTACTCTAATGGTGAGCCTCGTATAGGATGAAAAGGGACCTTGTGGGAGAGTAGACCGAGGTAAATTATATGATCTTAGGGGGAGCCAGCCCGATGTGATTAGACTCAATATGGAAGGGGAGATTGTTATGTCCACATGTGAGTTCGAAGTCCCATATCGGAAGATTACAAGGTATAAGAAAGGTTTATATACACATTGGACCCTAGACCTACCAGGATAGTCTTTTGGGTCAAAGGTGGGCTCTAATGTCTGTATGGACTTTCCTTGTGTGCTCCTCCTAGTTGAGGCCCGGTTCTCCCTAACAAATATGACCATTGGGGGATAAAGAGTGACGTCCTTTGTGAAAGGGAGTTATTAAGAAGCTTATTAGAGTATGTGGCACTACAAGAGAGGCGAAGAGTGCTAGCGAGGAAGTAGTTGTTACAGAGAAGGCTTCGAGGTGGTCTCAAAACAGAGTACGGGAAAAAGCGTGGCAGAGCTGCTTCATGACGAGGATGGAGGCGACAAGAAGAATTAGGGTTATGGGTGTTGGCGCATAAATAGGAAAAGGTTCTAAAATTTTTGGTATTGAATTATCTTATATGTAATTAGTTGCCTCTTAAAAACCTCATACCGCCAGAGTTGAATTGTAGCATGTAAGACTTTTTTGATCTATTCCAATCCTCGCCTTTAATCAATACAATCGTTAGTTTCATTTTATTTTATTCAAAGATTCTTTACAATAGTTCTTAAGTTTTTGTTGTTTTGTGTGTTTATTCTATTTAATTATGGTTTCCTCCTATATAATTTGGTTTCTAAATAAGATGATTTTGATTTTCATAAAGCTCAATCCTTGGTTCGATGAGTGTTTATCTTTATCAAAATATGAGAATTCTCGTGAACATTTATAAAATAAAAACTCAGTTTCAAGCTAACATCACGAAACTTAAATTGGAATAAGGATGGAGATCGGAGACAACAGAGAATATATAGCGTGATTTGATAAATTTTGACAACGATGGAATGAACATGAACTATTTTCGCAGTGGAAAACGAATATAAGATTTTAAGACAATGAGACTAAAGATAAACAAAGACGAAGTGAGACGAAGATTGATGATTGATAATTACCTCCCGTCATCACAGATGGAGTTAATATGACTGTATATGAGTGTATACAAATAGTTTCTATGAAGCCACATATGTATTATGGAGCGGTTCTCATCTAAACTCACTGTTTTGCGTTGTTTGATATAAGTTGTTCGGTTTTGTTAACTGTCGAACCGTAACGACCAAACTTACATATGTTCGAACCGTACCTACATCTGTTCTACTAACGAATCGAACAGTAACGACCGAACTGAGCGATTTCATGAACGAATGATCCAATTCAGTCTGATTCTATTAATTCGATCAAAATTTGAACACCCCAATCTACAATTATACATTCATCATGATTGTATTGGAATCGAATATTTATTTATGACGATCCATGTGACCCCGTGACATCGGATTGTCACATACCCAAACTTTGCAATATATATAAGAATTTAGAGCAACTTCTGGATCTCTCTCTCACTTTTGATGATAGCCACCAGTCCCAGTTCTACTCTTGACGAAATTGAATCCCTAATTTCTATCGCCAACCTTCAAAATCGCAATGTTTGTAAGGAATCATCGCACACGATCGCAGTTGAAGACATTTGATAGGAATAATTTATTTCATAAATCATTATTTTCTAACCATAATAGTAAAAATCCTAAACAGAAAAAACCTCATCAAAAAACTAACTGACCTCTGCTATTTCCACAGCTTACCACTTCTTCCCTCACAACCCACCTTTGGCAACAAAGGAGACCTCCACATCTATGTCTTTTCCTCCCCCTCTAATTTTCTCTTGTCGTTCTTGTTAGAATATGCTCAAGCCCATGTGTTTATGTCATGATTAGTAAAATATGAAGGCTAAGGTTTCATATGTATTAGTCTAGTATTTTTTATATGTGAGAACTTTCTGTTTATAAATAAAAAGGTATGCTATGTATTTTCATATCAAACATTCAATCAATAAACAATTTCATGGTATTAGCGATTTATATTAGATATTGTTAAACACTTTCGTTGTGTGTGGCTTTACTCACTTCTTAATTATTATTTAATGGGTGGGTGAGGCATATTGTTTCAATTTTCCTTTAAAAAATATTTTATCTGAAACTTTTTTTATGGCCGCAGCCCCATGCCCCCATGGTTGTTCTTGCGCCAATTTCTTCTCGATTGATTCATTGATGTCCCTCTTTTTTTGTCTATTTGGAATATCTCTATTTTCTTGTCTTATTCACCTCCTTGTGCTTCCTTCTTCTATCTTACTCTTGGCAGTTTTATAAATTCAACACCAATCTTCTCTTGGTCATATGATTGTTCTTTTTATCTTTTTATCTTTTTATCTTTTATTTCTTATATTTTATATATTATTCATCTCCACATTGTTTGTCCTTCTTTCACTATACATTTTTATTCTAGTCACGTCACCCTTTGTTGGTACTTTCCCTATTTTTTCTTATTTTGGAATCAATTTTTTTCTTCTATCTTTCAATCTCCCTTTTATTTTCCTTTCTTCCCCTTTCTTAAACTCTCTTTTTTCTCTTTTCTTCAAACCCTTTATTATATTTCCTTTTTAATCTCTTACCTTATTAAATCAAATCTCATTAATATTCTCCTCTTCGATTCTTCTTTCTTTCTCAGATTATAAAAGTATCTTTTTTTTAATATAATATTAATTGTTTGTTTTGCACCGTCGTAGTTGCTTGAATTATTTTGCACCGACGTAATTGCCTCACAATTTAGTGGTATATCTTAAAATTACTTTTGCACCGTCCTCATGAGACGTAGTTGCCGCTCCTTCCCCCAATATCTCTTTCGATCATTCTTCTTCTTCTTCTCAATCTCATATTTTATTAAATCTCTTACTTTCTCTTCTATTTATCAGTCTCTTCTCTAGTTCATGTCTTCTTTTTTTATATTTTTCACCCTTCTCAATATATTTTCTTACCCTCGGTTACTAAAATAGGTCAAGTTCACGTGGCTCATGTACCACCCATCTCTCAAGTTTGCAGATATATTAATCAAAAACTTACCGACTGCTCTCTTTGAAGACTTTTGCTCCAGTCAGAGCATTCATATTTCTACTACCCCGACTGCGAGGGCGTGTTAGAATAGGCCCAAGCCCATGTGTTTATGTCATGATTAGTAAAATATGACAGATAGGGTTTTATATGTGTTAGTCTAGGATTTTTTTATATGTGAGAACTCTCTCTATAAATAGAGAAGTATGCTATGTATTTTTATATCAAACAGTCAATCAATAAACACTTTCAGTTCTAATTTTAAACTAAAAGCAGTAGAGAGTTGTTCATATTGCACTTGACTTAATATTTTCATTAAGGGCAATTTGGACAATTCAAATCAGGGTTAACTGAAACGGGTAAAGAGGTAATGGAAATGAGTGAAGTGAGTCTATAATAATCTCAACTGGTAAAAGGTTGCAACTTAATGAAGCGTCGTCATCTGTCTGACACAAATTTAAAATTCCTCTACGGTGAGATATGCGATAAAGGTTTTAATTTAGCTTGACGAAATGAAGAATGAGGGATGAGTTTTGATGATGTCACACCTTTCACTAAAAATGATTTTTTATTTGAAACCAATATTTTTATTAACTATAAAATTAAAGGGAAAATTATAAAAAATACACTTAAAATTATGAGTTTTATAATTTACTATACTTAATTTTAAAAGTTTATTTTCAGCTCAATTAATTGTTATTTTGTTACATATTGCTTTGACATCGTTACTCAATTTTCAAGCGTAAAATATTTAAAATACCCACATTTAACTATCAAAATGTTAAAATGAAGCCACATTTTCTCTTTAAATCTTTTAATTTTTTTCTCTCCCTTACTCCTTTCTCATTCTTATCGACTTCTTCTACCACAACATCTCATTCATTATCAATTGAGTGCATTTAATTAATAATAAAACAAAAATAGCAGGTCTGTAGATCTGTTCTTGCTAAAATATGAGCTGTGGGTTGCTCATAAATCACAATTAAAGTAAAATGAATATCAATTGTTGAAGCTCCATGGGTTATTGTGAGCTCCGCCGACTTTCTCGGTCATTTATGGAGGACTTCGATGCTGTTCTGGGTGTCAAATTTAGAAAGGAGACCGGCAAGCAGATTCACCCTCTTGTTTTTGGCGTCTTTGGAGATTTCGCTCCCAAGCATGTCACTAATTGGCTCAGTGACAAATCAAGGAAGGTTTATGATCTAAGGAGATGTTCCGTGCATTATGTGACAGTAAGTTGTAAAATGTGTCGAATTAGCAATTAAATGTATTTGTCCTTAAAATTAAATAATACAGTTAGCCTGAGGATTATAACCAACGACCTCAAATTCAACTGTTTTGAAAATAGTGCTACAAAAACCAAGTTAATTGCGGTGATTATTTTTTTGGGTTAATTAATTGTGATTTTATGGGATTCTTGCCTATACAATTCCGATAAAAAAAAAAGGTTTTTACTGTGTGATTGAATTCAGAAGAATATGGATCGTGAAATAGTATTTTAAGGCATAAAGTTTGTGGATTCTTATTCATCAGAAAACATATAGCGGATCGTGTAGTCCACACAAACAAACATTTGATGTCCAGTTAGAAGATGGATGTATCAGACATTTATATTCTGGCCAACAGAAACTGGATATCATTTTAAGAGTAGGGACTTGAAGCTCTTTCTTCAAATTCCGAGATCAAAACTTGGACAGTCATCCATTTCCCTTACACCATCGAGTAGAGAGTTGTCCTTTTCATCATCTTCAGGACCACGAAAAGCATTTACACTTTTAGAGCAAGATTCATCGTGCCATTTCATGTCAGCTTCCCTATAAGCCTGTAACAACAATAATAAAACATGGTTATGTAATTTGGCATGGTTTCCCATAGATACATACTAGCAGGGAAATTTAGTTCAGCTACATTCTAGAATATGTGTGATGGCTTTAGTTCCATACGAAGCACCCAAGGCTGAGTATTGTAACAGACACAAATGAAAATTCTAGAACCGAATCAAACCTTTTTGAAGTTCTCAGGTTCCATATCCTTGTCGAATTGACTGCCAGGCCCAGAAGAACTAGATATTGCTGCAGAACTCAAATAAGATCAGATAAACGAACAACCAGATGTGTTCAGGGTACTCAAAAGAGAGGAAAGTTCAAAGTACATAAAACCACATTAACACTTGCCTCTGAAAGATAGAAAATCGGATGACTCCCTGTTGTCTAGATTTTCAGTTGAATAGCGTGGCACTGATGTTTTTAGTGATTCACTATTTTCAGAATGATGTAACGGGGAAGCATCCGAGACTTGAAGATCCTCAGTGAAAGAAATTGGCCTTTTCATGCTGTTATCAGTACACCCTCCAACAATGTTCTCAATAGCCATAGGTTTTTGGAGAATGGACAAAATTTGGTGGGCTGCATCACAGAACTAAAAATTAGTAGCAAATGAAAGCCAAAGGAAAATTAAGGAAATCTTTGATTTGCACATCAACAAGATTAATCATGTTTCTCTATGTAAATGATGCAGCTATTGTTAAGTACTATGTGGATATGCAAAGTAATTACTGACAAACCATCACGTAAGGGCTTCTTTGTAGGCACTCTTGCGGTTAATTTTATTTCCACTACTTCAGGATTGCTCGAATGCAAATCTGCAGCTTCCACTGATAAAGAGTTTCTTTGAGACTTCTCTGCATATTCAAACACAACCATATTCAGCATCAAAGATCCCGCCTGAGATAAAATTTGATTTATAAACCATGCAAGCAAATCAATAAAAAATTTGAAAAAAATAGGTACAGGCATATTCAGGACCAAGGATCTCGCCTGAGATAAAATTTGATGTACAAACTATGCAAGCATCAAAATTTACAGGTCGTAAAAAGAAGAAGATTTTTCTCTTTGCTCGGCAGTTCTGTGTACCAAGATGGAAGAAATGAATCATATCTAAGAGATGTATACTAACCTTTTAAAACAGGTTTCTTATGTTTAATAAAATCCTGTTGTGCAGGAATTATCTTAGCATTCTCCAGATTGCTATTTTTTCCTTGAACGTCCATATTCACAGTAAGTTCATGCTTTTCTTTAGGCTCACCAACGTCAACCAGAAAACGAGCAGCAAATGCTATTGATTCACCAGATTTTATCTCTTCATCTTTCTTAAGGAACCTACTATCTAAGTGATTTCTCCTTACATCATACAGCATTATCTGAACAGAAAACCAAGAGAAGTGTGAACGCCAATTGGGCCATCAAAAGAACAGAGATAAAGCAACAATAAGAATATGCAATTTGGATCCATTTCCAAACATATATATATATATATATATATATATATATAAACATGGTCTGTATAATGCCAGGATGGGAAGTGTACTTGCTGTTAACAAGATCAATAAATAGCCAGTGGTAAAATTCGCTAGGGGCTAGTCGGCCGTATAGACTCCAGGGATTAATTGGGGACCAGTAGGGGATTAATCGGATTTGTATTTTTTTTAATATTATTAAATAAATTAATATACATACAATCAAAATATGAATTAGATTACATAAAAATAAATACTTAAGATATAAAATATAAAAATGTTAATATTTATGACGTTTATATACTTAAATATATCAATAAAAGTACCACTTACTATAAATTATTTAGTTTTGAGTATCTTTTATTTTTAATTTCTAGATTATTATTTTTTAAATTTTTTGCCAAAACTCGCCTAGATCCGACTTAATCCGATTTGATCCACCTAGCCGACTTACACCGACCGATTACAGAAAATCGGGTCTGTGTTGTAAAAATCTTTGTCTAGGCGGCCGACTTGGCCGATTGTTACAACACTATAAATAACAGAGGGTATAGAATGATAGAATTTGTGATATGAAAGGGAAAAATGTTTGAAAAATATGGAAATCAACCTGTCTCTCCCAGGATCCACGAGTTGCGAGTCGTAAGAAACCATCATGATACTTCTTGGCCTTCTGAGTTACATGTGAAGTGTACAGAACCTCCCATTCTACATCGAAATGGAATACAAATAGGGAAAATTAATGATAAAGACAATAAATAATTAATGGTAATTGAAAACCATGATGTCAAAACACTAAGATTACTCCCTATGTAGCTATTAAATTATGCTATGCAGTTGTATTCCCTTCACTTTGCCACTTTGGGAATATAATATAGGATACAAAAATATGAGAATCAACATAAGGGATTTCAGAACATAGCATATGCAATTGCATAATTGTCATGACTGACCCATTGTAGTAGACTCATTCGTATCAGAGCTAATCTGTGACGCTTTGTTGTTCGGATGTCCACTCATCTTAAAGTCTGAAAAGTGGTTCATAAAATAGAAAAGATAATTAAAAGTCTGATGGTACGGAACATCAAGTTAGCTGATAAATTGACAAGAGTTATAATAGGTGAATAGCAACAGAACAAGAAAAGTTCAGGAGCATGGGATGCAATATTTCATGCATGGAGAAAGAAGAAGAAAAGTGAAACTGTTTATGTTTATCAGTAAAATAAAAGGTGAAATTTGCCTTCAGGATAATTCTTCCGCCTATTCATTCTTTCTGCATCTCCATCAGACTTGCAGTTGCTTCCTTGAACACTCAAATCCACCAAAGGTTGACGACTTCCAATGTCAACCAAATAACCATCAAATGATATTGACTCATCAGATTTAATTACTTCATCCTTCTTAAGAAACCTGCTACTTAGAACTTTCTTGCTGTCATCACAAAGAAAGACCTTCACCGATGCCAAGAAACAGCAAACAATGAGAACAATGGCCCCTCCAAATTAAACTTGTCCAAGCCATGCCCATCAATTAAGAATGGATAGATAACTTCAATAATCAGGAAAAATATGTGAAAATAAAATAAGTGAGGCTTGTACAATTTTTCTATTCAGGTCCAATGACATGATAAAAGTTATGATAACAAACCTGCCTCCCCATAGATCTGCAACTTGAAAGTCTTAAGGACCCGTCATGATACTTCTTTGCCTTCTGAGTTACTTGTGACGTGTACAAGACCTGCCACTCTACATGTAGATAAAAGAACAACTTAACCACTCATGGAATAAGAAACCAAACAGAACAAAAATCAATGACAATTTTGTCATGAATCTCCATCTACCAAACCATTGAACACAGGCAACAAACAAGATTTTAGAACAATATCAGCAATTCAGCTAAAAACAATGTCTATGGTTTGATAAGTAACCTGTATCACTTGGCATTGTTGTATCTGGGCTGCTGTGTGGCGTTCCATACTTGTGCAGTTCACTCTTCTTGAAATCTAGCATACAAGAAACATTCACATCTAGCTAATGTTAATGTTAAAATAGAGGAGCCGTCTCCATTTTTCTGCAGGCGATTTTGAAATAACAATTCACAAATAATGCATATATCAAACTAAGCAAGTGATTACACAAACCTCTGATGATTCTTCGCGACGGACTCAGATTATGCAGCTTTCCCCTAGTCTTCTTTCTGTCTACAGAAACCAAAACATCAGAGAATTGCCAAATAAACAGCACGATACGACAAGCATCACGCTAGCAACTGCTCAGTATCCACACCAGGAGAGGTGGAATTGTTGCTCAACTTGTGGCTGTGCACCAATTCTGGCTTCTCGGCAACTTTCTTCTCTCTCCCTTGAAAATTCAGCTGAGTAACAGGCTTGTGAGCGCCCTCCGGATCGCCGACATCGACCAGATAAGAATTGAAGGTCAGTGTTTCACCGCTGCTTACAGCTTCATCCTTCTTCAAGAGCCTACATTCCAGAAGCTTCTCACAATCATCATACAGCAAAACCTGAGCACCAAATCGGAACAAGAATCGCATCACCTAGGGTTTTGCAGATTGATCGAAAATTCTGAGTACAAATGGGCACAGTACCTTGGTGGTTGCTGCTGTGTGGAGCTCTAAGAATCCGTCCTGATAGAGTTTGCGCTTCTGCTTGACGTGCTTCGTGTAGGTGACGATCCATTTCTTCACCGTCGCGTCCTCCATTTTTGCTGCTACCAAAATACACAAATCTTGGGTAATCCTCACTTCTGTATAGCTAGCTATTAGCTATTACTTGTGCAGATGATTATGTCTATGTGGGTGTGCGAGCGTTAAATTGTTCATTTCATTTACTTAGTTTCTCAAGTTGTCATAACTTAACTAATTTCGTCACCATGATTATACAAAAACTGATAATGTACTATTTATTTAACTTTTATAGGGTAAAATACATAAAACCATACCCAACAACAGCCAAAAGACATTTAACTACCCTATGTTTCAAAACGGACAGTGAGCTACACCCAAATATTATAAATTGACAGATAGCACCGACCGTTAAAATTTTTGTTAAAATTTGAGGTAAAAAGACGAAAATGCCCCTGTCCACACTTCAAATTTTCAAAACCATATCATTGTGAGGATATTGGTTGTTTCTCCCATAACCGTGGCTCAAGCTTCGCCGGCCTCGTCTCCGGTCGTCCTCGCCTCCTCGCCACTGACTGGAGACTCGCCGCAGACCGTGGCTCTGTTTCCGATGTCGGCGAAGACAAAAACAGAGAGAGAACCATATGAAAACCTTATGGACTCTTAGAAGGCCTTGACGGGGAGATATCTAAACTTATGGACATCAAATAGAGAACCATATGAAAACCTAAACTTCTAAAAATTAAGTAATGGGAAATTGGTGTGCATCATGCTTTATTATATACACACTAAAATTTACATGTATATACCATAGATTACAAACCTCATTTCGGAAAGCCTGGCCAATTTGGGCTGCAGCAAAGGGAAGCTTGTTCCCGTTATAATAGTACAAATCCTTAAAATTCACAAAAATGCCTTGTGCAGTTTCAGGACGCATATACCTACAGCAAAGCAATTTAATGGTGGATTCACTACCTAAATCATGCACTAAACTCATACAGGTTACTAAAATTATCCTGGCAAATGGAAGAAGCTCAGATATGGATTCTTGTAAGTTGTAACTAATTTGCAAATATCAACTACATCATCTTGGAACACGACTGTCTAGTGAAAGAGCTCCAATAATTCATAGTTTTGCTCTGTTTTTGTCTTCGCCGGCATCGGAAACAGAGCCACGGTCTCCGGCGACGGGCTCCGGCGAGTCTCCGGTCAGTGGCGAGGAGGCGAAGACGACCGGAGAAGTCGGTCGGAGGTCGGAGAGGAGGCCGGCGAAGCTTGAGCCACGGTTATGGAAGAAACAACCAAAATCCTCACAATGGCAGGGTTTTGAAAATTTGAAGTGTGGACAGGGGCATTTTCGTCTTTTTACCTCAAATTTTAATAGATTTTAACATAAATTTTAACAATCGGTGCTATCTGTCAATTTATAATATTTGGGTGTAGCTCACTGTCTGTTTTGAAACATGGGGTAGTTAAGTGTCTTTTGACTATTGTTGGGTGTGGTTTTGTGTCTTTTACCCACTTTTATAAGAAATAGCCGACAGTTTACTCTTTTGCAAAATTGATAAAGGGAAATTGAAAATAACTAAAATTGGTTTGGGCCCTAAAAGAGAAAACTTTACTCTCTGTTGTTCGTCTTGCGTATGGCGTCCGTCACAGTTTGTTTGGACCAATGATGATTTTGTGTTTTCTTGAACAAATGCAATACACAGTTGATTTGGACCAACAATGAGTCTAATGCATCGACGAGCTATGATTAGGTGCATTATCATTAGTCCAAACCAAATTTCGACAAACGCTAAAGAACAAAGTTTTAATATTTTTAGAGATAAATCCCACTCAAATATAGCTGATTTGTATCTTTCTAACATAACTATAGTTGATTAATATTTTTTCATATCATATATCAGCTGAGATTTTTTTTAGATGATTACATTTGCCATTTACTATAAGTTAGTCATGGGGAAAGTAACGTGCGAGGTCACCGCTCTATGCCTCATTTCTCGACACACGAATCAGTGCATGATCGTATCAAGTACATTTACATTTCGACATTAGTTTTGAGTCATCTCCACAAGGACCAAAATGTGGTTTATTGTGTAAACGAGTTGCACTCTCTTTTTGGGATTAGTAAATTGAAGTTGCACAATAATTTTGTATCAAAGTATAACCCTATCAAATGAAATATATAAAAGGCAAAATAATATACATAAAACGACACAAGGATGGAAATGGAGTGAAAAGTCGATTTGGAGTCAAGCAACCTATGGGTACTAGTTAAAACTCAATTTTTGCTAATCTGAAATAGTATCCATAATGTTGTCGTGTTTTGGATGTTACCCTAAGTCTTAATTCGTCAAATTGGCCTCTCGGTATTGAAAGTAGCACAATTCCGGCCACTGATTAAGCTTTGGGAAAATGGTTTTCGCCTAACCCAAAAACTCCGATCAATGGTTTAGTGAAGGCATTATAACCAACTATCTCTAGGTTAGGAATCGGAAGAGTGAGTTTTCGCCAAATTTGCAATTCCTAGGCAATCTCCAAGCCCCAAGAAAACCCTTCTCTCGAGGTGGCTTCTTGAACCAAAGTGAGCTCTTATAATATAAAGCAAGAACACTATAAAACCGAAAATAAAATCCCATGTCTGCCAAACACAACAATCATGAACAATACTTTGCTACAAAAATATGAATTTTATTACACTAGCATTCAATAATTGCAAATAAAGTCATAAACAACCTAATTCATCAAAAATACAAGAAAAAGGGAAAAACTCTTAAACTCTGATCAAATTAAGGTGAAAACTGATATGAGTGACAGAGTTGTCTTCTCCAACCTTGCACTTGGTACTTTTTGATGACCCAACTGTACAATAAAAGAATCTGGGCAGCCTGAAAACTTATCAGAAAAAAGGCGTATTAAAATTTGATCCAATATAGGGACTCAAACTGATAAGTGGATGTTTTAAAACATTTATTGAGTACTGATACGAGTAACTATCTATCGAGCTTCGGGGCAGGTTTAGCAATCATGTCTTTTATCAAATTGGAGATGTTGGGCCTCATCAGGTTCATATTACTTTGGCTCTCTATAGGACGGTAACTAGGGTTGTTGGCGGGTTGGTTTCGAGTCAATCCGATTTGGTTTGGAACTGAAGCGACCAATTTAGTTTTAAGAAACTAAAAATTGAAATCGCACTGATGGGTTTTGAACATATCGATTGTTGGTCCGGTTCGATTTGTTATGAACCTCATATTTTTGGCTGAACTTGACTCGTTTTTTGTTGGTCCAATATTTTTAGGCTCAATTAGTAAGGAACGATGAATTAAATTGATAAAGTGTCCATATCTATCGGTTCTTAGTTTGATTTTGTATGGGTTCTCATTTTAAAAACTTAGACCAAACTAATTGAGTTTGGGTTTTGAACTGATGGAGGTGGGTATGTTTGTGCAAAAATAAATTGGTTATGTATATGGTGTGTACGCGCATGAAAACAGACTCGGGGACTTAAATTTGAGTATGTTTGGTGCAAGAAATCTATTTTTGTGTGTCGGTTGATTATTTTGTTTGTTATTTTTTTAATTTAGAAGTGAAAATTGGATGTGGTTCAGAATAATATATCTAAACGAACTAGGTTGAGTACGTTTGCTGCAAGAAATCTATTTTTTGTGTCGATTGATTATTTTGTTTGTTGTTTTTTAATTTAGAAGTGAAAATTGGATGTGGTTCAGAACCATATATCTAAACGAACTAGGTTGTGTGATGGTTGAAAATTAGTTTATTTTGTGATCATGGGAAATCCCCGAAAAAATGAGATAAAATACACTTAGTTGCAGAAGAAAAGCTATTGTGATGTGTAGCATTGGGGCGACGCGGCGCGGGATTGACCGTTGAGGGTGAAGATTATAAATAAAAGAGGAGGAGAGAATTGAAAGTGAAAGTGTGATGGTCATCACCATTAAGATTTTGTTATTTTGTTTCCCAAAGTGGAATGAAAATCGACCTTTGAGAGAAGACGGTCATTTCGTGGTATGCGAAGCACAGCAACATCATGCATTGGGTGTGGCAGACGGAGTCGGGAGCTGGGCCAAGAAGGGAATCAACGTTGGTGTCTACACTCGCCTATTGATGACCAACTCCGCCGCTGATGTGCGTCGGACCCCTTGGTCGTCCTCTACCGTGCGTATGCTTCCTCCAAGGCGGCGCAAGGCACCTCCACCGCCTGCGTCAGGGTGCTCCTCGGCCACTATGTCCTCTGTGTGGCTAACGTCAGCGACAACGGGTTTTGGATCTTCCGGTACAAGAGCTGCACGTACCAATCTCCCATCCAACAGTACGGCTTCAATAGGCCTTTCCAATTGGGTAACGACGCCGATAAAAGAAACCGACCCAGCGACACCAAAGGGATTGAGTGTGTAATGGAGCCTAGAGACATCATTTTTATGGTAATCGATGGCCTTCTGGACAATGTCTACCCATATGAAATTGATGATTTACTAAGATCCACTGAGGAGGAACGAATCCAGCTCGACGGACACCAATTGACTTATCAGATTGCATGCATTGCCCTGACAAATTCTGAGGACCAGCACTTTTGCAGCCCCTTCCAATTGGTTGCTCGCCACTCTGGTTATCTCTACTGCGGGGGCAAGATCGATGACATTGCGGTCATCCCTCCCTAAATTTACAAATTGATGGTTGTGTGAATTATGTAACAATATGTATCCTCAATATTTTATTTCCTCATTTTAAACCATATTCTTTGATTTTTCTGTTTTATTTTTATTTCATAATTGATTTTATGTTGAATCAAAATCCAAATACAAATGCAAAACCATAAGCTTTAGTTAATCAAAACTCATATACAAAAAAAATATGAAATCAAAAGCTTCACGAGGAATATGATGTCAATTTTGAATCAAAAGACCCTAATCCCAATCTCAAAACCTACCCAATTTGTCATTTCTAGCGGCCAACTAGCGGTTGTTGCTCTTCTCGCTCCCTCTATCTGCACTTCATCGTCGTCGAGTTGTTCAACCCCGTCAACACAATGTATGAATAAAATGAGCTATTTTTTGTTGTATACTATTGTAAATGTTTTAAACTTCTCGACAACTGGAACAACACACATATATGTCAATCCGGAGCATGAATATCTTGGCTCTTTGATAGAGTGTTTTGCAAATACCTGCTCAAGACTAACAACGTACATACATGTACACTAGTTATTGCTACTTGTTAAAGTCTTTGCTCCATTGTTAACTTCTCTAAGGTAAGCCATTGGTGTACGACCACCAGGTCGGGAAGCGCAATGGCACCAGACTTTCTTTACTCCTTCGCATCACGAGTCTTGAACCTGTCCAAGATCAATGTATGCATTCCCAGACTTTTTGTAGGCGCGTAGTCTCTATGCATGCAATCTCCTATGTGTCGTGTATCTTTTGGTACAATATTGCCTGCCTTTTCAAGAGTCATCTCATAGATCCTTGGCAGTGGCGTCCCCACCATTAAGCAAGTGAAGCCAACGCTTAAGGGCCCTGACCAAAAAACCCCCAAAATTACACAAGTATATAATAAGAGGATTTTTTTTGGTATATTAAAGTTTAGAAACAACTAGATGATTTCATAAAAAACAATTGGATGACGTTAAGAAAATAATTGGATGACGACGAAGAATAATTTTACATTGTAATATATGATAGATTATATATAGTTTATTGTTATAGATTTATCTAATTTTACTTAATTAGAAAAAAAAAAGTATCGCTTAAGACCCTAAAAATTCTAGGGCAGCCCCTGGTGGGTAACTTGGTCGTCGTCGTCGTCGTTGTTGATAGTAGCTGCGCTGCCTAAGTTTAGGTTTTTGAAATTTAAAAACACAAAAGTGATGCTTGATGCTTTACAAACGAGTAATCAAAATATGAAAACAAACAAACATGTGGAATCTAGAAGAGTGTTAGCCATAGCAGGTTAAATTTCGTGTTCAATTTCGTCTCTTCCTCGTTATTCTTCAAAGAATCACACTCAAAATCTTCAATTTCTCCTGTTATTGTGTTTACGTCTTGTTCATGTGTTTGTGTCCTGTTTCTGTGTGTGTGTCTTCATATACAAGTAATGTAAGTTGTTGAATATTTGACATAACGGTCAGTTCAATGCTACCGTTGAACTGTACAAAAACAAGTAATCGGGCCAAATCTAGTCCATTGACTGATTTACCCTAAAATTTTAAACTAGACCGTATTTTAACTAGACAATAAAATTTGAATTTTAAAACACATGATAAACTTTTGATTTCATTCAAAAAAATCGAGCACAATTCTTCTTTTTTTGGAGACTTTTGACAAACACCTAGAAGAAAACTATAACTATTAGCACATAAAATATTGCATAGAGAAAAAATTGGGTAAATATTTATCATAGAAACTAGGGAAAATTTCACTTAGCTACCCTGAGGTTTACCACTTTTTCACTTACCTATCCCAGAAGATAAAATTGGTCTGTGGAGCACCTGAAGTTGTCGACTTTTGCACTTAACCCGAACGGTGTTAACTCAAAAATGAAAAGTCCAAAATGCCCTCTATTACCTTCTCAATTTCCTTTATGGATGTAGGGTATTTTTGTCTTTTCATTTATACAAATAAAAAATTAATTTGATAATCTAAAAATACAACTTTACCGTCAAATGAATAATAATTATAACTTATGGGTGGAGAATATTTTTTTTCTTTTCATTTAAACAAATAAAACATATATTTTGAGGAGGTGGGCGGAGGAGGGGTGGTCGAAGGTGGAGGTTGGGCTGGGCTGGGCTGGAGGAGAGAAGGTTGGTGGATGGGAGAGAGGTGGGATTGAGCTGGGCTGAAAGAGGGAAGGGAGGCGAAGGGTCGGAGCTGGGTCGGAGGAAGGAGGAGAGGCGGTCGGCTCTGGGTTTTGTCGCCGGAGCTCGAACCAGTGGTCGGAGGAGGGAGGCGGAGGGTCGGAGGAGGGAGGAGGTCGCGGCGGCTCTGGGCAGTGGCGGAGGGCCGAGCTCGAGCAGATGGGGCCGGAGCTCAAGCAGATCAGAGCTCGACCTCCGCCCAGAGCCGAGCTCGGCAGTCGGCTCTGGGTTTCGTCGCCGGAGCTCGAACCAGTGGTCAGAGGAGAAAGGCAGAGGGAAGGAGAAGGGAGGAGGTCCTAGCGGCTTTGGGCGGAGGCGGAGGGCTGAGCTTGAGCAGATCGGGCTGGAGCTCAAGCAGATCGGAGCTCGACCTCCGCCCAGAGTCGAGCTCGAGCTCCGGCCCTCCTCGACCTCCGCCCACCTCCACCCAGAGCCGCCGCGACCTCCACCTCCGACCAGCTCTTCCTCCTCCAGCCCAGCCCAGCCGACCTCCACCTCTGACCACCCCTCCTCCGCCCACCTCCTCAAAATAAAATTTTTATTTGTTTAAATGAAAAGACAAAAATACCCTCCACCCATAAGTTATATTTATTATTCATTTGAGGGTAAAATTTTATTTTAGATTATGAAATTAATTTTTTATATGTGTAAATAAAAAGACAAAAATACCCTCAATTCATTAAGGAAATTGAGAAGGTAATAGATGACATTTTGGACTTTTCATTTTTGAGTTAACACCGTCCGGTTTAAGTGTAAAAGTCGACAACTTCAGGTGCTTCATAGACCAATTTTATCTTCTGGGATAGACAAGTGAAAAAGTGGTAAATCTCAGAGTAGCTAAGTGGAATTTTTCCTAGAAACTAATTCAAAATATGCTTGAAGGAAAACTCAAATCAATGCTAAATGGTGGTTTCAAGTTAGTCAAAACTAAATACTTTGAACTAAAGTGAGATGATAACAAATTTTGGTTTGTGGGTTTTATAGGCTAATCAAATCTACTTACCATCGATAAATAAGCACACAATCAAAGATGAAAAGTCGTTAACTGAACTAAAGTGAGATAATAGGATTTTGGTTCGTGGGTTTTGTAGGCTAATCAAATCTACTTGCCACTAACATGAAGTGTCGCATGTGATATGAAGATGAAGAGTCATCATCATTAACTAAAGAGGTAAAATTATGACCCTAGAAGTTAACTTGTGATACCTGATACATTTATTATGTGAATAAATATTTGAGCTTTATTGAAATTATGGGCTGCTTGTGTCCATCCTATGGATGTCGTATTAAATTTAATAGGATTAAAATTAAAGCAATCGAGTTAAATTTTGTTGATTGATTTATCAAATTTAATAGGGTTAAGTTTTGGATATAATAATAAATAATTGGGATAAGCTTCACTACAAACCCTCTTCCCACTGCATATTTTAGAACACCTAATATTCATTGGATTGATTTTAATCAATGGTTCTAATTAATGGGTTAAATTAATGATGAAACAAATACAAAAAATTAAAATAGGGCATTATGGTCATTTTATATATAGTACATATTATATACACACACACGTAGTACAATGTGTACATATTCCAAGGTTCTAATATATATATATATATATATATACACACACGTAACCCTAATGGGTTGCAGCCAGAGAAACGAATTGTTGCAGCCACAAAAGCAAATCATGCCGCTGCTCCTTCCGCGTGAAACGACAACGATCCGAACGATGGTGATCCACTACGGCACGACGCACCCAAGACAACGACGACCCATTGTCCGTGTCGTGGCTCTCTCCGCTATTCATATTTGCCGCTCCAGACGCGACGGCTGTGACCCTAGAAGACGATTCTGATCTGACCTCGCTCGGACTGCTCCGTCTAGCATCAACAATCGGTGAAGCGTCGACGGGGACGGCCGCGACCCTTCGCCCACATGGCAGATGTAACGTGTTCAATGACGGCTCTCGACGTCGCGTCTCAACGTTGCGGCAGTGCAGGACGCAGAACCACGCGTGGCCTCCGCGCTGCGGCCCGAAGTTGGTCTACACCACCATCGATTTAGACGGACGCGCCGCTGTGGTATATCTTGTCGGAGATTTTGGTTTCATCAGGAGGTTCTTGCTTTTCATTTTTTGCATATATTTTATTTTTCGTCGTTCTTTATTCATGTTTTTGAAAATTATTAGGTGCAATATCTATTTTCTAGATTTAAAGTTTTTGTTTCATACATTGTTCTTCTTCAATTTTGTTCTTGCTTTAGATTATCAATAAGAGGCTCAATTTTTTTTGGGTGATTTGTTAATTTATTTTCACATATCAATTCAAGGGTTTGTTGATAAATAAATTATTGTTGCCGGAGATTTTGGTGTTAGGATGTTACTGCATATGGAGATTTAGTTTTATTTTTTCAATTGTGGAGTTCGTAGACTTGTATTTGTACAAATAATTTGATTTTGTTAATGTATATGCAGATTTTTCTTAATGCATCTGAAATTTTGATCAGGTAGTTGTGCAAGATGCCACACACAATGTTATGTATAAAGCTATAATACCGTGTATGAAAACTTGCGTTGATAAAGCAGGACAGTAAATATAAAACGTAATAAACAATGATACAACAAATTGTTTACCCATTTCGGTGCAACGTCACCTACGTCTGGGGGCTCTCAACCTAGTAGAAAGGTTTCGCTATCAGTAATTCGTCAAAACATACAAGTATCTATGATCATCCCAAGATCTATAATTTATGCTACTATTATAGTGCAATCTATCTTAGGGTCCCCCCTGAATCCAAGACTCCGTCTTCATTCCACTCTTCGAGCAATTGCCTTTCTCTATCGGTTCAAGTTGTCGTTGAACGTTGTGGTTGCGTGCAGTCTTCACTCACGCGATCAATAAACCCTCAATCACTTAACTCTCAATAGTTATGGTGATACACAATATCCTTAGCACAATCTACAACCTCTCAGCCCGCAAACCTTCACGTCTAAGAGCTATGTAAATTATTGCTAGGAAACAATAAAAGAACCACACAATTGCTAAGGGGGTAGCCTAAGCTTTTATAGAAATCGTGTATTAGTACTAACCCTAATGGGTTTCCTCTTTATCACCGTCTTTCTTCTTTCCTGAATCGCAGACGCGCTGGAACTCTGCATAATTCCTAAACGTAGTCGTACTTTGTGCAGAGCAGGGACTTTCCTGATTTCCGTCGAACAGGATGTTTGCCGAGATGTCGCTATCAATGTCATACAAGATGTCGCATACGATGTTTTGACATTCTTTATGACATCTTCTCTAGTTCCTTAAAAATAAGTCAGTCACCAAAACGTCGTAACTACAATCTCCCCCTTTGGCTGTTTTTAAGGTCATCATTCTTCGTCGCATTCTGCGTCAGCATTTGTCGTCATCTTTTACTTGCAGCGATCGTCAGTCGTCAAGCCTTTGTTAGCGCGTCGTTTCGCGCACCATCGCACATCTTGCGTATCACGCACGTCTGCGTTTTACGTCTTACTCCCCCTTGCTGGCTCAAAAAGAGCCAAACTTAAAGAAAAATTCGAATAAAAAAACAGGAAATAATAAAACACAAACTTAACTCACACACATTCCCGATCAGCAGTCGAGAATATGTATGAAACATGTTCAGAGCATATTCTTCGCATACTTGCTTTGAGAGATGAAGATGCTAGCTTTTAGCTGTTTGATTTGAAAGCCTAGGAAGTAGGTAAGCTCTCCCACCATGCTCATCTCAAATTTTGATTGCATTTGTTGGATAAATTGCTCTACCATCTTTCTTGACATCCCTCCAAAGACAATTTCATCGACATATATTTGGGCTACCATCAAATTCCCGTCCTCATTCTTTACAAATAGAGTCTTGTCGACTCCTCCTCTAGTGTAGCCGCTTTGAATCAAAAATTTTGTGAGCCTTTCATACCAAGCCCTTGGTGCTTGTTTCAATCCATAGAGGGCCTTCTTGAGTTTACTTCTTCGTTGAGATCTCTATTTAGGAATGCACTTTTGACATCCATCTGGTAAAGCTTGATCTGTAGATGGCATGATATCCCTAGTAGAAGTCTGATTGCTTCAAGCCTTGCTACAAGAGCAAAGGTCTCATCGAAGTCTACTCCCTCAATTTGAGTGTACCCTAGAGCTACTAACCTTGCTTTATTGTGAGTGATGTTACCAAGCTCATCAGACTTATTTTTGAAGATCCATTTTGTGCCAATGACATTTCCTTCACTTGGCTTGGGCACTTGTTTCCATACCTGGTTCTTCTCAAATTGAATCAGTTCCTCTTGCATAACATTGACCCAATACTCATCGTTGATGGCTTCGTTGATATTCTTAGGTTCAATTTTGGAGACGAAGCATATATTTCCTATCATCTCGTTGTAATTTACGGGAGCTTTTGTTCGAGTTTGTATGCCTTCATTTAGATCTCCAATTACTCCAGAGATAGGGTGATTAGTCTGGATTTTTCGTGAGGGGTTCTTATTACTGGTTTCAGGAACTGCCTTATCGTTATTGACACTTGGACTAGCATCATTGTCTTCTGGCTTGCTACTAGCATCTTCACTGAAGTCAGTAATAGCATCCTTCCTAACATTGTTTGGATAAACTCCTTCTTCATCTGTCGCATCTTCTGGGGCATCTTCGCAGTCATCATCAACAACAACATTGATTGATTCCATCATAGTCTTGGTTCGTTTGTTGAAGACCCGGAACGAGCGACTATTCCTTGAGTAGCTAAGGAAGATGCCTTCATCACTCTTTGGATCAAGTTTTCGACGAGGTTCTCTATCAGCCAGAATATAACATGTGGACCTAAAGATATGGAAGTACTTAACATTAGGCTTTCTCCCCCTCCATATTTCATAATGAGTTACTGACATACCTGGTCGAAGAGTGACTCGATTGTGGATATGGCAAGCAGTGTTAAGTGCTTCTGCCCAGAAGTGAGTTGGTATGTCCTTGGCCAGCATCATCACTCTAGCCATCTCTTGTAGAGTCATGTTTTTGCGCTTAACAATACCATTCTGTTGGGGGGTGATTGGTGCTGAGAACTCATGGGCTATCCCTTATGAGTTGCAGAATTATGCAAATTTGCTGTTTTCGAACTCTCGACCATGATCGCTGCGGAGACGGATTATTTTGCCAATCGTCTCCCCCTTTTCTTGTTGGACCTGGATGCATAGAGTCTTGAAGATTGAGAAGGTATCCAATTTGTGACGAGGGAAATCAACTCATGTGTATCTTGAATAATCGTCTACACACACACAAATACGTAGCGTTTTCCTCCAAGGCTTTCAACTTGCATTGGCCCCATGAGGTCAACGTGTATTAGTTCAAGTACTCGTGAGGTAGTGATATGCTGCAGCTTATTGTGTGACATCTTCGTTTGCTTTCCAATCTGGCATTCTCCGCAAATCTTTCATGCTACAACTTTCAGGTTTTGAATTCCTGTAATGGCCTGCTCTGAGATTGCCTTCTGCATGCTCCTAAGATTTAGATGTCCAAGCTTTCTATGCCAAAGTTTGGTTTCTTCTGCTTTGGAGACAAGACACTTTTCCCTTTCGATATGAGAATCGGGCGACCAAATGTAACACTTATCCATTGAGCGGATTCCTTGTAGTATAATGACTTGATCGATATCCTTTACTATACAGGCTTCTTTTGTAAATTTAACTTTCGAACCCATATCACAAATCTGGCTTATGATAATTAAATATGCCTTGAGTCCTTCTACAAGTAATGCTTCAGTTAGGCAAGAAGCTCATGGATGCTTGAGTAGTCCTTTTCCGATGATTCGAGCTTGAATCTCATCTCCAAAAGTAACATAACAGTTTGTATATAATTTGAGGTTGGATAGAAACTCAGGAGTACTTGTCATGTGTCGAGAACATCCACTATCAAGATACCAGTCCTTGTTGGTTGAAGCACTCAAGGAGGTGTATGCAACATTAGCTCGATAGACTAAATTCTTTGGTCTCCATTCAAGGCGGGATGTTTTCTGAGGAGTCGAGAGGTGAGCTTGATATCTCCTTCGATTTTGTGGTAACTGAGCTTGCTTCTTCCCATGGAGTTGAAAGCAGAATGGTCTGATGTGACCCCTTCGACCACAATAATGACATATCCACTGATATTGATATGCTGGATTTCTGGAATATCGATGTCTGAATGGAGGATGTCTTTTGGTAGTTGATTGACATGAACATGTTATAGAAGACGTCACGACATTTGTTGTAGGTTGTCCTGTAGGATGTGTCGTGTCATCTTGTAGTTTCTTGTCAGTCATGGCTTGTTGTGGGACAAACTTTGTGAGTGCTGATGAAGAGGTATTATGTGTGTACCCTAATCCCGTCTATCTTTAGACTGCTTTCCTACTGATAGGATTTTTTCAAGGCTTTCTGTGCTAGGATTCATCATCTTTACTGATTTAGTCATAAGACTAATTTCTCCATTAAGTCTGGTAATTTCGCGTTTTAGCTCCACAATCGTCTCTAGAAATCTAGAATTGTCGTTTGTAAGAATGATGATCCGTTCTCCTTGTTGATCAAGGATCAGAGTTTCCTTGACCCATCTGGTATGTAAGCTTTTGTATGCCTCGACCAATTGCTCTTTAGTCCAATTCTCGTTTGGAGTTGGATGATGGAGATCATCATTGATATTAGTAGAGTTATCAATGTTACATACATAAGTGGTAGTAGTGAATGCAACAAAGTTGCTTACCTCCTCAGAACCACTATCTTCATTGTCATCATCTGATAAGGTAGCATTATATCCTCGTTTTTGTCGTTTGAGGAAATTTGGACATTCTCTGCAAAGATGACCAAATCCTTCACATTCATGACACTGAGGTCCTTTGTTCTTGCTATTTTCCTAGCACAATGTATTTTCAATCTACTCATATAATAAGATTATTAGTTGAAATAAAATCGGCATTCATATTACTAAAGTGTTGTAGTAATATCTTAAGTATAATTTGATTTGTATCATTGATGTGTCAACACATAATAGTAGACCTACAAATCAGATAAAATCTAACTTAAGCAGTCCCCGATCAAAATAGCTTCATAAGAAGCGATCGGTATGAGGCTAACTCTAAATGATCACGCTCTACTGATCATGGCCAGAAGGGGGCCAGAGTTAGGTCATAGTATCACCAGTCAGGGGTGATATTGGACGACCCGATTGTGAGTATGTTACATAGACACAGTCATGAACATACTCATATGTCGGCGCATGAAATCACATCCTCATACAGAAGGACCATTGAGTAATGAGTGGCGAGTTTGACCCAGTCTAACGTCTCCTGTAAAAGGGTTACAATGACGACTGTGATTGGCTCAATCACAAGTTACATAAGTAGACTCAATGGATCGCTGAAGGATTTATCCCTTATACGGACGTGTGAGCAGATATCAGTTTAGGCCACTTGATGAGTACAACTGAAATACAATAGCATGGCCATGCAGTCGATACGTAGTATCAGTCATAATTCAGTTAACTCAGAATCAAAAAACAGGACACTAGAACGAGGATGACTTGTCTATGCCTCGTGGTTGTCATAGATATCAAGAGGATAAAAGGATAGATTCATGTACGACAAGGTTAAGTCGAAATCTCGATAATCACAAGCGTTGGGTAATCATGATGTCTTGCTAGAGGCCACTCATGATGGAAAGGGTAAAATGGTAATTTTACCAGTCCGCCGACGTGTCGTGAGCCTAGAGGGTCACACACTAAAGGTTGAGTAAAACGGATGGAATCATATGGAGGAATCATGAGAGAGACAAAATCCGGTTTTGGATTAAACCGGATCAGACCGATTTCGGTTTAGGATTAAACCGGAATCAATAACGGTTTAGCAGGACTAATTAATTATAATCTAATTAAATAGATTTAATTAAATTAGCTAAATTGGGCCTAGCCAGAATGGGCTTCTCTACACAATTAATTAAAAGCTTTGGGCTTTAAGCCCATTAAGGCCTTTAATTAATTAAAGTCCAAATAAGGGTTATAAAAGGGAAATTTTCATATCTGAAAATTAAGTGATTAATTTTACAAACCCTAGCCGTCACTCTCTCTCTCTCCCCTAGCCGAATTCGGCCAGCTCCCCTCCTTCCCCGCTCCATCCGTTTTGGTTGCTTTGATCTTCTAGTAAGGATCGTTGTGAGTATCCCCGGATTGCTCTTCCTGTGTGGATGATCTTTACAGGTTACTAAATCCTATTTAGTGACAAGGAGATTTTGATTCAAGGTAATTTATTAAATTTATTCTAGTCTAGATCTCATGATCAATTCATGATCATGCAAGATCCGTATTAAAACATGGAAATTTGAGGCTAATTTCTTGTATGGGCATGAAATTAATTGTCTGGAACCCTCAAATAATTCCTTCAGAACCTTGGTTGTTCCTTCATATGCAACAGCCATGATATCTCATGCGGATTTGGCAGTCGTGCATGTGTTGATTAGTCTGAATACGTTCTTGTCTACACCATTAAAAATAGCATTCAGGGCTCGAGAGTTTCTCAGTAATTCCTCGTCTTCGTTATCAGTCCAGTCTTTTTCTGGTTTTGGGCCGATAGGGTTACCATCACTATCACTGAGTTGTGGGGCATTCCAACCATTGGTCACAGCCTTCCATGTTTTGTTGTCAAGGGACTTCATGAAGGCACACATGCGAGCCTTCCAATAGCCGTAGTTACTTCCATCTAGAACATGTGGTCGGTTGATGGATCCTTCTTCTCTGGTATTGTCCATCTTGATGATCAAAATATTTGTTTAGGAACTCACCTAAAGCTATAGGTGCCCCCTCTGATATCAATTGAAATTTTGATCAGGTAGTTGGGCAAGATTCCACGCACAATGTTATGTATAAAGCTATAACACCGTGTATGACAACTTGCGTAGATAAAGCAGGACAGTAAATATAAAACATAATAAACAACGACACAGCAAATTGTTTACCCAGTTCGATGCAACGTCACCAACGTCTGGGGGCTCTCAGCCTAGTTGAAAGGTTTATTATCAGTAATTCTTCAAACATACAAGTACTTATGATCATCCCAAGATCTATACTTTATGCTACTATTACAGTGCAACCTATCTTAGGGTCTCACCCCTGAATCCAAGACTCCATCTTGATTCCACTCTTCGAGCAATCGCCTTGCTCTGTCGGTTCAAGTTGTCGTTGAACGTTGTGGTTGCGTGTAGTCTTTACTCACGCAATCAGTAAACCCTCAATAACCTAACTTTCAATAGTTATGGTGATGCACAATATCCTTAGCACAATCTACAACCTCTCAGCCCGCAAACCTTCACGTCTAAGAGCTTTGTAAATTATTGCTAGGAAACAATAAAAGAACCACACAATTGCTAAGGGGGTAGCCTAAGCTCCTATAGCAATCGTGTATGAGTACTAACCCTAATGGGTTTTCTCTTTATCACCGTCTTTCTTCTTTCCTGAATCGCAGACGTGCTGGAATTCTGCATAATTCCTAAACGTAGTCGTACTTTGTGCAGAGCATGGACTTTCCTGATTTCCGTCGAACAGGATGTTTGCCGAGATATCGCTATCAATTTCATACAAGATGTCGCATACGATGTTTCGAAATTCTTTATGACATCTTCTCTAGTTCCTTAAAAATAAGCCAATCACCAAAACGTCGTAACTACACTAAGGGCAGCCACTGGTTACGAGGTAGAAGAGATTTAGAAACTACGGTGTTGACAGTAAAGTGACTCTGGGTTTTAAAAATCCCACTTTGACTCTGAGTGGCTGGCCTAGGTGTAGGATGCGCAATGGGTTGCGGGGAGGCAAGAGTAGGATGGACGTTGGGTGGATGTGGCCAAACATGAGAGGGTTCATAATTGGGAGGGGAAGTTGGCGGGCTGATAGTATCCATTGGGTCAGAAAGAGGCGATGCCATGTGTTGGATCATATAATGTGACACACCATCAGCCAAAAAATCATATGTATGACGTTGAGAACTATGCAACTTGGCAAAAGGAAATTTTTTTTCTCATCGAATATCACGTGATGACTAATTATGATTTTATTGGCTGAAGACTAATTATGATCTTAAACATGAATTTTTTCTCATCGAATATCATGTGACAACTAACTATGATCTTAAACATGAACTTTTTTCTCATTGAATATCACGCGACGGGTAACTATGATCTTAAACATGAAATTTTTTCTCATCGAATATAACGTGACGACTAACTATGCAACTAATTATGATTTTATTGGCCGAACCAGTTTAAGCTAACTTAAGACTAGGAGTTTGATTTGTGTGATAATCATCTAAGGCCTCTTTTGTACTATTGACTATCATGTAGTGAAATCTTTTCCACTGGTAGAGTGCCCCTAGATGTAGGTGATGTTGCACCGAACTGAGTAAACATATTGTGTGTCTTCTGTCATTTTTCTTTTATTTTACTTGTGTGTTTTTCGTTATCCAATGATTGAGCAAGTTGTCAGACATAAAGTCACAACATCGTGTACGACATCTTACTCCTATGGCTAACCATAATTTCAATGATTTCAATAAATCGATGATCTAGAACAATTATAAAATAGGAAAGAGGATTAGAGAATCGAGATAGAAAGTTGGGAACTTACGGTCATAAATTAATGTGCCAACTCATTTGGTCAATGCCTTCACAATAACTATTGCAAACCACAAAGTAGATTCCCTTATTTCCTTACATTAATTGGGTGATTAGTCTTATAAATGTTGTTGGCTAAAATGTATTTGATTTTGACTTTGATTGATATCGATACATATGTGAATTTGATCATTTGAAGCAGTATCTTGTGAACGTGGATGACATCGTTGCCCAAAAGATGAGTTTTACATTTTTACTCCATCATGATAGTTTAGTCCTATTTCTAGTAATGAAATTGCTTAATCCATTTTTTTGCTTTATCTTTAAGATTAGTTTAGCATCTGAGCGTTTATGTATTTAAGTGGTAAATAAAATTGTTGCATGCTCTGTGTTTTGGTGACTAATAGCTGAATTGTGAGTTTATGAACTTTTAAAAATATCGTTTACAAGGACAATTCAAGAGGTGGACATTTTTTACGGGTTGGACCTCACCAAAGGGTATACCTTCTCATTTTGCAGAATGCTTCAAGTGTTGATTACTTATGTACCTTATTTGACGTGTACTTCATGCCACTCAGGTATACTTTGAGTCAGATGATGTAAATGAATTGATGCAAAATGGAATTCTGGAAACAGACTGCACGGTACAACAAACCGAGTTCTATTATAATTTGTATTTCTCACATTTATAATAATCTTATTGATTCCCATGAATATAGGAGACTCCATATATCTCATTCACCAATTCATCTTTGTTTATGCTGCTAACTCTAGGTTTGATTCTACTTCTGGTTGCTAATAAAAAATATTAAAAAATTATTTGGAACTTGGAAAGTATTTGTGTTATTCTCCTTGCATATCTCGGTGTATTAAACTTTCAAGGTTTTTATTTCTTGCATCATTTTATTATTTTCCATCGACTCATCTGTAAATTTCAATTTCCCTATTTGCTCTTCCATTGTTGTTATTTCCTTAGAAAGCCTAGTTAAAATTTTTCAATAATTGATCCTTTTTTATTGTTTCAAGCAGTGGTGTTGATAAAGAGATCCTGAATATGGTGACAAGAACAACACTGAGAACAAAGTGTTAATTGTAAATAGGGTAAATTACACAAAGGTACAGTTAGTTATACACTTTTTGCAGCGGGATACAGTTAACTTAAATTCCGCATTTTCAGATCAGTTAACTTTTTTTTCGTGGCAAATTAGACAAATGGTTAACTTTCTGTTAGTTTTGAGTGTGAAAAGACCAAAATGCCCCTCCTTATCAATCAAATTTTCAAATGCATGCCACTTGAAGCCTTTTGTTCATACTTACCACCGCCGACGCCGAAGTTAGGGAGCTGAGCATCGCCGGAGAGCTTGCTGGAGTAATTGCCGGAGAGCTTGCCGGAAACTCCGGCAATCCAACGACACAGAGTCCGATCATGATCAAGATATCCGGCGAATCGGCGGCAGAGACGGAGCCGAACCTCCTCTTGTCGACGCTGAGGCTGAACCTCCAGGTTCGCCCCTGGTCGCCGTGGCTCTGCACCACCGCCACGCTCGCCGCCATGAACACTTTTTTTATGTGGCTCATTCTCCGATGATTTAGAAATTTACAATTTTATTGATTTCAGTGTTGTTGTTGAAGAAGAATGAAGCACTTGATGGGATTTGGAGGAAGAGAGTGGTATTGTATATATAGATGAATTAAGAGATTTGGGGTGGTAAGTGGTTTTGGTGAAAACGAGAAGCGATTTTGGGGATGCGCAGTTTCTGGTTTTTGCCCAATGATGTGACTCTAGCGGGTGGGTTGAGGTTTTTTTTTTATTTATTTTTAGCTCCGGCGAGCTTTTGCAAGCTGTCCGGCGACGACTCCGGCGAGCTCTCTGGCGACCACTCCGGCAACAATGGGTCAAATATGAGAGAATGACAAACATTTGAAAATTTGATAGACAATGAGGGGCAAATTGGTATTTTCACACTCAAAACTACCTGAAAACTTAACCATTTGTCTAACTTGCCACGAAAAAAAAGTTAACTAGTCTGAATGTGCGGAATTTAAGTTAGCTACATCTGGCTGCAAAAGGTGTATAACTAACTGTACCCTTGTGTAATTTACCCTTGTAAATATATACTTGTCTCGTATATTCCCTATTCTCAATAGATTTCCTATTTGTACTGTAACTTTAAGTACCTGTAGCTTATATATATTATAATAGTTTATTTGGACAAATCATCAATTCAATAATACCCGTATTGGTTTTATGATCTCTTGCTTTAACTTTGTGTATTGCAGTTTGACATTTTTTTTTATCGGTATCATATGCAGCTATACACAGATAGTTTTTAGGTTGCTTTTAGTATTATTCTGGTTGATCTATGTAGGTGTTGTTATGTGGTTAAAGAGTTGTGATGGAACTTAAATTTTGTATGGAACTTAATTTTCGTAAATGTCTTTTAAGTGTACAGTGTCTTAGTTTATATAAATTAAAAATAAGGTTTTTGAACACAATCGTTATTCATTGTTTCTACATACTAATTCTGCTGAGGACCAAAGAAACAGAGCTTCAAAATTGGTTAGCATTCATAGTAATGTGTTTTTGCTAATAAAGCAAATTCAAATTATCTTTTCTATTGTTAAAATAAGGAAAAATTGCATGTCACTACTATACAACTTTTGCATGTCACTACCTCTATTTTTTTTTAGTTGCATGTCACCAATATAAGATTTCATTTAGTTGCACCGTCCATTACAGAGTTAAGTTTGATGTAAAAAGTCCAAAATACCCCTATATTAAAAAAAAAAATTTTAAAAATATCTTTTGAACTTTTTTTATAAAAAAATTTATCTGATAAATAGTAAAACACTGATTTCAAAATTTTTTTTTCTAAAAATAGATTTTTCAAAAATATATTAAAAATAAAATAAATAATTTTAACAACGTTTTTTTTTATTTTTAATATTTTTTAAAAAAAATAATATTCAAATCAGTTTTTTATTATTTATTCCATAAAAAATTTAATAAATAAATAAATTAAACAAAAGATTTTTTTTCATTTTTTAAATACAAGGGTATTTTAGTCATTTAAATATTTCAGTTTCAAATTTTATTAAATGACTAAAATACCCTTATATTTAAAAAATGAAAAAAATTCATTTGTTTAATTTATTATTTTTTTAAATTTATTTTATTAAATAAATAATAAAAAACTGATTTGAATATTATTTTTTAAGAAAATAATAATTTTTAAAAATATATATTTAAAAAAAACGTTGTTAAAAGTGGTTTTTTATTTTTAATATTTTTTTTGAAAAAACCATTTTTTTTTTGAAAATATAATTTTGAAATCAGTGTTTTATTATTTGTCTGATAAAAAAATTTTAAAAAAAAATTGTTCAAAAGATATTTTTTTTGAATTTTTTTATACAGGGGTATTATGAATTTTTTACATTAAACTTAACTCTGTGATGGACGGTTCAACTAAATGAAACCTTACAGTCGTGATATGCAACTAAAAAAAGTAGAGGGTAGTGACATGTAAAAGTTATATAATAAATGGCAGTGACCTGCAATTTTCCTTTAAAATAACTTATGGGCACTGGCAGACACAAAACTTGTCTAAGGTTGAGGAAATTCATGGAATATTCAGGTTATGTGGCAACTTTCATATGACTATATGAGAAAATTAAGACTTTTGACAACTTTCTGACCGCCATATATAAACTTTTCCTTGAGGAAGTTTTCGGTGACTTTAATTTATATATGTTTTCAGATCTGTAGTTTATTTTAGGGGTAATTACAGATCAGTACACCCGTCGTTTAAAAGTTGGGAGACTAATGCTGGAATGAGGTTTCAACGGGTGTACTGATCTGTAATTACCCCTTTATTCTATTTTATGTTCAACTTTTTTGTTAGGTCATATATTGTATTTTTAGTTATTGTATGCATTGTATTTTGAATTTTTGTACGTACTGTATTTTGAGTAATGGTAGAGTGGCTTTTGAAAAAATCGTAAACATTGAACCAACAATTACTTATCAAATCAATGGTCAGTTCTTAAAAAACTATGATTTTATTTTTCACTCAATTGTTCTCTCCTCTCTTGTCGACATTTTTATTATGTTTTATCTCTTCGCATTTTTTTGGCTTTGGGGGGAGGGTGCATGTGTTCAAATTGACTAGAATTGTGATAAGTTGTCCAATATTCAGTAAATATCATAATAATTGGCGACTAGGGGAAAACTTAGAATTTAAGTACATAAATATTTATCATATTGATTTGTGTATCACAACGTTCTAGGCCAAATTCGGTGCCAAGAAACAATTTAACAATAATTAGATACCATAATTATATAAACACTAGACAAAACATAATCACATATAGATACCATAAACTAGATTAATATTTAAAATTGAAACTGAAAAACAACAAATAAGACTGAAAAAAGGATTCATATCCAGCCATATTAACAAAAACATATTTATAGAAAATTAATTTATTCAAGAAAAGTTTGATAACATTGCACAAGTGGAAGTTTATATAAGTCAGTTTAGTATTTGACCATACACATGATTCACAAGTATAGTACTGAATGAACAACAGCAACAGCAACAACAACAATGTGTTTGAAACTCGGTCTCAAATTATTAACAAAATGAAATCCAATTCTCAATATTTAGTATTAAAGTTCTCTTCTCGGGATCTTATGGATGAAACATATGCTTGCTAAGTATGGTATCAAGCAAGATGTCATGACATTATTCTGTGACAACATCAATGCCATCAACATCTCGAAAAATCTGGTTCAACATAGCAAGACTGAATACAACGATATCAGGCACAACTTTATTCGAGAACTGGTAGAAGATAAAAAGATTAAGCTGGAGTATCTCCTTACAGACAAACAACTTGCTGATATTTTTACAAAAGCATTAATTTCAAACCGTTTTGAGAGTCTCATGTTCTCTCTTGAACTATGTTATTTTGACCATTAATAATCAAGAAAATGAAAGGGAGTTTTGCAGATTCGTTTTCTCCCTTTTCTAGACCATCATGGGTCCACAAAAGAGAATCCAGGCCCAGATGAGTTCAAATTCATAAAATCTTTATCTTGTCAATATTTGACACGACAATTGCCCAACCACCAGCCCTAACTATTCGACTTTCAGCAGAAGAATGCAAGAAGTTGCAGATCATCTTTCTTGATTTCTCGCCCTCCACTCCATTATCCCCAAACATTTAGGGTTTACAATCACACGACTGAATAACGCTTTCTCTCCCTAACTATTCGTCTCATAAAATGGTGGGTACACGAAGTGGACATATTCCTGCAAAATCAAAGAAACAACAACCAAAGATGAGAATCAAGAACGTTCCGAAAAAGGGGACTGGTCCTAAGGCGGCTCGAAACAGATACAGAGTCAAGGTAAGAGGAGGAAACTTCTCAGGTGAAGGGTCGACAGTCGAACGAGTAGAGCCCTCCACGACTGTGGAAAATCCTCCACCACTTATCACTTACGAAGTCTCTCTTGAGGAACCTATGGAGTTAGCGCTCAATGTTGAAGAAGATGTCCCAACTTCTTTTGAACAAGAACCCGATGTGTGTGAAAAAGACAATATCATTGAGGAAAGACTCCCGAGTGAGGAATGTAAGCTTTTTTGTGCCCTAGTCCAATTGTATTAGTCTGTATATATTAATTATCATTTGCAATATATAAAATCGGCATTATATTACTTATGTGTTGAAGCAATAGGTTAAGTATGATATGATATATGACCACCAAAGTAGTAGAATAATATATCTGTACGGATCACACTTAACGGGTCTCTGGTCAAATATGCTTCAATGAAGCCACCAAGTATGAGGATAATTATTTATGGTATAGTTCTATTTACCATTGGGAGGGTTCCCGGAATCAGATCATAGATATCACTGTAGGGTTTTGGAGCGTTCTAGATCGTCGAGATAGCGGAAGCATTTAATAAAATCTACTCCAAACCTTTGTCCAAGAACATAAACCGTTAAATCCCAAGGCAAAATCTATTCCACAAGATATTTACCTTTAAGTCTTGTTGAATCCATAAAGAAGAACTTTCAGATCTTCTTCTCTAAAGCAAGTCCACACCAAGGAGATGATCTTTGATGATCCTTCACTTAATTGCCTACTAGAACAATTAAATGAAGAACAAGAGAGCAAGAATGAGGAGAGAGAGAGTCTTGGCCGGCCACTAGAGAGAAAAGAGAGAGTTCTTGTGAGTTGTGTGATTATTTGATTAATGAATGAATATTAGATATTTCAATTCATCATCCAACTCATAAGCATGGGTCAAAAGTGATTGGTATGGGCTTAAAGGTGCTTTAACCCATACCCCTTAAATCACTCACCTCTTAATCCACAATCACCAACTAAGCATGGTGTTGTGTGGCCCCCACACATGGACCCACCATGTGGGCCGGCCAAGAGGGCTTATTGGGCCCTTAATGGGCCCTTGTTTGGGCCAGCCATGAGACCTCATGGGCCGAGCCCAATGGGCTCGCCCATGTGGTTTCGTGTCGTGTCCAAAAACGCCCGACCCTTTTTGTTGTTACTTATCAAACAAAGTCCGACGCGATATCAATGAAAAAACTCAGTTTTCTCGATTCGCTAATTATTCTCTCAAACCGAACCCATGGCACAAAACCTCCAGTTTTGTCCATGTATTGCTCCTCAAGAAACGTTAAGGTTTCCTTGTCTCAAGTTATCGGTCTTGAATGTGTGTGACCCTTCAGGCTCATGCTACCGTTGGCAGATCGGCGCAAAATATCGCTCTTGCCCGATCCATCATAAGGGGCCTCTAGTAAGATGTTATGATTACCCAAGGTGCATGACGATCGATGATTCGACTTAACCTTGTGCGTACAAGTCACTATCCTATTATCTCTAGATATCCCGATTGATCACAAGGCATAGCGTCGTCACCCTTGTTTAATCAATCATTGTTACTTGATATGTGAGATGGCTGAGAACTGATAACCCGTATCACCGGCATGGCCATGCTCTTACTCTCAGTCAGTCTCAATCAAGAGGCCTTTTAACGGATATCTTTCTCATACCGTATATGAGGGATTAATCCCTTAGCCATCTTTCGTGTCACTCATGCAACCCGTTCCGCCACCCAATCATGCCCGTTATTGCAATCCTGTTACAGAAAGCGTTAGGCGCAAGTTAAAGCCGCACGTACATTGCATAGTGATCACAAAAACTCCTCGGTCTAAGGATATCGTGACAAGCTATCACATTTGAATATGTTCATGGCTTAATCTATGAAAACACTATTCAAAGCGGGTCGTCCGATATCAATCACCTCATGATATCTATGATATGATTCCGGGATCCCTCATCCCTATGACAAGTAGAACTACGTCATTAAGAACCATCCTCATACTGGTCGCTTCTATAGAAGCGTAGATTGACCAAGGACTCGTTAAGTTTGATCCGTACAGATTTATGGTTCTACTACGTTAGTGGTCATAAATCAGATCATGCTCAACATATTACTTCAACACATAAGTAATATAAAGCCGTTTTATATATATTACAAACGATGATAATGTACATAGACGTTTACAGGCTACTAGCAATTGGACTAGGGCACAAAATGCTATCAATCTCCCACTTGCCCCTAGTTCCAATCTAAGTCCCAATCTATACCCATTGACCTAAGATGTTTATCATGTTTTGCTTGTGGAAGAGCTTTGGTCAAGGGGTCGGCTGTGTTATCATCAGTTGCAACGTAGTGGATCTTCACGTCACCTTTAGCAACAATGTCGCGGATGATGTGATACTTTCTGAGTACATGTTTGGATCTGTCATATGCCCTGGGTTCCTTAGCTTGCGCAATGGCCCCGATGTTGTCACAATATAAGTCTACTGGGTTAGATGGGTTTTGAATTACACCTAACCCAGCCATGAAACTCCTGATCCATACAACCTTTTTTGCCGCTTTCGATGCAGCAATGTACTCAGCTTCGGTCGTAGAGTCAGCAATGGTGTCCTGCTTCTTGCTTTTCCAGCTGAATGCTCCACCGTTCAACGTAAACACATATCCCAACTGACTTTTAAAGTCATCGGGGTCTGTCTGGAAACTAGCGTTGACATATCCTTTGACGACTAGATCATCATTTCTTCCCCCGTATACAAGAAAAGCGTCTTTGGTTTTTCTCAAATATTTGAGAATCGCCTTGACGACAATCCAGTGTGCCTCACCGGGTTTGGATTGATGTCTACTGGTACAGCTTAGGGCAAACGAGACATCCGGTCTCGTACATATCATGGCATACATTATGGACCCTATAACCGAAGCATATGGGATCTCATTCATTCTTGCTAGTTCTGCAGGTGTCTCAGCACACATCTTCTTGCTAAGCTTCATGCCATGACGCATGGGCAGCAATCCTTTCTTTGAATCTTGCATTGAGAATCGTCTCAACACTTTGTCTATGTAGGTGCTTTGACTTAAGCCCAAGACCCGTTTGGCACGGTTTCTATTATATCTTGATCCCCAAGATGTAAGAAGGCTCGCCTAAGTCCTTCATTGGCTCGCCTAAGTCCTTCATTGCGAAACACTCACCTAACCAAGTCTTTGTTAAGAGCAAGGTAGAGACGTCGTTTCCAATGAGCTGTATGTCATCAACATAAAGCACCAAGAAGACTACTTTGCTCTCATCTGCCTTTTTATATACGCAAGGTTCATCATCGTTCTTGATGAAGCCAAACTGTTTTACAACTTCATCAAAACGCTGATTCCAACTCCGAGATGCTTGCTTCAAACAATAGATTGATTTGAGCAACTTGCAAATTTTCCCTTACTCTTTGGATCCTCAAAACCCTCAGGCTGGGACATATAAACGTCCTCAGCTAACCTCCCGTTGAGGAAGGCGGTTTTGACGTCCATTTGCCATATCTCATTGTTATGATATGCTGCTACGGCAAGTAGAATGCAGATAGATTTGACCATAGCTACTGGAGAAAAGGTCTCTTCATAGTCAATTCCGTGGATTTGCCTATAACCTTTTGCTACCAGTCTTGCTTTATAGGTCTGAGGTTTGCCATCAATGTCTATCTTTATTTTAAAGATCCATTTACACCCAATGACTTTTACGTCAGGGGTTTGTTCCACCAAGTCCCACACTTGATTATCTGACATGGATTGCATTTCTTCCCTCATGGCTTCCAGCCATTTCTCAGAGTCGATTCCGTCCAAGGCCTCTCGAAAGGTAGCTGGATTATTGTCCACTAATACTAAATTATCACCTCCAGTTACTAGGAAACCGTATCTGACAGGTGCATGACTTATCCTTTCAGACCTCCTCGGACCGTCCTCATTAACTGTAGCTATTGGTTCTTGCTCAACGACCACTTCTGGCTCTACTTCTTCTAGTGGGTCGTCTAGTGGTTCCCGAGTGACCATCTCATCTAGAATTTCATCAAGAAGAACAGCCCTCCCACTGACTGTCTTGGAAATAAATTCTTTTTCCAAGAATGACCCACCTCGAGCGACAAAAACTTTATTTTCGCTCGGTTTGTAGAAGTAGTATCCTTTTGTTTCTTTTGGATATCCAACGAAAGTGCACTTATCTGATCTCGGTTCGAGCTTGGTTGCAAGCAACCGTTTTACATAAGCCTCGCAACCCTATATTTTTAGGAAGGACAAAACGGGTTCCTTCCCGTACCATTTCTCGAATGATGTCCCTTCCACTGCTTTCGACGGAGCCCTGTTTATTATGAATGCGGCCGTTTGCAAAGCATAACCCCAGAAGGAGATCGGGAGATCTGTGAGACTTAACATCGATCGAACCATATCAAACAATGTCCGATTCCTCCGCTCGAACACACCATTGAGTTGCGGTGTTCCTGGCAGAGTCCACTGAGATAGTATTCCACCTCCAGTAAGATAACTAAGAAACTCCTCGGATAAGTATTCTCCACCCCGATCAGAACGGAGTGCCTTGATACTCTTTCCGAGTTGGTTTTCTACTTCAGTCCTAAACTCCTTGAATTTATCAAAGGCTTCGGACTTATGTCTCATGAGATAGACATAACCATATCTACTGAAATCATCAGTAAATGTGATGAAGTAGCCTAAACCACCTCTGGCTGGTGTACTCATTGGTCTACATACGTCTGAATGTATTAGACCCAATAGATCACCTGCCCTCTCACCTAAACCGGTGAAGGGCGCTTTAGTCATCTTGCCCATCAAACAAGCTTTGCATCTATCAATCGTTTGGAATTCGAATTGACTTAGAAGTCCGCGCTTATGAAGCGCTGAGATGCGTTTCTCATTTATGTGACCTAGACGACAATGCCAGATTAGAGTTTGGTCTAAGTCATTAGCTTTAAACCTCTTAGCATTTATGTTATAGAGCATGTTGGATCTCGAGTTTTGCATATTCAATATGTATAAACCTCCAACTGTGTGAGCATTTCCATGATACATGTTGTTGCGCATAATATTAAAAAACCCGTTCTTAATATCAAAATAATAACCTTCTTTTTCAAGAAGAGAAATTGATACAATATTCCTGCTGAAAGCAGGTACGCAAAACACATCTGAAAGTTCAATTACAAGCCCACTGGGCAAAACAAGGTTCACAAAACCCACAGCAGTTGCGGTAACTCTCACGTTGTTCCCAACTCTTAGGTCCACCTCGTTTTCCCCCATATCTCTTCTACTATGCAACACCTGCACATTCGCACAGACATGAGACTCGGCTCCAGTGTCTAGTACCCAAGTATTTACCGTAGAAAGATATAGCTCTAATGGAATACATGATGAAGTAGTGGCCCCACCGCCCTTCTTCTGATCCTCCTTCTGCTGCTGACATTCTTTCTTCCAATGACCAGGCTTTTAACTATAGAAACAGACCGACTCCTTTGCCTTCCCCTTGCCTTTTACGGGCATGGAAGGTTTAGGAACAAATGGTCGTCTGATCTTTCCTGCCAGGTGCATTGGGGCTTTACCCTTTCCACCACCAGCTTTGAAGCTGGATCCCTTTTTGACCATAAGAACACTTTTGGGCGAACTGCCCCTTATGCTCTTCTCGGACAGTCACTAGCATGTTGTGCAACTCCGACGCGGTCTTTTCCATGTCATGCATGTGATAGTTCATGACGAACCCACCATATGCAAGAGGAAGGGATTGCAGAATAAAATCCGCAGCCATTTCCTTTTTCATAGACATACCGATACTAGTCATATGGTCAAAATGTCCCTTCATACGTAGGACGTGTGGACCTATGGAGCTGCCTGCTGACATCTTGCGGGCAATGAGTTCTCGGAGAACAGTGTATTTTTCAATACGTACTTTCTCTTTGAACATATCCTTGATCTGTGCAAACATTGCAAACGGATCATGGGATAGCTCCATAAACTGCTTCTAGAGGTCCGCCTCTATGCAGCCCAGCATGACACACGCAACGTCGATAGAGTCGTTAAGGTGTTTCTGGTACGCATCCTTAACGACCCTCGTTGCATTGGCAGCTGGCTCCATCGGGATAGCCTTATTAAGGACGTACTCCCTGCGTTCCAACTTTAACACAAGTCGTAAATTCTTGTCCCAGTCCAGATAATTTGTCCCGTTGAGTTTACACTTTTCGAGTATAGTCCTCAATGACAAATTAGACGAGTTTGTTGAATTACTAGCCATTTCTACACGAAGAAAGTAAATTTAATTAGAAAAGTTGAATAAATTTACGAAGATCCGAATTAAACACCAACCATCCGATTCTAAAGTTTAGAACCGTTAAACCAAAATCCCTTATTCGTCATTTGAAGTACGCTAAGGCACACCGCTCCAATTGACTTATTTAGGTAGGACGTCCGTCCAATTTCAACCCATGTAACTCTTGGTCAGGGTATGTGCAAAAACACACGGCTTACCCCTCCGATGCCCCAGCTCGACCTCAGGCCAAGAATCGTGGTCGAGTCAACCAACCTTCACTAACGAGTTAACTTTGTGCAGATGCTCCGCTAAGGCGCACGACATCCCACAAAGTTTACCATTCCCATATGGAACCCATTCGATCGATGCGCACGACACCGATAAAATGTTTCTACATGGGTGTGAATTTGGGTGGCATCTCACTTGACTCAAATTATGTTGTAATTTTGTTGTGTTTAATAATTCGAAAGTATTTGGCACAATTAGGAACCCGTCATCAACAACCCGTGTTGTGACGTTTCTAATTGTATCACATACTATCTTCATTTGAACCCGTTATTTGCAACCCGTGCAAACACGTTTCAAATTTGAACGCATCCATCACAACTCGTGCGATGATGGTTCACAACGCTTAAACATGCAAACAATTAAAATCGATTTTAATCTTCGCATGTGAGGTGATGGCTTATAAACTTATAAGCTAAGCATGCAAGCATTTTATTATTTAAATAATACAAGCAAGCAAACATAAAGCGTTAAATATGCATTTTATAGTACATCATAATCTTAGGATTCTACGAGTCACATCATCTTCTGGTGTTTTCCATTCGGGCTCCCACTAGCTCTTGGACTTCCTCCAAGACCGTCATTGTGCTCGATTTTCCATCCTTCTCGTCTTTGAGTAGTAATTACAATTAATACTCGGTTCGTAGACCGGATAAAAAATAATTACACTTTATGGGCTCGAATGAAAGAATAATTACACGCTAACACTAACGGTATGCAAACCGTGAAAGCGATAAAATCTAATGGGCTACTAATGCATCATACATCTCATCACATCATCCAACATGTTATCACACAAACATGTTATCAAATAATATACAATAATTCCGGTTTTAATTTTGCCAAGTTGCTTGGTCAGGTTTATCGAAACTAGACCTTTTCGAAAAACGGTTTATCGAAACCGATTAAATTTTGAAAGTTTTCGAAATATTGGATCGTGGGTTCGTGCCACGGATCAAACACCGAGCACGAACCAAGTCGGGCCAAGCCAATGGGCCGAAAGCCCATTGGGCCGAAAGCCCATTGGGCCGAGCCCAACATGTCACAGCTCGGTTTGGGCCTTGGAAGGCCCAAACCGAGCTTGCCTCCACTCTCGGCCTCGGCCAAGAGTGGGGACTGCTCCGGACACCGCCGGCCTCCCCGGCCTCTGGTGACCTCCGTCCGGTACCTCCGATCCGGCTCCCCGAGAGTTTCTTCTCGGACCTGACAAATCCAATAATTTCCGAAAAATTCCAAATTCAATATATTTTCAAAAATAACATATTTCATGCAAATATCCCAAAAAGCATTAAAATCATGTTACCAACAATTATGGCATGCAAATAATCATAAAACCGAAACAAATTCAACAAAACAAAGATTAAGAGGGTAACCACCCTCTGATACCACTGTAGGGTTTTAGAGCGTTCTAGATCGTCGAGATAGCAGAAGCATTTAATAAAATCTACTCCAAACCTTTGTCCAAGAACATAAACCGTTAAATCCCAAGGCAAAATCTATTCCACAAGATATTTACCTTTAAGTCTTGTTGAATCCATAAAGAAGATCTTTCAGATCTTCTTCTCTAAAGCAAGTCCACACCAAGGAGATGATCTTTGATGATCCTTCACTTAATTGCCTACTAGAACAATTAAATGAAGAACAAGAGAGCAAGAATGAGGAGAGAGAGAGTCTTGGCCGGCCACTAGAGAGAAAAGAGAGAGTTCTTGTGAGTTGTGTGATTATTTGATTAATGAATGAATGTTAGATATTTCAATTCATCATCCAACTCATAAGCATGGGTCAAAAGTGATTGGTATGGGCTTAAAGGTGCTTTAACCCATACCCATTAAATCACTCACCTCTTAATCCACAATCACCAACTAAGCATGGTGTTGTGAGGCCCCCACACATGGACCCACCATGTGGGCCAGCCAAGAGGGCTTATTGGGCCCTTAATGGGCCCTTGTTTGGGCTGGCCATGAGACCTCATGGGACGAGCCCAATGGGCTCTCCCATGTGGTTTCGTGTCGTGTCCAAAAATGCCCAACCCTTTTTGTTGTTACTTATCAAATAAAGTCCAACGCGATATCGACGAAACAACTCAGTTTTCTCGATTCGCTAATTATTCTCTCAAACCGAACCCATGGCACAAAACCTCCAGTTTTGTCCATGTATTGCTCCTCAAGAAACATTAAGGTTTCCTTGTCTCAAGTTATCCTTCTTGAATGTGTGTGACCCTTCAGGCTCATGCTACCGTTGGCAAATCGGCGCAAAAGATCACTCTTGCCCGATCCATCATAAGGGGCCTCTAGTAAGACGTTATGATTACCCAAGGTGCATGACGATCGATGATTCGACTTAACCTTGTGCGTACAAGTCACTATCCTATTATCTCTAGATATCCCGATTGATCACAAGGCATAGAGTCGTCACCCTTGTTTAATCAATCATTGTTACTTGATATGTGAGATGGCTGAGAATTGATAACCCGTATCACCGGCATGGCCATGCTCTTACTCTCAGTCAGTCTCAATCAAGAGGCCTTTTAACGGATATCTTTCCCATATCGTAGTATGAGGGATAAATCCCTTAGCCGTCTTTCGTGTCACTCATGCAACCCGTTCTGCCACCCAATCATGCCCGTTATTGCAATCCTGTTACAGAAAGCGTTAGGCGCAAGTTAAAGCCGCACGTACATTGCATAGTGATCACAAAGACTCCTCGGTCTAAGGATATCGTGACAAGCTATCACATTTGAATATGTTCATGACTTAATCTATGAAAACACTATTCAAAGCGGGTCGTCCGATATCAATCACCTCATGATATCTATGATATGATTCCGGGATCCCTCATCCCTATGACAAGTAGAACTACGTCATTAAGAACCATCCTCATACTGCTCGCTTCTATAGAAGCGTAGATTGACCAGGGACTCGTTAAGTGTGATCCGTACAGATTTATGGTTCTACTACTTTAGTGGTCATAAATCAGATCATGCTCAACATATTACTTCAACACATAAGTAATATAAAGCCGTTTTATATATATTACAAACGATGATAATGTACATAGACGTTTACAGGCTACTAGCAATTGGACTAGGGCACAAAATGCTATCAATCACTCGAGTGAGTGATATTGGACGACCCGCACTGAATGGTGGTGCATAGATACAGTCATGAACACATTCAATTGTGGTAGCTTGTCGTCGTATCTTTAGACCAAGGAGTCTTTGTGATCGCTATACAGTAAAGAACCGCATTTGACTTGCTCATAACGTTGTCCGTAACAAGACTACCATAACGGACAAGATTGGCACGTGGACGGATTGTATGAGTGATACGAAAGGCGGCTAAGGGATTTATCCCTCATACTACGGTATGAGATAGGTATCTGTTTAGGCCACTCGACAGAGATTAACTGAAGGGAGAGCATGGCCATGCCAACGATACGGGGTATCAGTATTCAGTAATCTCACAGATCAAGTAACATAGATTGATTAAATAAGGGTGACGTCTCTATACCTTATGATCAATCTAGATACCGAGCGATTAAATGGACAGTGATATGTACTACATGAGGTTAAATCGAATCATCAATCATCATGCACGTCAGGTAATCATAACGTCTTACTAGAGGCCACTTATGATGGATCGGGTATGAGCCTAAATGGTCACACACATAGGATATGTATTTTGAGAGAAACAACGAAAGATCGGGAATTCGTTCGACGCGAGGCAAGAAAGGTCGGATAATAATTGGACCCGACACGGGCCCACATGGCCGAAACAATTGGGCTTCGGCCCATGGTGGCCAGCCCAATAGGTGGCCCACTTGTGGGTCCACACAATCATCCAACATTCTTGACAAGATGGTGATTTGCCAAGGTATGGGCAAGACATGAGCTAGTCATGGGCTAGGCATGGGCAAGTGGGATTTGGTTTCCAAGGACACTTTATGCCATGCTCCCATCACCAACTCATCCATCTAAGACCAAGAGAGAGGGCATTATGGCATAACACACAAAACACAAAAGAAAAGGCTCTCTCTCCCTTCTTCTTGCTAGTCTCGGCCGAACACCCTCATAGGGTCTCCTCCATCTTTTTCTCTCAAGCTTCACACTATACTCTAGTAGGTAGGAGTGTGTAAGGGTCATTCAAGATCATCATATCCGTGTGGACTACTTTGGAGTTGAAGATCTCAAACGTTCTTCAAGTTTTGATTCGAACAAACCGAAAGGTAAAAACTTGTGATTTCGTTTTTGCCTTGGGATTTAATGGTTTCACAATCTTGGCAGATTTTGGGGTTTATATATTCTTGCTTCCATTGCCATGGTGTTCTTGGTAGCCCCAAAGTTCCTACAAGGAAGACGTTAGTATTGGTGCTATGTGTCTAGAAAAGAAGACCAAGGTTACTGAAGAAATTGGTGCCCCTTGTAAGGGAAAGAAGCGAAAAGTGTCGAAGAAAGGGAAGATGATGTTCCTATGAAGGAAAAGAAAAAATACAAGAAAGGAAAGACAAACAAGAAAAAGAGAAAGAAGCCAGAAAGACAGCTGGTAAATGAACCAACCTCCACTGAGGAGGAATAATTATCCCTGAAGTTTCACATGACGTTGCTCCAGAAAGAAGAAATACAAAGCTATCTCTAGCAAGAGCAAAGGGAAGCAACCTGTTGTTAAGCCAATGGTTGATGAGCCAGAATCAGCTGATGATGAACCTGTGGTGTCACCTGCAATTGGAAACAAAAAGTTAGTTGGAGGACAGAAAGGTCCAAAGAATGTTCCAGCAGTTCCGCTCAACAATATATCCTTCCATAGAAAAGATGGGGTCCTCAAGAGGAGATATGTATATCCCAAGTTCTTTTCCCTGAGAGATAATTGTCTGAGGAAGCCCAGAAGTTTGAAGTCAACATGGAGTTGCTCATAGACACATGCCTACACAAAATAAACATCGATCTTTGTGTTTTCTAACCCATACTAGTTAAGGAGTTCATAGTGAACATGTCCCCATCTTTTGACGACCCTAAAGATCCAGAATTTAGGAAGGTTTATGTCCGAGAACACTATTTTGATGTCTCGATTGATACCATATGCGCTTACCTAGGAGTATAGAGAGTAACCTCTGTTGTTCATGTTCCTTCAATGCAAACAATAGCAAAAGATATGTCTGGGATTATTAGGATGGAGTGGCCCTCAAAAGGCAAAATGACATCATCCGAGCTCTCGGCAAAGTACTCAGTATTGTACAGGATTGGAATTGCTAACCGGTCTCCCTCTACACATGGATCGAGCATCACTTCAGACTTGGCTCGTCTCATCTATCAAATAGGTACACATTCCTATGTTCACTTTACTACATTTGTTCTTGATCACCTAGCCAGACACGCAAAGTCTTATGCTGTGAAGTTGCCCATTAGCTTTCCCACGCTCATCACTGGGATTCTCCTACACCAATACCCCAACATTCTGCGGAGTTCATATGTGGAAGGAAAGCGTGATGGAGTGCTCAACATAAGTCACAAGCTTTTCGAAGGGAAACATGCTCGAGACCTTGTCAGGCCTTCTACTGGAACATCAAGTGCAGCAGGTAGCTCCAAGAGTGGGAAAATAATTCAAGAAAATGTCCTGAAGGAGCTTCAAGAAAAAATTGCATGTCTTGCAAAAACTATAGATGTCCTCACCAGCAGGAAGATTCCCTGTGAAGGCCTTGTTCATGACTTGACCTCTGTTTCTGAGCATGAAGATGAAGAAGTAGCCGACTCTACCTAATTTGAAGTATCATTTCCTAGTTCCATTTCAAATACTTATTTTCTATGTTCAAGACTTTAAATCCTCGGGTTTTGTCCGAGTTACTTGTTCAATACTCTGTTCTGCATACTTTTGTTGCTCTAGTTTAAAGCTGGTTAACTCTATCCCCCTGCATATTTGTTGCTGAGGTATTCTGTTTACCTTTGGTCCATTTTTGAGGCAATCAGGGGGAGATATGAGGTGTGAAACATGTTGTGACATGTTGCGAAACATATTGCGAAACATGATGTGACATGTTATAAAACATATTAAGAAACATGCTGTGACATGTTGAAAACTGATGAGATCGACGTTGCTCGCCTGCGAGGGTTAGCGTTGGAGATGATCGCCTGAAGTTACTGGAAGTTGTGTGTGATTGCCTAAAAAATTGCCAAAGGGGGAGACTGTTGTTACGTTTAGTGTTGACGTAAATATTTAGTGCAAGGAAAGATGTCAGACAACATGTCGCGAACGTTTGACATGACATCGTGCGGTCATTAATAGGAAAGTTTCAATCTTTCCTGTCTACTTTTTAGAAATGTGGCGAATAGAAGTTCGAGTATGTTTGGGTTAAGGAAACTTCCGGCCATGAAGAAAAAGCGAAAACAAGAACTCTCTATTAAGGCGACAATACTTTCTATCCAAGAAAGGTGTGGCGCCAAAGGAACTCTTTCCTATTGAGAGTCGATCTCTTTGTAGGGTTACGAAAAAACCTTAAGGGTTGTGTAGCTGCTATAAAAGCCGAGGCTTCCCCCTTAGCAGCTTGGTCATTTTTCCTTGCAAAATATTCAGATCTATTAAACGTATTGGTCTTGCGTGTTAAGAGGTTGTATGATTTGTTAAGAACGTGTGCTTCGACAAACATCATTCGAGAAGATTGAGCGTTTGATCGATTAGGGTTTGTGCTTGCGTGATTGAAGATTCACGAAGACTGTTGAAGACAACAATAAATCGAGCATAGGCGTTTGCTTGGAGAGTGGAATTAAGGCGTTCTCAAGGACATGGGGAGTCCCAGATCTAGGCACTCGCTAAGTAGTAATAGTAGCTAGGACAATGATTTGTGTGATAATCAATTGATGCCTTTGTTGTACTATTGACTACTTGATAGTGAAATCCTTTCCACTGGCAGAGTGCCCCCAGATGTAGGTGATGTTGCACCGAACTGGGTAAACATATCGCGTGTCTCTTGTTTTATTTATTTACTGTCCAATATCCGTGATCAACCAAGTTGTCGAACAAATTGTTACATCACTGTGTTCGACATCTCGGTACTGCAACCAACCAGAATTTCAAGATTAGTTTTGGTGATAAAGTTGTGTATACATGGAAGGGGTAATTACAGATCAGTACACCCGCCGAAACCTCATTTCATGTAAAATGTCTGTTTTATCCATCAACCTCTAAAGCACGACACCTGGCACTGAACTGTTCAGTTCTCACAAGACTCTTCAGGTCTCAGTCACAACAATTGGTGACAAAAGTCTTCACAACCGTTGACCTTTCACCACCACCGTTCGTCTTCTTCACAAGCTTCTGACCCGAACGAAGGAGGACGTTGCGGAAGAAGCTGAGAAATCGAACAAGCTTCACTTACCGTTCGTCTTCTTCACGAACAACTGCGATCTTTCTATGGAATTGCTAGAATCGCAATGGATAAAGAGGTAAATTTGGAATTCATTTCGTTATTTCATTCCTTCCCAAATCTAGGGTTTGCATGTTGTTATTTTGGGGAAATTTAGGGTTCGGTCGATTTAGGGTTTATTGTTGATTTAGGGTTTACTCGAATAGTATTGAAAATGTATTAAATCGATTTGCAGTTGATGTTAACAAATTAGGGTTTAATGTAGTCTTCTGGTTTTGGGTTTATGGGTTCAATATTGTTTAATCGGTTTACATGTTGTATTCTGGTTTGTTCAGGATGATACTGATGATGTGTATGTCTGTATACCAGCACCACACAGTGGGTGGAGGAACTGTGAGGTTTTTCATGGAGGTCAATTTGGTGTAGATGATTATGAGGGTGGTGAAGTAGAATATGTGTCTATCAGCAAAGATGTGTGTTCATTGTGAAAAATTAGGATGGTATTGAGTGGAAAATTGTTCAGTAAACCACCTCATGTGAGTTTACCTTTAAGGCAATCCCTTACAGAGTTGGTGGAGGACACAGATTTGAGGGGTTTGATCTTGGATTATCATGAAGATGACTACATCCCACTATATATCATCAATGGAGACCTCCCATTAGTTGAGGTCGGTCCAAGTGAAAAAATATTGAAGGCCAGAAAAGAGGCACCTATACAAGGGGTTAATATACAATTTTGTCCCTTTAAAAACATGAACCCCATAAAACTCCATGCATGTAGGTGACTCGAACTGAAATAAAATGTTGTACTATGAGTGGGTATATGGTGACAGATACCACCATAGATGGGAAACCTTATCATAATGTCGAGGACATTTGTAGTGATGCAGAAATAGATTCTGAAGACGATGAGGTCTATGATGATGATGAATACATTGCTGGTGGGAGTTAGTTTGATGAGAGTTTGGAGGGAAATGAGTTTGAAGAGGACATAAATGAGGTGAGAGATGAGGGAAATGAGGTTGAAGAGGACATAAATGAGGTGATAGAGGAGGGATTGAGGTTGAAATGGAAGGAAACGAGGAAGAAATACCTTATTGATTGACGAGACCAAATTCGATAGTGATGGGGAGGTAATTGTTGATGAGGAGGCTACCAAGGCTGCAAAGGAGGCAGAACCTGCTAAAGAGCCATGCGAGGCAGAAGATGCACATGAGGCAGAACCTGGTGCTAGAGTGAAGAATAAGGAGATACCTGAGATGGATGGAGCTGAGGAGGAAGACATTGAGGATTTCGACGAAATCCCATATTGGAATTTGAATGTAGATGAAGATTGGTCACTGCCCGAAGAAGGGAAAAAGCGAGTCAACAAAGAGTTTGAAGAAATTCTATGGACTCTTGAATCAGACATGACCCGACCAAACATAGGGATGAAGTCAAAATTTGAAAACCCTGAAGTTTTCAGACTGGTATTTAAGAGCTATGCAACTGTTCAGGGTTTCGATTACATATACAAGAGGAACACTAACGAGAAGATTTCTATCATGTGCGCATATCCTGATTGTTTTTTCTGGTGCTGGTGTAGCTGCATAGGGGGTGCTTCACACATGGAGATTAAGAAATGGAATGGTCCACGCACATGTGTGCGACCTACTATGATTCGACAGATTACAGCGGACTTCCTCGCTTTTAGGTACAATAATTGAATTTGATTTCAATTTTTGTTACATCTTTATTATATGTCATGTTTTGAATGCAAATTAATAACAGTTTGATGGGTAAATGTAGGTACCTTGACCAAGTGAGGGACTGTTCGTCCATGAATGTGAAGACCCTTCAGAGTATCATTCTACGAGACATTAAGCATGTCATCAAGTTCCCGCAGCTGTACAGATCAATTGCCAGAGCAAAGGAATTAATAAGTGGTGATCTAGCAAAGCAGTATGAACTGCTTCACAGTTACTGTGAAATGGTAAGGAGATCAAACCCTGGGAGCAAGGCAATTCTGCACTTGGAACCCATATCAACACCAACAGTGAACGAAGAAGGAGTGGTGGGAACGAAGACAACGCCACATTTTTTTAGGATGTACATCTGTTATGCGGCACAGAAGGCTGCATATAATGGTGGATGCAAACCTTTGGTCTCAATTGATGGCTGCCACCTCAAAAGGAGGTATGGTGGACAATTACTCGTAGTTGTGGCATTCGATGCCAATGGTGGGATGCTTCCATTAGCTTTTGCGATCGTTGAGCAAGAGAACAAACAGTCCTGGAAGTGGTTCCTAGAGCAATTCTTCGAAGACTATGGATACCACGAGAAGATGAAGTGGGTCTTTATGTCGAACAAACAAAAGGTAAACCTGTTTTGCCTTCATCTTTGAAATTAAAGCTTTCTTTGGTCTCAATTGAAAGTAATGTGTACAATTTCACTTGTAGGGACTCGTTGAATTATTCAAAGACTGGCTGCCCCATGTGGAACACAGATTTTATGTTAGGCACCTCTACGACAACTGGTACAAGACTTTCAAGACTGTACAATTGAAGGCCCACCTATGGGCATGTGCAAGTGCTACGTCGACAGATCAATTAGAACAAGAATTCCAGAAGCTAAGTGTCACTAGTGCAGAAGCTGGTGAATGGCTACGACAGAGAGGGCCAAAACATTGGTGCAAAGCCCATTTCACCCCGAGGGCTAGGTCATCAATTTAGGTAAACAGTCTGAGTGAATGATTTAATTCCTGAATTTTGAACGGTAGGGATAAAGCAGTTTACGACCTTTTCGAGCTTAGTATAAAAAAAACTTATGACCCTCTTCTATAAACGAAATGAGATGGCTGTAAAATTTACGGGTCAAATCTGTTCTAGTATAACGAAGAAGTTTGAAGTAATAAAGATTGCGTCGAGATTGTGTCAATCATTACCATATAGCCAAGGAGTGTTTGAGGTAACCGATAGGAGGACAACATACATTTCTAATTTGACTAAGGAAACTTGCACATGTCTAAAGTGGCAATTGAATGGAATTCCGTGTAAGCATGAAGTTTCTGCATTGATGAAGCTGATAATTACTCCTGAGTTCTATGTGAATCGATATTACCATGTTGCAACATATAAGGAAATATATAGTGATTTCATACAACTAGTATCTAGTATGGACAGTTGGCCTGCAAATTTGACATATCCTACGGTACAATCTTCTATAGTCCACAAACCACCAGGTAGGCCTAGGATGAAGAGGACAAACAGTTTGGCTAAGAAGGATGATGAGGAGGGGAGTAAGGTTAAAGGTCCCAAGGGTAGGACGAACGGGATGATAACTTGTTCTACATGTAACAAGAGAGGACGTAATTTGAGGAGCTGCGATCCTAAGAAACACGGGGAGACAACAGAGCAACGGAAAAAAAGACAGGGAGGAGGTGGCCAACAATCTGACTATTACAGGACGCATGACGAGTATGTAGCACTGATGACTCATAGGAAGGATATTGTACAAAAGGAGAAGGAAAAGGCTCGACAATACCAAGCTGAGAAGATGAGGGCTAAAAAGGAAGCTTTTAAGTGCACTCCACAACAGATAGCTTCCAAAAAAAAGCTGCTGAAATGAGAAGGGATCATAATGGCCCTTTCAATGTAAAGAAGAGGAAATATCATGAACCTGCAAATGCAGGCAACTCTTCTACATCAACTCCTCCACCACCACCATCATAGCCTACTGCTAAGGTTGGAGCTGCTGAAGCGGATCTGGAGAAGCTGACAAACCATTAAGTATAACTTTTTGTTTACCTTCAAAATAATTAGTCATCAGCAACTTCAAGTTCACCAAACTTTACAAAATTTCAGTAATTTAATTTTACCTTTTTTGTAGTGGGAATTCACCACACTAACAAGAAAGGGGAAGTCTCAGGGGTCTCAAATTGGCAAACCTGTTCCAGATTGTAGTAGGAGCAGATTTCTTCAGGAAGCAAAGTTTTGCAGATCCCAGAGGGGAAAAGGGAAGGAGAAATGCAAGGAGGGAAATGAAGGTAGGGATGAACCTCCTAGATTTGCTAGTCAGCCAGACCCTACTAATTCACCATCAACATTTACTCCTACAACCAGTGCAAGCCAACCACATGAGTAGTCTTACATGTGGTCCTCTGTTTTGTCTAGGTTTTGATGTAAATAATGGACAAGGAATTTTTAGCTTTTTGTGTTTGAGGCCCATGTGGATTCTCTGTTGATGGATACCAACACTGTAATTGAATATTGTATGGTAGGTGGTTCACTAGTTTCTTTTGGATTTTAAAAGGCATAGCCTTTGCTATCATTGTATGTTGGTTAATGATAATATCAAGGCAGAGTCTTTAGTGTTTTGAAGCATTTACTCTGTTTTCATGAATTAGTTTGGTTGGTTGGGGTTTGTTGTGGTGCTATTATAACAATAGATGCAAATTGAAATGAATAGATGCAAGTTCACAGAAAATGATCAATATATGTAAGTTGAAATGAATACAAATGTAGGAGAAACCAACAACAATTCTCATTTCACAATTTACAGCTCATAAATCATAACTTGTTCACAAGTACACGTACAAGCTCATAAATTTCTGCATTGTTACCAATGTACAAGCTCATAAATCATAATGAGTTCACAATTCTCATTTCATTCAAACCACCAACAGTTACAACAATTACACACACTGTAATGTTTTACACAAAATCCATAACACCTACTCAAACAAACTTGAACTTCTCCTTTCATTCAAACCCATAACAAAACAAAAATCACCTATTACATAAACATAGTATCAATCCTAAAATTACCACTACAAGCAATTTATGTAATCTCCAATTTTTCTTGTTAGCCTCAACAATCACAACAAGATCTTCTGCATTAAGCTCATCTTTCTTTTGAATCTCCATCTCTGCCTTCAATAATTACCCATCCACGTCAGCCTTCATCTTCATCAAGCTGACATTTTCAGCATCAACATCTTCAATTGTTCCCTCCATACACTTCAACCTGTGATAAACACCAGGCATAACTATTTTTCCAAATGCACAAGTTGGGGGATCAATCCAATGAAAAAATTGACATTTGTAGTTGCTCTGAATTCACCAAATTAATAACCACAATCAATATATTGTTCGAATAAAATGAAATTGAATAAATTACAAAATATTTAGGAATATTTGGTTGTGAACAATTTTAGGGCTTCAGATAACACAAAAATTAGAGAACCGGGTTATTGGACGATTAGGGTTCAAATGAAAAAAATGTTAGGGCTCCCGAGTAGGCTTAGGGTTTTCAGATTCAAGTATGGAAAACAAAAAATAAACATCAATATTACCAAAATACTTCATGGCAGACCATCAGAAATTGAAAATCGATACAAAATCGAAAATAACAGACCGAAAATCGGTACGATTTCGACCATCAAAAATTGAAGATCGGTATGATTTCGAAACTCACCCAAAATCAACCGCATCCTACAAATCTTCTTCAAGGATTTTCTACTGTTGTCGCAATTCGGATCGCCGATGAAACCCCACAATTGCAAACCTCCGACGATTTCTCCATGTTCAACCTCAACAACCTCCACGAAACCACCTCCACAGGATCTGAAACCTAACTTCAGCTCAAAGAGTTGAATTGTGATGGTTCAGTTCACAAACATTTATAAATATGAGGGTAGTTTTGACATTATCTACAAAATATACATCACGTGCAAAACATGTGACTCATTTTAAACAGATTCCGTTACGGTGTGAATTGAAGTGTGAGCAATCGAAACTTCGGGTACTGAGAACGAAAGAATCAAACATAAGATATCAATTCAAAAATGAGGTTTCAGTGGGTGTACTGATCTGTAATTATCCAACATGAAATGATATATCATTCTTGTTCAATGCTTGAAATGTTTGATTACAGGAGAAAAGTTCTTGTGGTGTTTCAATGCTTTTGATTTGAAATATCTCTATAGAATGATAATATCTCTGTAGAATGATATATCATAGTTTTGATTGTTTATTGCGTGTCAAGTTTATCTTTTACTTACCATCATCTCACATGTAAGGATATATTTTAGTTTTTTATTTCTCTGCTTTTGTTTGTTTATATGGCGATAACCATTTTAATCAAATTCTAAACAATGGATTGGTAAGATTGGGTCTAGTTGCCCATAAGATCAGCATGCATGAGAGCAACAACACCTCCAATGGAAGAAAAGCAGTGGAGACAACAAAAAACCATACATCTAAAAAGGAATTAAATTCCAATACATCATCAATTAAGCCTTCATGAGATGATGGACAGATTAAGCTTTAATTGACCATTAATTAAGATGAATCTTGAAATTTTGATTACTAATATAAGGTATTGTAGAATTTTAATGTTTTTTTAGTTGAGAATTTTAATATGTTTACCGTAAAACCGTTGGATTAAATATCTTTAATTCCATTTTTTTCTTGAAAAACATTACAAATAAGTGTATAACATTTATTTACATAGTTCACTCTATAGAAAATTCTAAACTTAAAAGTGTATATATTTTCTTGGAAGAAATCTATTGAGACGTGGGCTGAATCATAACACTAAATATAGATTTAAAAAAGTTCGTCAAATTTAAATAACTAAATTCAAGTTGTGTTTAAATCTAAGGTAGGGACTGATAATTGTATATGACATAAACTAAGAATATATTATTAAAGTTAAAAGGGTATTAAATGAGCTTTGGATGTACAATCAGGGGAGCTAGTAAATAAAAGTTTGGTGTATTTAGTTGCAAATCAAGTTTAGTTAGATGCATATATGCGCAATTATCACTATAAATTATTTAAAATATTAATTAAATTTGCAATTGTTGTTTTTAAGGTAAAACAAATTTTATTAATCAAATAGCAACTAACCCGACATCAAGCACAGTTGAAGGTACATATAGTGGGACAAACCTGAAATTCTGATTAAAACAGTTAGACAAGATATCAAGAACAATGTTAAGACAATGTTCTTAACAACTTGTCAGCAAACAGATTCGGACAAACACAATATAAAGTAGTAAACAGCACACAACGACACACAAGATTGTTTACCCATTTCGGTGCAATCTCCTCTACGTCTGGGGGCCCTCGACTAGTGAAAATGTTTCACTATATGGTAATGAGTCAAAACATACAAGTATACACGATCATCACACAAATCAATACCCTATGCTACTATTACTAGTGCAAACCTATCTCAGGGACTCCCCTGAATCCAAGACTCCCTCTTGATTCCACTCTACGAGCACTCGCACTGCCCCGGATGCAACAAGTCGTTGTTATGCACTTGTACGTGAACCTTCAATCACACATTCATAGGAAACCCTCAATCACTCACGCTTGATCTTCCGATTCTGGTAGTGATATGCAAATGTTCTTCGTGGAACACACAGCCTTTCAGCACGCCAGTCCTTCACGTCTAAGAGATTTGTGTATATTACCGAAGGGAGTCGCTCGCTACTAAGGGTGGAGCCTATGCTTTTATAGCAGCTGCAAAACTAATTCCGGAACCAATTAGGGTTACCATAATCCTAGTCGATTTAGGTTTCCCAAATCCTTAACGCCGATATCTTTTTAGAGTCTCTATCACGGCAGGAAGCTTTCTGTAATCATGACTTAAACAAGACTTACCAAAAGTCTTGTACACAGCTGGATCTTTCCAATCGCAATATGTCTCTTATTTAATGAAACTTTCCAATGTTGTGATCCACAAATTCTTGAAAGGTGTTGAGACTAAACGCTTGACATCTTTCCTGACCAGATGCTCGACATCTTTCGTATCGCCTAAAAAATAAGTCAATAAACTTCACTTCTTTTGGTGAGTACTACTTCACTTCTTCTGGTGATACCGATGATATTGATCTTCATTTGTCTTGCATATGGTCTTGCTATCTTGATCTCTATCTTGAGCACTAATCATATGTAATCTTCATATCTAATCCTTTCTCCTCCTGATTGCCTCAAAAAGTAGCCAAAGATGACACTACTTCAGGCACGTATGGCAAGAATAATCACTGAAGAGAGAGGCAGAATCAAAGTGACAGAGAGGGAAGGGCGTGTACCCTGAATAACGCGAACTATCCAAGTGGACTTATGCCCCCGAATTAAAGTCATCCAACAATAACTCGTATAAGCGAGTTAATAATAAGTCATAGTACTTGCATAAAAAAAATTGAGTTTCTTGAGTTTATAATTCAAGAAGGTTCATCATTGCATGAGGCTTCCTCATCACTAGAATCTTGGGCACTGGAATCTTTTTCAGTTATTGGAACATACATGTTGTTGAGCACTGCTTCACAATTCTTCTTTCTCGTTCTAAGGTTCTTGATGACCTGCTCCATATTGGCAATATCCTTGTTGATTGCTGGAATTTCTCTTGTCAGTTCAAAGCTTACATCATTGGGGAGGGGACCAATGTCCACAGTGTGACTGGAACTTGCTCCAGGTGCTTTAGCATTCTTTTGGACATCATGTTTGACATTTTTCTTGACCCCCTTTCTGACATTTTGCTCAACATCTTTCTTGGTAAGATCTAGAGTGTGGTTGCCTTCAAAGAACTTGTGGCTGATCACAATTGCTCCTAGTTTCTTTCCTATCTTATCGGTGCTCTTCAAGATGGATGGACATTGATGGAGGAGCAGACCAGATATGAGAGAGGCAAACCCGATAGGGCGTTTGACTGCAAAAGATCTAGCATGACGAGAAGTCAAGAGGTGTGCCCATACCTATTTGGTAGATAAGAATTGCAAGTTCGGCCTTGACTAAAGACCCGTTGGAGGAAGGCTCCCAATTAGCAAGTCCAATGCAGTAAAACACAAAATACTTTGATGTTAAGTTAAAGGTTACAATTGACCCCTTTGCTGGCCAGATCTGGTGCTTATTGGTGATTTCTTTAGCCACTGTGTCAAGACTAGTGACATGCTCAGGTTGCACAGTGTGTCTTCCCAGAAAAACATTGATAATTTCAGAGGAAACGTTGCACTCCTTTCCTCGAACATAAACCTTTTAGTACTCCTTGTCTTCAGGGCAGTCAACGGCAATGGGAAGATTGACACTGAATTCCTTGACCAGCTGAGGATAGAAGTTGCCTATTCTCGTCACAGTTTTGAGAAGTTCAGCTTTTTCCAATAACTCCATGATTTCAGTCAGACTGCGTGCTTCAGTGGACAACTCTTTCTCGGGAAAGATAGCTCTCTGAAAAATGAGTTTCCACCTATTGGCGGCTTCGATGGAGTGAAACGAGATGTTGTCAGTAGCAATATAGGGCACATTTTGGCTCAACTTCTGTCCTCCAATGGACTTGACTTCTTTAGAAGGCATTACACAGATCTCTTCCTCTTCGATGTCCTCATCTCGGAGCTGCCTAGAGATGTGCATCGGTTTCTTCCCTTTTGATTCCTTCTATGGTTATTTACAAACCACATTCTTCTTCTTGTTATAAATTTCAACTTTCTTGAACGCTTCTGTCCTTCTCCTTTTCTTCCTCTTTTCCTCTGCGAGAATTGCAGCTAGGCTTTCTTCTTCACTTATCTTGTTTTCTTTTAAGGATGTTAGAACTTCCTGAGCAACCTTTGTCGCAACTTCTTCCGTGACATTCTCTTCAACAACCTTTGCATTACTGGTCTCCACAGCACCAGATTTTTCCACTTTCATAGACACATTATTTGAGTCATCATTTGACACTTCTTTCTCAGCAATTTGTCCTACATTCTCATCAACATCTTTTCCAGTGGTTTTGAGGACCACTCCAACATTATTAGAGGTTTTGCTACCCTTGCCATCAACAGTATTTACAAAATCTTTTAGTTCCCTATTCGGAACACCTTCTTCAACAGCAACATCATGATCCTTTACACCGGGTTCTTCAGTGGGGTTGTCGTCTATCTCATCAATGGACTCGAGACCCTGATTGATTTGGGTCGTTTCTTCTTCAGCAATAGTTTCTTCAACACCCACCTTGGTTTGTTCCTCTACCATACCCCAACCTTGCTTTCTACCCCCTTTATTTTACCCATGATCTCCTCAACCAGTCCTTCTTGAGGAGGTTCATGATTCTCTAGGAGCGAATTCAAAAGATCACTATTTCTTGAGTGCTCATTATTAGTGACAGTAGAGGCTTGTGTACCTTGTTCTTTGGAGTGAGTTACTAGAGATGTGTGCATTGAGGCTTCCTTTGTTGTGGTAGAGATTCCTTCACCTCCTTGCACCGGTTAGACTAGGTCGGACATTGTTAGAGATGCTCCTCCTGACCTGGGCTTTCTCTTGAAGGTAGGAAATAGGGGGACAGGGGGAGTCTCAGCCGAACCACCTCCGACATGACCATCGGTGGTTTTTGCTGCTTCTAGACCCCGGAATCGCGCTCCATGGCGATTTATTTCTCCAGTGTACTCTGTGACTTCTCTCTCGATAAGCTTGGCACGAGGTCCTTTGCCGACCGTCTTCTTCCCACTAGATTTTTTACCGGCTGTGCTTCTTGTCTTCACCATTGTTGTTTGAGATCGGTAGGCGATATTGGGAAACCCTAGCAATTTTGAGAGAACAAAAGAGCAGAGACCAAATTGTACAATGGAAAGTGAGCTTTTGTTAGATAGGGCGGTAAACAATAAGAAAGTTCAAACGATGTGACCTTTCAACTTGGGTTATAACTATTTCGGCCAAAACTGTTTATTGGAATTGGCCGTGACGATTCCAAGAGGGTACCAACAACTCCCTCTTAACCGTTTGACAGGTCAGAGATTAATAGAATATGAGCCGAGAGACAATCTGAGGCTCACAACTTGGTTCAAATACAGAGTTTTTAGAGGAAAAATTAGCGAATATCCTTTTGATGTGATTTGTTTTCCACCCTTCCTTCTCGTTTTCTATTATTTACCCTATAGGAATCTTCATAGATTGAACATCACTGTCATTGTTGGGGGATAATGTCGAAACATCTTTCTTGACAACATCGGGATTCTTTTGTCGAGTGAAATTTTCACTCTTTTCATCCTTGGATGAGAGGCGCATTGACCATGTATATGAGAACCAAAGATAATTATTTTGTGATCTTATCCCGTGCATTACTAATTTTTGTTCAACATTCTTCACCATACACTTTTTACCAGTGAATTTAACTTGAAGATCCAAATCCCACAGTTGGTTGTCACTTATGAGATTTGCCTTGAGCCCCTCAACTAGCAAAGCTTCTGTTAAGCACGATGCTCCGGGATACTTGAGTTTTTCTTTTCCAATAATGCGAGCTTTTACCCCATCACCAAAGATAACATGGCAGTTAGTGTACGGTTTGATAATATTTGTCAAGAATTAAGAGTACCTTTCATGTGACATGAGCATCCATTGTCGAAGTACCAATCTGTGTTGTTCGAGGCACACATAGAGGTATAGGCAATATTGGCTTGGTATGATTTTCCTTTCACCATCCATTCCATCCGTCTAGGCTTTTCTCCGTTATGTTGCAAGTGGCTTCGAGTTATCCATTTTGAGTGAGGGGTAGTCTCTTACCATAAAGATGATAGCAAAAAGGTTTGATATGACCTTTCTTCCCACAGTAATTACAGATCCATCGTGATTCATTGGTAAACCGCTTGGATGGTGGTCGATTGAACTTAGACATCCTTGCTTGTGTTGGGCAGTCGTTTGTTAAGCATGATGTCATAGCATTTTCCCATTTTCCAGCCTGGGATGTCGCGTAAGATGCTCCTTGTCTTTAGTTGTGGCTTGTTGCGGAACAAACTTGGTTTCATATGTCGAGTCATTATGAGTATATCCAAGTCCCCTTGTGTCTCTGGCCTGCTTTCCTATTGACAATATTTTGTCTAGACTCTCTGAGCTTGGATTCATCATTTTAACCGACTAGGTCATTTGTTATATTTCTCCATTGAGTCGGGTGACCTCTTGTTTTAGCTCGATGATAGTCTCCAGCATTCTAGTCTTTTCGGTTGTAAGGGTGATAATTTGAGCAGCTTGCTTGTCTAGAATTTGGGACTCTTCAATCCATTTTGTGTAGAGGATGCATTAAGCTTTGTTGAGTCGATCATCGTTCCATTCATCATCTAGTGATAAGTCCTGTATGTCATTACTAACATTATTAGAATACCACAAAATTACTTATTTCTTCTGTTTCACTGTCATCAGACTCCTCATCAGAAAATGTAGCGTTATAACCCCTTTTCTGTTTCCATATGTAGTTAGGACATTCCTTTCAGTAGTGTCCGAACCCTTCCCATTCATGGCATTGAAACCTTTTGTTGTCACTGTTCCCTTCACCAGCTTTATGTGGAGTATTGTTCTTGACATCTGCTGTGACATTCTTCCAATCATTAGCTACGATATTTTTCCCCGACATTCTGTTGAATCGCTTCATAACCCGGTTATAGTTCTTTGCTAGCAAAGCTATGGTAGTGTCGATTTCATCTTCCTGGTCTGAATGTTCATGCTCAACATGCTTGGGCATGGAGCTATTGAAAGCCACTCCTTTATTTTTCTGTCTAATGCTTGGTAGGGACAACTCATACGTCATTAGAGATCTCATTAGTTCATCAAAGGAAAGAGTCATGAGATCGTGGGATTCTTCAATGACCGTTATCTTCATCTTAAACCTTGAACTCAAGGCTCTTAGGGTCTTTCTCACCAGTTTCTCATCTGGCATTGGTTCACCCAACGAGTAAGATTTGCTGGCAAGGTCTCAAATTCGCACATTGAATTCAGCCACTGTCTCATCTTCTTTCATGATAAGTGCTTCAAACTTTGCTGTTAAGTACTGAAGCTTTTGTTCTCGTACCTTTGTGGTTCCCTCATATGCATCATTCATAATGTCCTATGCTCCTTTGGCGGTAGGGCAGGTGTTGATCAATCTGAACATGTTTCTGTCCACATCATTGAAAATCACATTGAGGGCTCAGGAATTTCCTAGTGCTGCTTCTTCATCAGTGTCGGTCCATTCTGACTCGGGTTTGGGATTTGTGAAATTTCCCTCAGCATCTTGATAGCACGGGGCGCTCCAGCCATTTATCATATCCTTCCAGGTCTTGTTGTCGATGGATTTCAAGAAGACGCACATACGGGTTTTCCAATATCCGTAGTTACTCCCATCTAGAATTGGTGGACGGTTAACTGATCCTCCCTCTCTAGCGTTGTCCATGTTTGTCAATAAGAATTTATCTCTCAAGATCTCACCTAAATCAGTAGGTGCCTCCTCTTATACAAATTGAAATTCTAATTAAAACAGTTAGACAATATGTCAAGAACAATGTTAAGACAATGTTCTTAACAACTTGTCAGCAAACAGATTCGGACAAACACAATATAAAGTAGTAAACAGTACAGAGCGACATATAGGATTTTTTACCCAGTTCGGTGCAATCTCACCTACGTCTGGGGGCCCTCGGCCAGTGGAAAAGTTTCACTATATGGTAATGAGTCAAAACATACAAGTATACATGATCATCACACAGATCAATAACATATGCTACTATTACTAGTGCAAACCTATCTTAGGGACTCCCCCTGAACCCAGGACTCCGTCTTGATTCCACTCTACGAGCACTCGCACTGCCCGAATGCAACAAGTCGCTGTTATGCACTTGTACGTGAACCTTTAATCACGCATTCACAGGAAACCCTCAATACCTCACGCTTGATTTTCCAATTCTAGTAGTGATACACGAGTGTTCTTCGTGGAACACACAACCTTTCAGCATGCCAGTCCTTCACGTCTAAGAGCTCTGTGTATTTCACCGAAGAAACTACAAGGGAGTCGCTCGCTGCTAAGGGTGGAGCCTAAGCTTTTATAGCAGCTGCAAAACTAATTCCGAAACACATTAGGGTTACCATAATCCTAGTCGATTTAGGTTTCCCAAATCCTTAACGACGATATCTTTCAGAGTCTCTATCACGATAGGAAGCTTTCCATAATCATAACTCAAACAAGACTTACCAAAAGTCTTGTACACAGCTGGATCTTTCCAATCGCAATATGTCTCCTATTTAAGAAAACTTTCCAATGCTAGATCCACAAATTCTCGAAAGATGTTGAGACTAAAAGTTTGACATCTTTCCTGACCAGATGCTCGACATCTTTCATATCGCCTAAAAAATAAGCCAATAACAAACGTAACAACAAAACCCCTCAACATAATTCAAGCTACTGTTAGTTAAAACAAATTTGGCCAATTCGTGAGCCATTTGAGTACGGGAAAAATAAAAAAACCACATATTCCGATACACCATTCGCTAATGATTCCTCCAAAGTTGTTCAGCTCGATCTGTTTAGCATCATGTAGAGCCACGGCCTCCACCTCATACGAATGGAGAAAGTCCGTGATCCCGCTGCAGAATGCTTTAAGCAGGCATCCATGATAACCCCAGTGACCAATCGACTCAAACTAGTTAGTATCATCTAGAGCCACGACCTTCTACTCACACGGATGGAGAAACCCCGTGATCTTGTTGCATACCGCATTAAACGAGCTTTTTCGATCAACCCTGCAATCAATATGGGTATCACGAATCTTTAAAATTTCAAGTCCTTTCCACCAAAGACCCCTCGTGACGTATTGAAGCTTAAGAAAACCGAGGTTCCCTAATTTGATATTCTTGCATAAATCTGCCCACCAACGACAGAGAACTCTGTTTCCCTCCCAGTATATGTCTATGGGGTAATGACAGTTGGCTACACCCAACTATGTCACGTTTCAAATTTAATACCTCAACTTCCAAATTTTCATTTAGGATACCCAAAAATTAAATAAGCGACAGTTAGCCCAACGTCTGTTAAATCTAACTGATTTGGTCTGTCAAAAAGTCTAAAATGTCCTCAATGGTTTGGGTCTGTTAAACTGGTCTGATTGGTCCATTGATATGATTTTGAAATGACTATTTTACCTCTAATTGAATACCCAATTTAACTAATAAATTGAAAGCAAATTTGACTTTTCACTTACACAAATAATAATTATAATTCTTTAATATTTAAATATATTTTATCATTAATTGATTATTAATCATTAATTAATTATATTATTATTAATCATTAATTAAACATAATTAAACCTAAACATAATCAAACCCTAAACCTACAACTCCGGCCAATCCACTCCCCGCCGCCGCGCTCAGCCGCGACTCCGGCTGGCGATCCCGACCGGTGCTTCTCGTAGCCGCCGTCGCGGTCTGAAGAAACCAGATTCGAGAATCCAGATTCGGCGAGCTACGTCACGAACCCAGATGACGAAGACGATCCGGCGAGCTACAGTCTTTGAGACAAATCCGACGAGAACCAGACTCGCCGTCATCTGGGTTCTCGGGACGGGTTCGACCGTAGCTCGACCGGAGCTGATGGCAGATCGGAGACCGAGACGGAGATCCAGAACACGAGGGAGGCTCGATCTGGAACGCGAGGTGGTGCTCCTCGCCGGTCGGAGTCGCGGCCGGAGACGGTGGTGATTGTCGGAGGTGTTGCGGTGATGGTGGTGGAAGGATTGAAGAAGATGAACAGTTATTGTGATATAATTATCATTATATTAAATGATTTAATAATTAATATTATTAATAATGATTTAATAATAAGTTTTATTATTATATTAATATTACAGAATTATTTTTAGGTTTTTAATTATTTTATTTATATAATTGAAAAGTCAAATTTGTCCTCAAACCTTTAATTAAATCAGTTGTTCAATTAGGGGTAAAATAGTCATTTCATAATCATATCAACTGAACCAATTAGACCAGTTTAACAGAACAAAACCATTGAGGGCATTTTAGACTTTTTGACATACCAAATCAGTTAGATTTAACAGACGTTGGGCTATCTGTCGCTTATTTAATCTTTGGGTATCCCAAATGAAAATTTGGAAGTTGGGGTATTAAATTTGAAACGTGACATAGTTGGGTGTAGTCAACTGTCATTACCCCTATGTCTATCAACCAACCAAAAGCAAATTGCCAGAGCTTTCTGGCCCTTCCCCCGATAAACCCCGCCCAATTACCATCATTTCTGCAACCAGCTATTTGCCGGAGCTTCTCTGCCCATTCCCCGATGTCCCCTTCCCAGACTCGTCTCCCCTCACAGATTATATCAAAATAATACCCCCTCACTTTTACCATCGTAAACTACCCTACCCCCCACACACAAACACTCGCGTCCCCCAACCCAACTCGACCCTACCATGGAATCTAGCAAGACCAATTCAATCTCTGTCTCCCTTCGCCCACAGTAGCAGATCCGACCAGCTCCTCCTTCTCGTCGCTGTAGTGCCTCCGCAACCTCCCCGTCGCAGACGACTCACACCCGAACGTAGATCTCCTTCGCCCCTTCAACAGGCGTCTCCGCACTTACCGCCGCACCACCCAAACCTTCGCCAAACCAGTCGATCCGCCGCGAGACCTCCTCGCAGACCCACCGTAAGCCCGATTCCTGACAAAAGCTCCTTTCACGCGAAGCTCTCCTTACCCAAAAGTCTCCATACCGTCTCCCCGATGCCACTGTTCCGTCCAGACGTCGCTGCCGCACTTGAGAACTCACTCGCAGACGAGATTCGCCGCAAGACTCGTCAATATTTAACGAAACCCTAATCGCTTAAAGCGAGAGGGTACATACTGCAATAAATTTGCAATTGTTGTTTCAAAGGACATAAAATAATTGAAAATGAGAAGAAAAAAACATGAATGCATTATTACATTTGAAGGTTTCAAAATTGAATTGTCCTCAATTTGTGTCATTCCAAGTGCTCAAAAATCGGGCAGCCATATCCCTCACTTTCTCTCCCCACACGATTTCCTCTTTTTTCTATTTTATAAATATAAATTCTCAATCACCATCACAATTTTTTGTTTTCTTTTACAAAAATTAATTCGAGGTGCAATAACGCTACTTGTCTTCTACAACAACGCCAAATCACATTCCTTAAGGTACGTACCTCCATTTCCTTCCTTCCTTCTAATCTAATTGTTTTTTCGTACCATTACTGTTCCTGGTTTTGTTACCCTCTTGATCAGACGGTATTCATGAGTTTTTTTTTATCATAATGGGTTTTAATTCATTTGAGTATCTGGGTTGGTGAATTACTTGTATTTTCTTGTAAAATTACGTTCATCAATGTGAAATGCGATAGAATTGTTATGTTTGTTGAATAATTAAATTTACAGTGCATGAGTTGATGGGTGGGTTTGGGTTTACTGGTGTTCTCTGGATTGTGTCTTAGATCAATAATTTTGTGAAAATAGGTGGTTTTGCTGTTGGGTTTTGTGAATCATTGAATTTGACATTTTGGGTTGCTCGGATATATAACTCTGGGTCGGGTTTTAACATGTTATCAGATTTTGGTATAGGTGGGTCCGACTTTAATTCTTGGAATGGGCCAAATATGGTTAGTCTAATGTTGTTTCTGTGTATTGTGGATGGGTGCTTCATAGACTGAGACTGGGGAGCATTATTGAATTGCGCAAATAGCTCTCTCAAAGTTGGTGACAGAATCTACTGATGACATAAAGTAAAAACATTGTTTGGTTACTTGACGAGAAGCTAGATAATCATTGAGCATTCATGGGATTTTGGGTTGTTGATTCTTGGTTGCAGATATGTTTATAACAGTGGTGCTATACAAGTGAATAACGTTGTGTCAAATGAGTATATAAGATTAAAGTGTAAGTCTGTTAAGCTGCATTATAGTTTTTATTGTAGAAAGGGAATGAGAGAACACTTCCAAAGTAGAATTAATTTATTTGTTTGCTTCTTCCATGATTCTGTAATTGGTGATATTTCTTTACTCGTTTCGTCCAATACAAAGTTGTCTGGAGTATATTTGTTACTTGTGCATCTTTCAGTAAATTTTGGTATATTGTGTCTCAGGGTACTTCAAATCAGCTGTATGCAGTATTATTAAAGCTGAAAATACAGTATGTCTGTTTCTATGAAAAACTTGGATCCAGCGTTTCAGGGAGCTGGACAAAAGGCGTATCCTTAAATTAATCTTATATAGTATTAAATATCGTGGTTTTTTCAGATGTGCTTCCTGGAATTTTCAAACAATATATTGCAAGAGAAGGGTGTATTCTCTGTTACTGATGTTTCTATAACATGCTTATTATATATAATATGAACTTGTCTCTTCGTTCGTTGGCCTTAACAAGATACAGTGGAATTGAGATATGGTACATTGAAAACTCTAAGCCTGTTACACTTCCAGCATCCTCTTATGGCAAGTTTTTCACGGAGGATTCCTATGTGATTCTCAAGGTATATGTTGCTCCTAAATGAAATGCTTGGTGACTAACCACTTGTTGGCTAATTGTAAGACAAAGTATACTAGAATCCTACACCATCATAGAAAAGATTCAGATGACCTAGAAAAAAAAATAGAAAGGAGAAGAGACAAATTATCAAAGACAAAATTGCATACCTCTGCTGATTAGTTGGATACTCTGCAGTTATAATGGTTACATATGCATTACAAAGGGTAATGTGGGAGTGTTCTCCCAGTCTTAATTTCATATAATTGACAAAACTATCTTTCAAACTCAGGGTGACACTGAGAAGCTGAAACCTTCCAAACAAACCTGATAGTATGACTTCACTTGAATCAGCACAAACTTTCTTGAGATTCTTACAAGCCTTAGCCCCGCGAATGTTGATTATCTTAGTATGTTATTGTTATTTTCACCTTTTCATAATGAGCTCTTTCGTTGTATTTAGGGTCTCTTTAATTTCGCCAGAACCTGGAGATAAATCTCTTAAGAAATTGTAACTAGTCCAACTTTGTCATCTGATATACTTTATTCTTCCAACTAAATAGTCAAAGTGTTTCTTGTTGGATACAGACCGTCAACATTAGTTGAATCAATTTTATCCATTATTTATTCTACAAAACATTAATTATGCTTTAAATCAGATGTGCTTGCCGGAATATCAGTAAAGTGATAAGACAATATGCATGTGATTTTGGAACTTCACATTCCATTAATTTGGACACCATTCTTATTTTTTATTTTCTTCTGGGCAGACAATTGCCTCTAAAAGTGGTGGCTTACGCCACGATATTCATTATTGGCTTGGTAAAGATACCTCTGAGGTGAGTTTGTACATTCATGTGTTTCTACTTCACTTCTGATTTGGATCCGGGTGGTGTATGATTGTGATCCGTGGATATAACTCTGCTCAAATAGGATGAAGCAGGTGCTGCCACTGTTAAGACAATTGAACTGGACGCAACTCTTGGTGGTCGCGCTGTTGAGTATCGTGAAGTCCAAGGTCATGAAACTGAGAAGTTCCTGTCATACTTTAGACCTTGTATCATACCTCAAGAAGGTGGAATTGCATCTGGTGCGAAACAAGCCGAGACTGAAGAACACACGACACGTTTATACGCCTGCAGAGGAAAACATGTTGTCTATGTAAAAGAGGCAAGCCCATGGACTTGTCAATTGATGAAGAACGCGTTGTCCATATACTTGTTTAACAAAATATGTCTAAAGCATTTTCCTTTTGTGGCTGTTGTCTGTTCATGACAGGTTCCTTTTGCTCGATCCTCCCTCAATCATGATAACATATTTGTTCTGGATACCAAATCTAAGATTTTTCAATTCAATGGTTCCAACACATCCATTCAAGATAGGGCTAAAGCACTAGAAGTCGTTCAGCACATTCAAGATACACATCATGATGGCAAGTGTGATATAGCTGCCATTGGTAAGTGGGATAGTATATTTGGAAATTCCATGACACTACTTTTATATGTATCACTCTTTGAAGTCTTTTTTTGTCCTTTTCAGAGGATGGGAAGTTGATGGCTGATGCTGAATCTGGAGAGTTTTGGGCTTTATTTGGTGGTTTTGCTCCACTTCCTAAGAAAACAGCCAGTGATGACGATAAGTCTGCTGATTCATACTCTACCAGACTTTTACGGTAATATTGGTTTTCCCTCTTATATTGCCAAAAAATGTACCATAATCTATATAATGATTGATCCTGTCTTTGTATGATTCCTTCTTTCTAACATGGTAATTTTATCCCTTCTAAGGGTTGTGAAGGGAGAAGCTCAACCTGTTGATGCTGATTCTTTTACAAGGGAATTACTGGAAACAAATACGTGCTACGTTCTTGATTGTGGGCTTGAAGTGTTTGTATGGATGGGGAGAAACACATCTCTTGATGATCGCAAGAGTGCAAGTGGTGCTGCTGAAGTAATATTTATTTATTTCTTTCTCAATTGAAAGAAACAGGTTGTTGATTTTATTGCTAATCCTCAGACACATTTGTATCTTGGCTTTACTAAAACAGGAGTTAGTTAGTGGGTCCGATAGACCCCCATCACACATAATTCGTGTGATGGAGGGATTTGAGACCGCGATGTTCAAGTCAAAGTTTGATTCCTGGCCTAAGACAATTGATGTAGCTGCATCTGAAGATGGTAGAGGCAAGATTGCTGGTTAGTAACTAAAGTGTCATTGCTGTAACCACCAATTCTATAATGATAATCATTTTAAGTTTCTTATTACAGTTTTATTGCTATGATTTTTGTAGCACTTCTAAGAGGCCAAGGGGTTAAGGTGAAGGGTTTGTTGAAAGCCGAGCCTGAACAAGAAGAAACAGAAATATACATTGACTGTACAGGAAATTTGCAGGTGATGTATATATGATTTGTTTATATTTTTCTTCTAATTTTTTTATCTTGTATTTGGGAGTGAAAGGTTGCATCAGAGGAAAATCTAATCAAATTAGCCAAGGACTTCTAAAAAGGTTTTCTTTATGGGCTATAAAGTAATCTTATACCACTTGCATTGAATTTGAAACTTCAGATGCGGCCTGCTTGTTCTCGCGTAGCGACCCAGTTGGGATTGGACACAGTTAATATGTTCCGAAAGGTGCCTAAAATATGCAAAACACTGTTTCTCTGTATTCGATTTGGAAATAGATGAAATTCATAGTGCAGAACCCTTAATGTCTAACTGAATGATCCCGGAAATGGTTGGCCGAAATATAGGAAACATGTGTTTCATCAACCGTGGGTGTTGAAGCTAGAAAACTGCCCGAGTATCTAATCATTGCACTGCAATCAACCCATTTAGACTAATTTAATTGGTAGTGATCTTCTCCTCCTCACCAAGACTTTATAGATATGTTATGAACCTGTTGGCGTTTTCTAAACAAAGCTTTCTGATCATACTGCTAACGATACTTCCCACCTGGATGCAGATTTGGCGTGTGAATGGTGATGATAAGATTCTATTGCCAGACGATGATATGTCAAAGTTCTACAGTGGAGATTGCTATTTGTTTCATTACTCATATGGGGGAGATGATAAAGAAGAGTACATTGTAGGGACATGGTTCGGAAAGCAGAGTGTTGAGGTGAAATTCTTTTACTTCTGTATTCCTTTTCTTGTTTCCTCTTGTGTCAAGCTCATCTTAGCAACTGAAATATACCGTGTATAGTTCCTTGCTCCATCCATGGTTCTAATTGCAGGATTTCTTTCAATGGAAGGATATTTTCATCTACCTTGCAATATTATTTTACCAATGCAATGATTAATGTAGAGCCCATAATGAATATTTATTCCTTAGTGTGGACAGTCGAATCTTTTCCACTAGTGTTAGGGAAGGATATGATATAGCTGCCTATGTTTTCTAGCTCAAGCTTGTGATGCTCCGCTGAGATATTTGATTTTATCATTCTTGGTTCAAGTGTAATTTAGGACTTCTTTTCTTCAATTTTGGTCCCACATAGACACGACCAATTTTAGGTTCTTGTTCAGATCATATTTTATATTACAGAAAAGGCTTTATGTTCAGATAACAAAAGAATGGTTGTTATCAATGTTGTAAAAATCCCCTACTTGTCCGGTTAATCCATGATTAATCTCTAATTAGTCCCCGATTAATCCTCTATAATTCCCAATTAATCCTTTAATCCAATTTGTTTTCCGATTAGTCCTTAGAATGCCCTCCCTGACCAACTAGCGCCTAGCGTTTTTTTCAACACTGGGTGCTATCAATGAATTTGTGCACGCAAAACATCTCTCTAATATGCATTTTTTTTCTTCTCAAAACATAAGAAAATGTGTATCAAGAATCATGCTATAATTAGTTCAAGTCTTGATACATACACATTGCTTATAAAAAATAGTCATGATATAATGCATCTATATGTTATTTACTAATTATACCTTACCTACTATTAATAGGAAGAAAGAACGTCAGCTCTCTCTCAAGCAGGCAAGATGGTTGAGGCACAGAAGTTTCTACCCATACTGGTAGTCTTCATTCAACTGTGATTGCTATTGTTCAATTGATTTGTGTATATTGACTGGTAACACCTTTTTTTTTTATTACCCAGGCTCGCATACACGAAGGGAGTGAACCAGTTCTCTTCTTCTTGATCATGCAGAGCCTTGTTATTTTCAAGGTTTGAGTTTTCTTGAGATTCTAAGATCTAGTTTAAACGTAATTGGAATAAGTGCAAATAAATATGTGTAAACTCTACCAGGGTGGTCTTAGCGATGGTTACAAGAATTACATTGCTGAAAATGAACTTCCAGATGAGACGTATCAAGAGGATGGTGTTGCTCTATTTAGAATTCAGGGTTCTGGACCCGATAACATGCAAGCCATTCAAGTTGAACCAGTACGTAACCTTTTCCGTTTCATATAATTTATTTTCTTGATTCTGTCAGCATTCGTAAATTGGAAACAAGGCTCCAATTTGTTTTTACCTTGTATTCACTTCAGATATTTGTTGAATTGCTATAGACAGGAGTTGATACACATAGTAATTTAGATATTTTCATTTGTCGTTTTGTGAAGCACGGTAGCCATTCTCCATATTGGTGACGAAGAAAATAAAGAGTGTGAACTGGAAATCAATAGAGCTTCAGTAGACTTTCCATTCATAGCTCTTTATATTCTGAGATTACATTTTATCATAATTCTACCATATTCACTTTTGCATCGAGTTATCCATGGTGCAACCCTCCCCTTCAAAATTTTATACTAGCTGCAAAAATATATTTCCTTCCAACCTGCTCAGTGTTGACCAAACAACAACTAGAAGACTTGGCACATGATTTAGTGCATTCACAATAAGTAAAAATTTCTAAGAAGTAATAAATTAGATCCACTTGACGATAGTGACTCATTTGAGTGCTGACAATCTTTATGAAACGATATTGGATTCGATTCAACTTGCCTCTCAATTGGTTCTGAATTACATAGAGGAGGTTCCTTTATATAGGGAACAATAGGAATATAAACCAAACTAGGAAACCCTAATACACAAACCTAAACCCTAATGGGCTTTCCATAATACTAGCCCTAATGGGCCTAACATAATACTAACCCTAATTTACCCTGATTGACACCCCCCCTCAAATTGATGTGGGTCGACAAACATCAATTTGACTATGGAAAAAAACTGATTCGGTGGTGGCACATGACGGTGAATGACAATGACTGGTGCTTGAACTCGAAACTCGAAGGCAGAGATCTGAGCCTGAAGGCTTTGGGAATTTATTCCCAATTCTTAAGGAGACCGGAGCCTTGATGTTTTGGGGATTGATACCCAATATTGAAACCAAATACGGAGACCAGAGACGGAACTGGAAACCGATGAGAATACCGAATACGGAGACCATGAATACTGAGTTGAGCAACAAATACGGAGATCACGGATACCGAGTTGAATACCGAAGTAGAGTCAGATACGGAAATACCAAATTTAGAGATAGATACCGAATGCGCTACGGCTTTAGCACATCCTCCCACATTTAAGAGAGACTACGGATGATCGTGTAGCAAGGAAACTGGATGATCAGATGACGGATGATCGGATGACGGATGAACGAATGATGGCGGATTACGGATGATAGATCTGGATGGCGGATGACGGATCTAGATGGTTGATGATGGCGGATGACGGATCTGGATGTCGGATGTCGGATGTCGGATGGAGAATGGCAGATGGCGGATGGCGGATGGCGGATGGCGGATGGCGGATGACGGATGACGGATGACGGATGACGGATGACGGATGACGGATGACGGATGACGGATGACGGATAGAGGATGTCGGATGACGCGGATGATGCTGATGGATATTGGATAACAGATTTATAATGCCTCGCCCACCCGCTAAAGCATAATTAACGAGTGGGCAAAGCAAAATTCACTCAAAGATTGAAACACGATCGAAAAATTTTAGAGAGGCTCTGATACCATGACAATCTTTATGAAACGATTTGTATTCGATTCAACTTGCTTTTGAATTACATAGAGGAGGTTTAGGAATATAAACCAAACTAGGAAACCCTAATATACAAACCTAAACCCTAATGGGCTTTCCATAATACTAGCCCTAATAAGCCTAACATAATACTAACCCTAATTTACCTTGATTGACAAGTGCCAATATTATGTGAAGATTATAGTCCGTTAGCTTATACAAGAATCAGACACAAAATGATTTATTATTTGCTGTTTTGGCCTGATTTACATTTCAGAACATGGTGCTGCCCTTGAAATTGAATATGGAATTGTTAAATCATTTTCTTTGTTATTTTTCTATTTTTACATCTTTGTCAGTGCGCTCTTGTGCTTCGATGACTTATGCTTCTTTTCTTTCTCTTTCCTCCTTTATTCCACTGCAATCAGATTGCAACATCTTTAAATTCATCCTACTGCTTCATATTACATAGCGGTTCTACCGTCTTCACGTGGAATGGAAGCCTTGCAAATTCAGATGATCAAGAACTTGTTGAGAGGCAGCTCGATGTGATAAAGGTTTGATATGCTGTATAATTGCTTTTTATTTCATTAGAGTCTTCAGAATGTGCCAAAAATTTCACTGGTTTGTTTTGTGAGATGCCACTAATGGACAGAGCAGCTAGAAAGATTGTTTATGTATCTGTACGAAGTCATGTCACAAATTGATGCACACTAACCTAAATTTCCTTTGAAAGCTTCCAAAAATGATTTGTAGAAGGCAACATGGGAAGTTGTCAACGTTTATGCACTGTTGAGGTGTCCTTGTTCTTGATGTGATATAGTTGCGATTTTCTGCAGCCAAATTTGCAAAGCAGGCCACAGAAGGAAGGTGCAGAATTTGATTCGTTCTGGGATATAATAGGAGGGAAAAAAGAACACCCCAAGAAAAAGATTGTGAGGGAAAAAGAAAATGATCCACACCTATTCTCTTGCAGTTTCTCAGAAGGTATTTAACTTTGTGTCTATTGGCTTGTAATCTCTGCTGCAGATTTCAGGGTTTTTTTGTCTTATGTTTAACTTAAATTGTTAACCTCTGACTTATTTCCTTCTTGCGTGGTTTTGATCACTGCCAAAACACATGATGGTCTACAGGAAATCTGAAGGTGTGTATAATCTTATTGGTTATGCTTGTTTTATACAATGTTGCCATTCTGAAAAATTTTCTTTTTCCTCCATGTTTTATGTTTTCATGGCTCGTCATTTAGGGATTCTACTGAAAAAGAAAACCAGGATTGCATCCGGAAAATACTACTTCCCGTTTAAAATGACTGTCCACTTTCTCTACAAAAACTGTCCAAAATGAGTGGTTACTTTCTCTATGAAAAATTGTTCCAAAAAGAGTGCCCACTTTTCTTTTGTTGTAAGCAAGTCATGCATCAAGTGTCACTGATGTCTTTCCCTAAGATAAGTTAACCCAGTGTAGTATATCAAAGCACATAAGGACATAAGATTAAATAGGAAATTTTATCACTAACTTATCCTTAACTCTTACAAAAATTGAAAAGTGGAATACATGGTGTATTATTTATTTTTGTAGGTTATGGTTGAGTAGTGATTAGATTTGTTGAAGTATAAAGCCGCACATCAAGTAAAATAGAAAAATGAGCTACAGATGAAGACAATAGTCACGCCAAACTATTAAAATTTAGTTTTTAGTTCTGAGGCCCTATCTATTATATGTAGCCTAATACAAAATTTATATATGGTATCATAGCATGGTTAATCCTATGTATTCTCCGGTCCATATGCACAAATAGGATGTTGATCTTTTGTAGTCTTTGGTTCATGTGTTGACCACTCACCTACTATGACGTGTGTAGAAGTTTAGTCTTGCACGTGAATATAATGTTGAAATATAAAATCTCACATCAAATAAAAATAGAAAAAAATGAGATTTATATAAATACAAGAGGCACCTAACTATTGAGGTTGACCTCTTAATTGTAAAGTCATACTCGTTATATGTAAGCCGATTCAAGTACTCCACAAGATTAAACCATATCGTGTCATAAGATAAGACCATAGTCAACGAAGTTCAACTCACAATGATTTTGATGTTGAACTTATTGGGTAGGTCATGGAATATTTCGTGAATCATAATTTGTTATTCTTTGTTTTTAATTGCAGGTGAAAGAGATATACAATTTTACCCAAGACGAACTGATGACTGAAGATGTATTTACTTTGGATATCCACTCAGAGATATTTGTGTGGGTAGGGCAACAGGCAAACTCCAAGAACAAGCCGAATGCTTTATCCATTGGAGAGGTAGGATTTGTTAGTTTTCAAGAGCACACATATCCTTATGGCATGATGGTATAATTGAAGAGTTATGGGTAAATTTTCTAATGTCTTACTGCTTCATCAATGTAACTTGACTTCTTAGTAACTGTAAAACTGAGTCATATGCTCAACACTCCCCCTGCGACCCAGTTTAACATGGTTGGGCCTGTTGTGATGATCCATGGTTTGATCTATTTGTGTTGCATCCCTGGCCCATTTAGGTGGAGTTCTCAAGATGTTTATCAAATGGTCAGTCAATCAACATTCTTTAGATGTGGTACTGGAACACTCCCCCTCACGTGCGGGTTTCGCACGTGGATCACACAAGAGATCATCACAATAAACACAAACCAGCTCTGATACCATGTTAAATTGTGTCATATATATCGGGTCGAGCTCTACAACTAAAAGGTTAACTTTGTTAATTGGGTTTGTTCCAACTATTTATATACACCCTTCTTGTTTCAAATTTTCTCCATGTGGATTTATATATTCTCAACAGTATCTGAGCATTCATTACACTTTTGGTTGTTCTCGTTCACCCCATTGTTATGAAACAATTATCTGCCATTCTGCCTTGATGTCTCTTGTACTCATCCCGGCATTATCCTTACTGTCTTTTTTTATTACTTTCAACAGAAATTTCTAGAGCATGATTTTCTTCTAGAAAATTTATCTCGTGAAATTCCAATATATGTTGTCGTGGAAGGTAGTGAACCATCATTCTTCACACGCTTTTTCACATGGGACTCTGGAAAACCGGAAGTAAGTGGCGTTAATATAAATGCGTTGAGGCAAACTCTAAATCTTTGTAGGATGTGAATAATTTTTGTTTGGATGCAGATGCTTGGAAACTCATTCCAAAGGAAGCTTGCAATTGTGAAAAGTGGGGGTACTCCAGTTACAGTTGTAAGACTGCTTTAATTATTTTTAACTGGTTATTCATCGGGTATTCCTGTGAATGGGTCATAACTTTCTTAAGTTCATAAAAAGGATTATTTTGAAGTTACATTTCAAGTGAGTATACAAACTCAAAACGTAACTTCAGTATATTAAAAATGGTACTCTAAACTTATTCAAAATGTACCTTGTGCAAACTCATAATGTACCTAAATTTTGACGTAGTTACAAATTGTCACCACATTTTTCCTTAGTTTAGATCATTTTTGTCAATTTTTAGCCTTGAGATCATGAAACGACTGGAATGTATTAATACTCATTATAACTTTTAAGACCGCATACTCATGTGCTCTAATATATCTCAATCTACATTATTCCAATGTGGGATAACATCAGCATAAAATAAATATGCTTTTCAATAGATTTAGCGTATTATTCTGCTTGTGTTGTTATATTTACATAAATCTTAAGACCCCGTTTTCCACAGCTCTATATTTTTTCGTTGGGCCGCCTGATGCATGACGGGAAATTTAAGCAGGAGCAGAAATATTGTAACTGGCTCTATCTTTTTGGGGCACCTGCTTCTGTGTTAACATTTTCTCTAGTTCCAAGATTGAAATAAGAGTGTCTTGTCTCATTGCATGCATATTTTTTGGGGGTTTTTAATGTGTTACCATTTGGCATTCTGTAATCAGAAACCAAAACGAAGGAAAAATGCGTCTTATGGAGGAAGGTCTGGTGTCCCAGAAAAACCACAGCGTTCGAGGAGTGTGACTTCCAGTCCTGAACGAGCACGAAAAAGGGGTCGGTCTCCAGCTTTCAATGCACTGGCTGCTACTTTTGAGGGTAATAATCCCAGGAACCTCTCAACTCCACCGCCAATGAGTAGGAAGCTGTATCCAAAGTCTGGGACAGCAGAGAGTGATTCGGATACCAAATCTGCGGCTATAGCAGCACTGACTGCTACTCTTGAGAAATCAGCACCAACAAGGGAAAAACTCATGCCCAGGACTGTTAAAGGCATGCACTTTTAGTTATTCTAAATTACTATCTTGCCCTAGCCTATGAGAAAATGCTTAACAACCTGTTTGCTGGTGCAGCGAGCCTGCATACGGTCCAATCTACGCCGGAGTTAACCGCTAAGGAGATAAACATTTGTAACAGATCATTAGAATCCCTGACTATAGAAGAAGACACAAAAGAGGGGGAAACAGAAGAAGACGACGAAGGGCCAATATATCCATATGATCGCCTTCGAACAGAATCAGAAGATCCTGTCACAGAGATTGATGTGACCAGGAGAGAGGTAATGGTAATTAGCAGGAATAAATGGTGTAATGTCGTTTTGAGCTTATGTTCTGAGATTTGGGTGTTTGTGTGGCGCAGACTTATCTGTCGTCTCAAGAGTTCAGGGAGAAATTCGGGATGGGAAAGGATAAGTTCTATAAGATGCCGAAATGGAAACAGAACAAGCAAAAGATGGCTCTTCATTTGTTCTGACCACCATTTCCACAGCAACCTAAAGCCTACTTGAAAATCTGTTCTAATTGTTTTTGGTTGTCCCTGCAGTGGGAGAGAGAATTCTCAGGAACATCATCAGTGATTGGAGAAGGAAATCAGTTTGTTTTGGCCTCTATTTATCCATCTGGTGCAGTGTTATTTCATGTTTTGGTTGAAATAGGTGCATTGCATACATGATATGATATGATATTCTTTGGTTTTTATCCCATTTATTTTGGTTATAATTTATGAAGTGATTATTATAGGGTGGAGAAAATAGAGGGTCTTTATTTTAGGTTGTATTGGTAAGTACTGTACAGCAGAGGCATCACTTGCTTCATAAACAAATAAGCTTCATTTTCTTTCACTTCTTTTCCTCTTCCATTTTCACTGTGTTGTATCTTTTAACATGTACGGGTTTAATGCGATTTTTTCTCTACTTTTTTTTACCAAATTTGGTCTGTGATTATTTGTGAAACTGCAATGTAATTTAAGAGACAGCATAGCATTATTGTTTTTATTTTCAGAAAAATAAATATGAACGCCGGTATGATGCACAGTGCTAATGGCAGAGCGGGAGATTCATGAATAAAATCATTTTGTATCAAGCGTTTGGGCCAATAGTCGGTTTCACTGCTAGTAGTTGCATTAACGGCAGGGTACCCGGGTATGTCGTAATGGTGAAGGTATGCTACCGTTACGGCGACACCTATAGTTTGCAATTTTAGGGTACTTGTAAGGCAGAAAAGAATATTTAAGTATAACTAAAATGACGTTTTTCCTAAATTTTAACTTACAAAGTTAAATAATGTTTAAAATAATTTATAGAAATTATGTTCACATAACCATGAACTAGAAAAAGAATACAAAAAGCCACCGAATGTTAGGGTCGGGAGGGAAAATGTACATGTTTAGATTCATTACCCTCATCTATTCGTATATCCACTTTATTCGTGCATGGTCGAATGAAGTGGAGGGTCATATCAGGGTGGTGATTATTTATGATAGGATGGTTAAGGATCATATTGGGATTGCTATTGTTCTGGTACCTCTTGGTATGAATTGCCGTATCGAGGCTCCTCCTAGTGAGAATAGTAGCCACCACCTTGGCCTTGATAACATTGTTTTGAAGCATAGTCATGTTCCCCTCTATATTCATCATACGAACTATACTAGGTGGATTACTCTTGAGGAGTCCACTCGTATCTAGATTGGTACGTCTTGCAACCCGGTTGATGATAATTGTAATATGGGCTATAAGACTGCTCATGAGAACCATAATTTTCATTTCTTCTCTAATAACCTCATTACCTTGATGTTGTTCATACCCTCTCCAATTTTGCTCCATGGTAATTTGCTCTCCTCTGATGTCTTTTCAAACCTAGCTCAAAATCAACATAGCGAGACAATACTAGAGAAAGAGAGTAAGGGCACAAGTGCAATAGTCGCACGTAAGCAATATATCACACAATTTATATGCAAGGAATTTTAAATGTAAATGCAAACAAAGAAAATTTTCTTGGATTTTCTAAATATACACAAATGTAAAATGCTTAAGTCACAACTCTAAACAACCCAACTAGAGGCCCTGGATATCTACACCTTCCTGACAAGGACCCCGAAAACTTAATCGAAGAAAAAATCAACTAAGAGATCTCTTACTCCCGTATGCACGACAAGTGCACCGGTTGTCGAGTAATATATGTAAGTGTATCGGTCTTCAATTTTTCAATAAACAATCAAATGACGACATTAGGGGTAGTTAAGATCGGGAAGGCTTTTCGGATTCATTCTTTTCAAAAAGCAAGATGAGGCTACCAAAGCAATTGAGACTCTCGACGGCTCTCGACACTCTAATGGTAGAGTGATTGTGGCCAAAGCGCACAAGTCAATCTTGCCACCATCTCATAGAAAATTTCAGAAGGTGGAAAATAATGGCTCTAACCACCCATGTCGCTCCTTCAAAGACGTTGTGCTTGGTTATGTTCCTTCTCAACCCAAGAGAAGCTCTCAACCCACCCTCTGTTGTACTGGCACACTAAATTTCACCATAACAAAGAACCTAGAGCACTGTATTGTGGTGGTTTCCCACTCAAATGCCGATGTTGAGCTCATTCATCACCAAATGAGGGAAGATGGTCTGGTGGTTTCTCTATACATTCATTAGGTAATCGAGCCCATTTTATCTCCTTCTCTTCATCTGAGGCTTTTATTTCGGCTAGTTCTTCGGATTGGTCATGTCTGAAGCGGTGGTTCCTCAGCTTTCATCCCCACCCCAAAATTCTGGAACAGGCTGGTTCGTTCAAGTGGATTGCTATCTCTGGCCTTCCTCCGATATGTTGGTCTCAATCTTCAATCTTGAATTTGGCCAGTTTAGTTGGGTTGCCTTTTCTCATCCACCTGCATAGCCTGTCGGAATGGCACTTTGACAAAGTTTTTGCCCTCGTTCACTCGGAATCATCGATCCCTACTGATTTGAAGGCAACAATTTCAGTACTCAACAAAAATTTCAGATTTCAATCACCGAAGCTAGATCATCGAAGATCCCATTGACTCTCTCGTTGGCTCCGGCGTGCTCTGCTCCTTTTCCGGCTTGGGATTTGAATGACTCGTCCGGCCTTGGCTCCTCCGACGATGCTGACATCAATGCCGACTCATTCTCATCTTCGGTGCTGGAAGAAGGGGAGATCGGCTCTCCGTCGTCGCCGGGAGGGATGACCTCTGACGAATGCCTCGTTTCTGGCCAAGTTTTGATCTCCTCGGGCTCTGTTCCTGGCATCGATTCTCTCCCCGAGATCGTGTCTCCCAACCGAGTCAGTTCGTTGCCTGAAGTCACTCTCCTCGAAAGCCTTCCTCTCGATACCCTCACCTCTTCTGAATTGAATGTGGTGGTGGGCTCTATGAATGAGTTTTCAGTGACGGGCTATAAGTGTGGGCTTTCTAATGTGGGCCCATCTCATGTGACTATTGCTCCATCTACTCTGCTAACCTAAATTTATTCTCTAGAGGTGCTTGCCACGGATGATATGGACATCCCTCTTGCCTCCTTGCTCAAGAAACCAAAAAATGGATTACGAAAGTTCAAATCTCAAAGACACAAACGGTGGAAGTCTCCAATCCCTTTGGTCTATCAACATTGTCTACCTCGTCATAAAAAGGATTCTAGCTCACCGATTTTTTCGGACGATCATCTTGTTCACAGTATCTCTGTCCGGGATCCCCAATTAGATTCTTCCAATTCGGATGTAGCAGAGCCTTCAAAAATCAATGTCAATGTCGATCATACCTCAATTGAAGGTGCCTCCAGAACTTTTTCTTTTATGAAACTCATGGGTTTCACTACAAAGTTTACTGATGAAGAGGCAATTCAGGATATTCAAGAAAGGGTATTTGATCGGGCTAAATCACGTCAAAAATCTTCGTGATTTTGTTTTATTTCGTTTTCTTATTCATGCTTCTCAAATTTCAGTTTATGTCACTCTATTGTAACCGTCAGTTCTATCCACCCCTTCGAGTGATGGCTGGTGGTATTGTAATATTTTTTACTTTTTAATAAAGTAAGTTGCTGATAAAAAAAAAAGATTTCTGGGAATGTCAAAGAAAATTTTCTAATATCATGATTACCGAATAAAGAATTTAAATTATTTATCTCAGTGGCATGTTGAATGTGACCCTTAGCCAAAATAATCTTAGGTCAAGATTTGGGTAATTAAATTTAGGGTTCTTAACAATCAACTTACGTTCAGTGTTGTCACCTATGATAATTGCCTTTGTATCTAACTATTCTTGTGGACAAGGATGTAGATATGAGTCCTAGAATTATGCTAATCCGCATAGGTAAATCGCCTATGAGTTTTATCCCTAGATTCGATCACCACCAACCCTACCCGGGAGGTGAAGCATTAACATACATGACTAGAATCCATAATCTAATTCCTCTAACCACTAATCATGCAATTAGACTTAAACTCAATCAATTTTCCATTGGCTCAACTCTTTTTTTTATCAGCCTCATTGGTTCAACTCTTAATTGCAATATTAGCTCAATTCTAAAAATCCACTATCATATCTGCAAGATCTATTATCAATTCAACACTTAAATCCACAACTAATCAACTAGGTCTACACAACATTCATCATTTCATCATATCTCACCGAAATCAACAATCTATCCTCTAGTTTCATGCACTGATACCAAATCTAAACTCAATTCACCATTCAATTGTCAAATCAACCAACAAAATCTATACAGAATATCAAATCTCAAATTCAACACAGCACAATCAAAATAATGAAGAAAATACTTATCTAGATGATGAACACTAATCAAAGCTCGAAGTCTTCTTCTGCATGCTCTTTCTTCAATCTCTAATCTTTTTCTAGATCCCTAATCCTCTTTACTCTCTGAACTACTCTAATCTAACCTACAAAATATACATATTACTACATAATGAATCACTTAGAGATCTAATTAGAGGGATGCAATCAGCTAGAAACCATGTTTCAAATAGGTACAAAGGGACCTCCACCATCCGTCGGATGTAATCTCATCAACGGCTATGAATATTAACCAATATATGCTCAAATTTAATTCAATAAATCTCATAAAGGGTAAACTAGTAATTGTGCCTCATAAATCACATCTATCATTTCTCTCACCCCTTCCACACGATTGTGCCTGAGCTTCAATTCCATGGCTTCCAGCTCCGCCTCCTCCGCCACACTCACCGCCACGTCCTCCTCCGCACACGGCTCCTTCACCAGAACCAAGCCCCACGCGCCGCCATCCAATCTGCCGGTCCGCGATTCAACGGATGCGACCCGCCTCCCCATCCTCGCGCCCCTACCTCTCCGACCTCAGGTTCGTCCGGAGGCTCGAGTCCGGCGACATCGATTTGGTGTGGGAGAGGTTGGGGAAGATGGAGAGGGCCTACTCGACGAAGCCGGATATGGAGGGGACGGGGTCGGACTGAACACCTGGCGTTGGACCGCCTCGAAGAAGTACCCAGATCTGGATCCACGAATTTCATATGAAAAATTGGAAACAATGAAAATCTGAAAGCCTTTCATAAAACTGAAAACCTGAAAGCCTTTCATATAACTAAAAACCTGAAAGCCTCTCATATAACTGAAAACCTGAAAACATGGGTTTTGTGTATTTTTCTATAAGAAAACACTAATACCCGTCGGGGGAGTGGTGTGATGAGGGGTCCCCTCGTGTGACGAGGGTTGTTTGTTATATGAAAGGCTTTCAGTTTATTAGTTAAAATTTTTGTATCAGAAAAATCTAAATACCTTTCAGATACAAGAAGCCCAGAACAAGTAATGACTCAATTTGTTCATAAATACCTTTCAGATACAAGAAGCCTGGAACAAGTTGTTAGACTTATGCCCCAGTCCAATATAAAACTGATTTACAGATGTAATGTTTTATCATCTTTCCAAATAAATAAATCGGCATATATTACTAATGTGTTGTAGTAATATATCGAATGTAATTTGATCTATGTCATTATGTGTGTAACCACTAATAGTAGAACTATAGATCAGAGAGAATTACATTTGATGAGTCCCTGATCAGCTAAGCTTCTTTATGAAGCGATCAGTATGAGACTAACTCCTTGTGATCATGCTCTACTGATCATGGCAAAGTGCGTGCCAGAGTCATATCATAGATACCATCAGGTCGATGATATCAAACAACCCAATTGTGAGTATGCTGCATAGATCCAGTCATGAGATACTCACATATCGTAGCTTGTCATTATATCCTAAGACCAAGGAGTCTTTGTGTACACTATGTAACGAATACCTAAGTTTAACCTAGTCTAACGTTATCTGTAAAAGGGTAACTATAACGGCTTCGATTGGTTTTGATATTGATTGCACTAGTGAACTCGAAAGGCGTCTGAGGGATTTATCACTCATACTTCGGTATGAGAAAGATATCTGTTTAGGCCACTTGATGAGTATGATTGAAGAAAGAGCACGGTCGTGCAGGTGATTGATAAATTAGGATGACCATTCTATGCCTATTGATCAATCTGGATATCGGTTTGATAAAAGGACAGTGACATGTACGATAACAGGTTAAGTCGAATAATCGATAATCACGAACATTGGATAATCATAATGTCTTGCTAGAGGCCACTTATGATGAAAAGGGTAAAATAGTAATTTTACCAGTCTGCCAATTGTTCGTGAGCCTAGAGGGTCACACGCATTAAGCACGATACATGACAAATAATTATGGATGAGAATTGAGAACGATTCGGTAGTCTTCTGGCCTAAGGTTTTAACCAGACGGTTGAATAAATTAATTCGAGGAAATTGAACCGTTTTGTCTAAACCGAAATTATAACTCAAGTTAATGGGTTTAATTTGGGTTCTAGCTAAACGGGCTTGAAGCCCATTTAGGGATTCAAATGATGAATAGGGAAGATGTGCAAATAGGAGTTTAAGAATGGTAGATATGCAATTATTAATTTGAAATTCAATTTTATTTCAAATTAAAAATTCCAAAATATCTCCCATAATTTTCTCCAACTATTGGTGACCACTTCCCTCTTCTTCCTCCTCCCTTTGGGCTGAATCTCTATCTCTCTCTTCATCCTCCATTGTTGTCAAGCTTCTCTCAAAAATTCATAGCAAAATTATTGAGTGAAAACCTCTTCGGTTGTGGTGCTTGTGTGGACTTGATAGAGAAACACTATACTTGTGTTTTCATCGATTAGAAGAGGTAACTTTCAGATTTATATTTATATATATAACATGTTGAAATTGCATTAAGATCTAAGCATGTTTCGATACCACGGTTACATAACGTCCGCTGCATGATATTCATCGATTAGAACCCGTGGTGATCTCTTTCAGTGGTATCAGAGCCATGGTTGTTATGTATTTTTCTACATGTTTAAATCTGGTTTTTTTTTTAGTTTATATGTGTTCATCACCTTAGCATGCATGTAAATCGAAATTTTTTTTCATATTTGATTGATTTTGGAAATTGGAAAATAATTTTTTTTTTGGGTGTTTCGGGTTAGCCATGGCCGACCAGGTCGAGTCCCTTGTTGGACCATGGAATGCCCTAGGGCAGACCATGGTCAGCACCAAGGGCCGACGAGGGTCGCCTACGGGCGACCATGGCAGCCCTCGCAGGCGACCACGGTCTGCCCATGCGGGCGACCATGGCAGCCGTGAGGGCCACCATGGTTGCCTCGCGGGCGACCAGTGTCTGCCCTAGGGGTGACCATGGCTGCCCTCGCGGGCTACCATGGTCGTCCCGTGGCCGACCACGGTCAGCCCCGCGGGCGACCTCGGCAGCCCTCACGGGCCACCATGGTTGCCTCCGCGGGCGACCTCGGTTGAGCCGGTTCGGCTCGACCAGATTCGAGCTGAACCGGTTGGTTCGCGAGGATATTTGGAAACCCTAAAAATTTAATTTTCAGATTTGGTTCGGTTTCGATAAACCAGCAAGAACCGGTCGAAAATTCAATTAATCGATTAAACCGTCTGGTTTCGATAAACCAGAATTTTTCCACACTTAAGAAAGATAAAACTTGGAAAATTTATTTGTTTGATAAGCATGTTTATTGTATACATGATCTTTGATAACATGATGTTTTCCACATGATGCTAGCTAAGCCCATTAGATTTGCATTTTAATTTCGGTTTTGCAACCTGCGTGTTGCTTAATTTTGGGTTGTAGTAAATACGGCCTGCATGTCGTGATTTGTATTTCATTTTATTTATTTTAATTTGTAATCACGAAGACTGACACAAGAATCAAGTCAAGAGGGAGACTCGGATTGGAGGAGGCTCGAAGCTAGTGGGAGTTCACGAGAATGGAGCAAGTTTGGATCTTGAAGACCATGTCTTTAGGATCAGTTTTGCTAGATTCTTAGGAACTTAAGATGGGCTTAGCTATGCATATTTTATAGTTACATTTATATGTTTGAATGTATGAATGTATGATAGTTTAAATCTACAAGTTTATGTATGATTTACTATCACCCACATGCAAAGATTAAAATCGGAATTTAATCAAACTCGCATGTAACCTGCTAAGGGATCATCATTGCATGGATTTGCAATCGATGATTCCAGATTAAGATTGTATCGATATGCAATCAGACTTTTATAATTTACTTAAACGCAAATAATTACAAGTCAAGCGTGATACCATCCAAGTTTGAGCACTCAAAAGGGCTTTGACCCTATGGATGTCGGTACGCCTCCGCGTAACATTCTTAGAGAAAAGGTCTGGATGAGATGGGTAGTTCAGTGTGGGTGCGGCGCCTCCGCGTAGTAGCCACACTAGTTCTATCTATAGTTCAAGCTTGGTATACTTGTCTACGATTGTCAGCTAGGACTGACCTAGGGTATCAGTATAGGGTATGCCGTGTACTTTTAGTACAGACCCTAGCCAGGAGTTACATGGTTTTATAAATGGATGTATTCCTACCTTGATGCTCTCAATTGGAGCAGTGAGCCTCCGTTCACTTCAATTGAGGGTATGATAGGATCCTGGTTCAGATTCTAATGTTAGAATCAGACAAGTGTTTTATAACTTAATCTACAACTTGAATTTTAATTAATTTTACCATGTAGAACTGAAAGGCAAACACAACACAAAGGAGTAATAGCACACTGAGAGTCCAGATTCAGGACAGACTCAAGGGCGTGAAATACTCAGATTGGAATAGAAACTTGAGGCTTATACTCAAGCATGAACGCAAGTAGTATATCCTTACCAAGGAACGTCCTGCCGAGCCACCGATGAACGCCGCTAGGGCACTAAGGATACTTATCAAAGTTTCTTAGTAACCAAATCGACGAGCCATGCATTATGGCGGGCAGTAGGATGCCAGAGTTGCAGAAGTAGTTCAGGAACGTTTCAGATGACCCTCATACTTGTAAGGCAGAGGTCAAGGAAATGCTCAAGGAGAAAGCTCGTGTCGAAAGATATGATACTTTCATAGAACTTAACTCCTGCAAACTTAAGGCTGGAGCCCTGTTAGTCCCCATGTCACGAAGATTTAATGACTTCAGGAACATCTAACCAGACTCGGTTTTGATGATCAGGAGGAAATGGTTGCGGATTTTATGTTGCAGTCACTTCCAGATACATATAGTGATTTCATAATAAATTACAATATGCATGACATGGACAAGTCCTTAACAGAGCTTCATGGGATGCTTGTGACCGCTGAAAAGAACCTCAAGGGCAAGACCAAGGAGGTCCTTATGGTCAACAAGAAGGTCAACTTCAAGAAAGCTGATCTGGGTAAGGGTAAGGCTCCTGGGCACCTTGCAGGGCAAATCAGACACCCCAAGCGTCCAAAGGTTCAAGCAGCTCCCAAAACTGCTGTGAATTCTAAGGACAAATTGGAGGAGATCTGCTATCACTGCAATGAGCCAAGACACGAGAATAAGGGATTGTAAGCAATACAAGGATCATGTGAAGAAGAGTGGGTATCCACGTCTTCAGGATCAGATACTTACGTTGGTAAGCTTAAACGCTATAACGTAAATAAGAAAAGGCTTAAATATAATGATTTAAACCAAGTTATAATCTGGCATTGTCATTTAAGGCACATAGGCGAGAAATGCATTTCAACACTTCACAAGTGTGGACTTTAAGTCCGTTTGAATTTACTCAAACTGAAAGATGCAAGTCTTGCCTAATGAGAGAGAAACGCATTTCAACACTTCAGAAGTGTGGACTTTTTAAGTTCGTTTGATTTCACTCAAACTAAAAGATGCAAGTCTCGCCTAATGGGCAAAATGACAAAGGCACCTTTCACAGGTTAATGTGAAAGGCGAGTGACTTCTTAAGTCTAATACATTCCGACGTATGTGGACCTATGAGTACTCAGGCCAGAAGAGAGTTGAACTAATACTTGACTCTGGAAATGGCCGCATTCATTTTGAATCGGGCTCCGATGAAGACAACGATAGTACACCTTGTGACAGTCATTCTGTCTCCCATTACTGTGGATGCGTGCACCTCCGCGTAGGATTCATTGGGATGCGAGCTGAATAAGGTAATCAGTTCTATTTGGATGTGTGCGCCTTCGCGTAGTAGCCAAATAAGAGCTGGACCAGAGTCACAGAAGGTACACCACATGACACTCATTACGTCTCCCGTTACTGTGGATGTGTGCGCCTCCGCGTAGTATTCATTGGGATGGGAGCGGGATGAGATGGTCAGTTCTATTTGGATGCGTGCGCCTTCGCGTAGTAGCCAAATAAGAAATGGGACATAGTCATATATGGTGTGGAAAACATCCTAGTATGTTTTCCCTAAAAGATTTGGGTAGCAGAGATGCAGGCATCCAAATCAGACAAATGTGTCTTCGTAAGGTATCCTTAAGAAACTAAGAGATACAACTTCTACATACCCAGGGAGTACAAAGTCTTTGTTGCTCGAGGAGGGGTATTTTTGGAGAAATATTTTATTTCCAAAATAGCTAGTAGGAGTCCCGTGCATCTCGAAGAAATTCGAGAGGATACGGAACAGCCTGAAGCAATTCAGGAGCCTGCTATGCAAGATGTAGAAGTACTGGAGCCTCAGATGGTCGCCGATGAAGAATCAATCCCTACAGAAATTCCAGATGATCTAAGGAGGTCTGAAAGATCTCATCATGTTCCAGACAGATATGGCTTCACAGCTACTGAGGGAAATGACGTGATGTTGGTGGATCAAGATGATCCAGAAACCTTCAGACAAGCTTTAACCAGTCCAGACTCCGAAAAATGGTAGAATGCCATGAGTGAGGAAATGAAATCCATGTATTTCAACCAAGTCTGATGCTTGGTTGATCAAACCCCTGGGATAAAACCCATCGGTTCTGAGTGGGTCTATAGGATCAAGACCGACATGGATGGAAATCCTCAGACCAATGAGGCTAGGATGGTTGTAAAAGGTTATCGTTAGATTCAATGCATGTATTATAATGACACCTTTTCACCAGTAGCAATGGTCAGATTGATCCGGATTTCAAAACCCCTTCCTTAGCAGGAACTTACTAGATGGCGTGTATATCACACGACCTGTGGGTTTTGTAGATCCAAAGAATCCCGGAAAGATATGTAAGCTGCAAAGATCCATTTATGGATTTAAGCAAGCTTCAGGGAGTTGGAACCGTTAGTTTGATAAAGCTGTAAGGGAACTCGGCTTCATCAAAAACAAAAGTGAGCCTTGCGCACATGAGAAAGCGAGTGGGAGTAATATTGTATTCTTGGTATTTATTCATCGGGAATGACATCCCGACCTTGCCACCAAAGCTTGGTTAGGGAAGTACTTATCGATGAAGGACTTAAGTGATGCTACATTTATTGTAGGCATCAGGATCTCTACAGATCATTCCAAAAGAATTTTGGGCCTAAGTCAAGACATGTTGCTAAGTCAGAACATGTACATAGGTAAAGTGTTGAGAAGATCTCAATGCTTGATTCTAATAAAGAATACATACCCATGCGTTATGGCATTAAGCTCAGCAAGCTATAGAGTTCTAGAACTCATGATAAGCTGAGCAGGATGAGTAAGATCACTTATGCTTCGGTTGTGGGATCTATCATGTATGCCAGGATGTGCATGAGAGTGGAAGTCTCGTTTGCACTAAGTTGTACCAGGAGATTCCAATCTAACCCCGGCCAATTACACTGGATTACTGTCAAAGGTCATCCTCAAATATTTGAGGAGGACCAAGGATACATTCCCAGTGTGTGGAGATATAGATAGAGAACTAGCAGTCAAAGGACAAGTCGATGCTAGTTTTCAGACATATCCAGATGACTTCCAAATTCTGTCAGGATATATTTTGTGTTGAGTTGTGGCGCTTTCAGCTGGATAAGCTTTAAGCAAGCCAAAATTGCCAACTCTACAACGAAGGCTGAGTATATAGCTGCAACAAAAGCAGCTAAAGAGGTCGTATGGATTACAAGCTTTCTAATCGGATTAGATGCAACGCCGCGAGCGTCTGATCCGATAAGCTTGTTGTGGGACAACACAGGTGCCGTAGCTATTGCTCAAGAGCCCAGATTCCACAACAGATCCAAACATATACTCAGCAGGCTTCACCTCGTGAGAGTTATCAAATATAGAGGTGATGTGGAGATTAAACACTATTCGACTGATGATAATATTACCGATCCCTTGACAAAAGCTCAGCCGCAGCCTAGGCATGAGAAACATGCAGAGTCTATGGGAGTAGATCAAAAACATGCAAGTAAGGACTCAATTTGTTCATAATCTCAAAGGCTTTCATGTCCCTGTTCATAATCTGAAAGGCTTTTAGATACACGAGGGGACCCCTCGTGTGACGAGAGTTTCGTGTATTTTTCTATAGGAAAACAATAATACCCGTCGGGGGAGTGGTATGGCGAGGGGTCCCCTCGTGTGACGAGGGTTTTTTTTTTATTGAAAGGCTTTCAGTTTGTCAGTCAAAATTTTTGTATCAGAAAAATCTGAATACCTTTCAGATACAAGAAGCCTGGAACAAGTCCCTGTTCATAATCTAAAAGACTTTCATGCCCTTGTTCATAATCTGAAAGGCTTTCAGATACACGAGGGGTACCCTCGTATGACGAGGTTTCGTGTATTTTTTCTATAAGAAAACACTAATACCCGTCGGGGGAGTGGTGTGACGAGGGGCTCCCTCGTGTGACGAGGGTTTTCTGTTATATGAAAGGCTTTCAGTTTGTCAGTCAAAATTTTTGTATCAGAAAAATCTGAATACCTTTCAGATACAAGAAGCCCGAAACAAGTAAGGACTCAATTTGTTCATAATCTGAAAGGCTTTCATGTCCCTGTTCATAATCTGAAAGGCTTTCAGATACACGAGGGTTTCGTGTATTTTTCTATAGGAAAACAATAATACCTGTCGGGAGAGTGGTGTGACGAGGGGTCCCCTCGTGTGACGAGGGTTTTTTTTGTTATTGAAAGGCTTTCAGTTTGTCAGTCAAAATTTTTGTATCAGATAAATCTGAATACCTTTCAGATACAAGAAGCCTGGAACAAGTTGTTAGACTTATGCCCCAGTCCAATATAAAACTGATTTACAGATGTAATGTTTTATCATCTTTCCGAATAAATAAATCGGCATATATTACTAATGTGTTGTAGTAATATATCGAATGTAATTTGATCTATGTCATTATGTGTGTAACCACTAATAGTAGAACTATAGATCAGAGAGAATTACATTTGATGAGTCCCTGATCAGCTAAGCTTCTTTATGAAGCGATCAGTATGAGACTAACTCCTTGTGATCATGCTCTACTGATCATGGCAAAGTGCGTGACGGAGTTATATCATAGATACCATCAGGTCGATGATATCAGACAACCCGATTGTGAGTATGCTGCATAGATCCAGTCATGAGATAATCACATATCGTAGCTTGTCATTATATCCTAAGACCAAGGAGTCTTTGTGTACACTATGTAACGAATACCTAAGTTTAACCTAGTCTAACGTTATCTGTAAAAGGGTAACTATAACGGCTTCGATTGCCTTTGATATTGATTGCACTAGTGAACTCGAAAGGCGTCTGAGGGATTTATCACTCATACTTCGGTATGAGAAAGATATCCGTTTAGGCCACTTGATGAGTATGACTGAAGAAAGAGCACGGCCGTGCAGGTGATTGATAAATTAGGATGACCATTTTATGCCTATTGATCAATCTGGATATCGGTTTGATAAAAGGACAGTGACATGTACGATAACAGGTTAAGTCGAATAATCGATAATCACGAACATTGGATAATCATAATGTCTTGCTAGAGGCCACTTATGATGGAAAGGGTGAAATAGTAATTTTACCAGTCTGCCAATTGTTCGTGAACCTAGAGGGTCACACGCATTAAGCACGATACATGACAAATAATTATGGATGAGAATTGAGAACGATTCGGTAGTCTTCTGGCCTAAGGTTTTAACTAGACGGTTGAAGAAATCTATTCGAGGAAATTGAACCGTTTTGTCTAAACCGAAATTATAACTCAAGTTAATGGGTTTAATTTGGGTTCTAGCTAAACGGACTTGAAGCCCATTGAGGGATTCAAATGATGAATAGGGAAGATGTGCAAATAGGAGTTTAAGAATGGTAGATATGCAATAATTAATTTGAAATTCAATTTTATTTCAAATTAAAAATTCCAAAATATCTCCCATAATTTTCTCCAACTATTGGTGACCACTTCCCTCTTCTTCCTCCTCCCTTTGGGCTGAATCTCTATCTCTCTCTTCATCCTCCATTGTTGTCAAGCTTCTCTAAAAAATTCATAGCAAAATTATTGAGTGAAAACCTCTTCGGTTGTGGTGCTTGTGTGGACTTGATAGAGAAACACTATACTTGTGTTTTCATCGATTAGAAGAGGTAACTTTCAGATTTATATTTATATATATAACATGTTGAAATTGCATTAAGATCTTAGCATGTTTCGATCACCACGGTTACATAACGTCCGCTGCATGATATTCATCGATTGGAACCCGTGGTGATCTCTTTCACAAGTCCCTGTTCATAATCTGAAAGGCTTTCATGTCCTTGTTCATAATCTGAAAGGCTTTCAGATACACGAGGGGTACCCTCGTGTGACGAGGGTTTCGTGTATTTTTCTATAGGAAAACACTAATACCCGTTGGGGGAGTGGTGTGACGAGGGGTCCCCTCGTGTGACGAGGGTTTTCTGTTATATGAAAGGCTTTCAGTTTGTCAGTCAAAATTTTTGTATCAGAAAAATCTGAATATCTTTCAGATACAAGAAGCCCGGAACAAGTAAGGACTCAATTTGTTCATAATCTGAAAGGTTTTCATGTCCCTGTTCATAATCTGAAAGGCTTTCAGATACACGAGGGGTACCCTCGTGTGACGAGGGTTTCGTGTATTTTTCTATAGGAAAACACTAATACCCGTCGGGGGAGTTGTGTGACGAGGGTTTTCTGTTATATAAAAGGCTTTCAGTTTGTCAGTCAAAATTTGTGTATCAGAAAAATCCGAAGACCTTTCAAATACAAGATCAATGGCATACTATAATTTTGTCATCACTGCAACAGAATCAATGGCACGCTACAGAGATCCAGGTTTTCCAAAATTGCAACCTCTCGCAAAGCGCCTCCTCCAAATCGACTACTAACGCAAATCGTCTTCCCAAAATCGCAAATCACTCGCAAATCGCCTTCCCAAAATCACCTCCTCTCACAAATCACCTTCCCAAGTTCTCTCTTGTCCTTATAATTTGGGGATTCGGAAGAAATCAATTTCCACCCTAGTTCTAAGTCCATACCCGGTGTTTTTTCGGGCTGAATCTCAACGGACAAGCTAGAACTTTCCACCTTCAAGGATAGTGCCATAAGATTTTGGGAGCCTGGTAAATCAATTGGATTTACATCAAGGGTAGGGAAGAAGCTACCATTCAGTCTTTTCAAGTGTTGCAGACTAATAATGTTGCCTCTCTTCGGACCACTATATGATTTTGATGTTTTTTTGGCTTTCCATGGTGTAGAATTTAGAAATTTAATCCTCTATTTTTAATGAATTTATCTTTGCTGGTAGAAAAAGATAAACCTTGTAATAAAGAGATGAAACTTAAAGAAAGACACAAACCAATGAAATCAAACACTTGGTTAATGAATGATCTGGTGCTTGTTTCCTTATAAAAGGTACATCAAATCAACGGTAAATAACAGTTCCAAATGGAGAAACTCGAGCTCAATAGGCTCTACAGGGAAAATAGTAAGATCACTTGGCTCCTAAACTGAACACAACAACATTCCTTTCTCCACTTAGAGAACATACATAAGAAACAAAGGAGAGACTTATAGCAACAGAAATGTTCTCCCTCTCTTGATAAAACCAAAGAAGCCCTTGTTTGTCTTCTTTCCTCTCAACCATTCGGATCTTCACACTGTGTAATGCTGTTGGATGGTCTCTATGTCCAGCCCCTTTAGCTTCACTACAGACTCTACATGTCCCTTGAGCGTGTGGAGTTCCCGAAGTCTACAACATCAATATGTACTTTTCTTGTTAACCAATAATCAAGACGCATGAACTAATCATAGATTCATTATGCGTGTTAAAAGTAACATACCTTGCAACTTCAGCTCTTCTCTTAGCCTGCTCAGCAATCTCAGACAGCTCTCTGTAGCTGCTCTTCTCAGGGAACAGATTGTTGTTTTCTGCGGGTTGAAGGCCGTGTAGAGTCCTCTGAGCAAGAGCCCATTGAGCCTCCCTCTCCTCTTTTCCATAATCTTTCTTGGTTGTAAAGGCAGTCTGTTAAATGTATCACGGAAGAAGAAAGTGAGTTTGCAATGAAATAACTACACATATGTATGGGGGGTCTGGGGGAGAATCAATATATATTACCTTGTTGTCAAACAAGTTAAGCCAGGCCTTTCCGCTCAAAATGTAACGGGTGGCAAACTTGAGAATGTCGAGAGGGAAATAGAAGACGATGCTGTAGAGCCAGATGGCACCAGCCCATCCCCATCCAATACCTTTTATCCTTGCAAAGCCCCAGTTGGCGTAAACAGCTATCAAGGTTGCTACCTGGGAACACCAAACCAGTTTCATTACATGTTAGTTATATCGTGTCATATCTCACGCAATAGAGAGAAATCATGCATCTTTATAGTCCTTACCAGCTGCGCAATGAAGAAAGCACCGACTAGGAGAAGGCCAGGGCGCTCAAGGAAGGACCAGCTACGGGACCTGGTCACAAAAATGAGGGCCTGACTCACAATGCTGACTTGCAAGTACAGTGCAGCCATGAGTTCGTCTTCACTTCCTCTGATAGATCTCACACCGAATTTGTCCTGCAACATAATAAGCTCAACCAAATTAAAACTGAACTCAAGTAATAGACAATGATGAAACATATGCAAGCGAAAATCTTACGGAGAAGAAGTCAGTTTTTTCCATCATCCAGAAGAATACAACAGTCATCAATGCAAGGTAACCACCAAGCACAACCCCAGTGGCAAAGATCTCCTTCAATTTCCAGCTATCAGGCAAGGGAGATGGCTTCACACGATCCTTTGAGATTGTCATAATAGTTCCTGATATAAATGCACATAAGCATCAGTGAAATACGATATGAGTTAAGTTTACTTGACAACAAAGTTTCTTTAACAGAACTAACCGTCATTTAGAATGGCAATAATCAAAACCATGAATGGGGAGAAGTCGAACTTCCAGATCAGAGCAATAAGCATGAACCCAAACTGTATAATTCGGGAGAGGAAATATTTAATCAATTTAACCATCAACGATGACCAATCAGTCTAACAAAATGTTTGAAATCGTCATTCTCCTTACCACAATACGGATAGTGATGGAGACTGCATATATCTGCACAAGGAAAAGGAAAGGGTGTCAAGATTAGTCAAACCAAAAAACATTTAAGTTCATAGTTTATGGCAGAGGGTGTTCCAGAAGAAGAGAGAACACTAACTGTGTAGTTTTTCATCCTCTGGAATATAGCTCTACTGGTCAGCACTGCACTGATAATGACACTCAAACCAGGCTCAGTGAGAACAATATCAGAAGCACCTCGAGCAGCATCAGTAGCATCAGCAACGGCAATACCAATATCAGCCTTCTTCAAAGCAGGGGCATCATTGACACCATCACCTGTCATACCACAGATATGCTTCCTCTCTTGCAATTTCTTCACAATTTCATATTTATGCTCTACATGATAAAAACAAAAAAAACTCAGCATTCCAAGAAACAATATTTGCCCGGTTGAAACACCATATGCCAAGCAATACAAGTTTATTGTTAATGCTAGGTAAGAAAAATGATTGTTACCCACCAGGAAAGACACCAGCAAACCCATCTGCCTTTTCAATCAGCTCCTCAACAGGGAGGGATGCGATGCTAGCATCCTTGTCTTGACCAAGTAAGCTAGCAGATGGATACATGTTTGTTCCCATTCCAAGTCTTCGACCAGTTTCCTTTGCAATTGCAAGTTGATCACCTGATATTAGGAAAAAGGGTGAGCAATCTATGGCGATGATGGTGATAACTGCCATCTTCAAAAAGGCTTCAAATGATATAAATTACCCGTAATCATTTTGACATTGACACCAAGATTGAGAGCTCTGCGGATGGTTTCTGCACTGTCATGCCTTGGAGGATCAAAGAGGGGCAATAAACCAACAAACTCCCATGGACCGCCAGGGCTTTCTTTGGTTTTCTCAGGCACTCTCTGTAGAGGGAGGAAAACAAAGTATTTTATTTAAGGAGGTGTTTTTAAGATTTGAAAATGTAGAAGAGCTTATAAGTTGAGATCAAAAAGTACCTGTCTGCCAACAGCCAATGAACGAAGACCACGGTCAGCAAACTTATCAATAACGGAATGAGCTTTCCTCCTAACATCTTCCTTGCAGTTGCAAAGATCAATGATCTATTTGCAGGAGTAAACAAACAAGTAAATGATGTGTCAAGTTCTATAAAATTTTAGAAGGGAAAGGGTTGGAAAACAGTAAGTAGGATGAAAATGGTCACCTGCTCAGGAGCACCTTTGCTGGCTCTATGCCAGTTACCTTCAGCATCAATGTAAGTCAAAGCAGTTCTCTTATCAACTGGGTTGAATGGTAAGAAGTGCACCTCTCTCACACCAGCTCTTGCCTACATTTTAAGTACATTTACTTGGTCAATATTCATTTACAACTTGTGTTTGGAACTTAAGACAAACAATATTGACGAAAAAGAGAGAAAATATCGTGTACCTCCTTTGGATCAGCAAGCATTCCAACAATGGCAGCATCAATAGCATCTTGATTTTCAGTTCTAGAAGCCCTTGCAGCTAGCAGCATCACATGCTCCTTTTCCACACCCTTGGCAAATACCTCAATCAAGTTTCTGTCAACACTCAGTTTGTTAAGGGTCAGTGTCCCGGTCTTATCACTGCAGAGGACATCCATGCCAGCCATCTCTTCAATAGCAGTCATACGCTTGGTGATAGCACCTTGCTGAGACAGCCTGTGAGACCCAATAGCCATTGTTACAGACAAAACAGTGGGCATAGCAATTGGAATGCCTCCAATTAAGAGCACCAAAAGATTGTCAATTCCATCCCTGTACTTGCGACGCTGAATCGGGTACATGACTACAATCTCAATCAACATTCCAATTGCAATGGAGCAGATACAGAAATTTCCAATAGCAGTGAGCACTTTTTGGAAATGACCAACATTGTTAGTGCTGTCCACAAGATGTGCTGCCTTCCCGAAGAAGGTATGAACACCGGTAGCAATAACTACAGCTTCAATTTCTCCTTGTTTGCAAGTCGAACCGGAGAAAACTTCATCTCCAGGGTTCTTGGTCACAGGAAGTGATTCTCCAGTGAGGGCAGACTGGTCAATTTTTAAAGGATCACCCTCAAGAAGCCGGGCATCAGCAGGAACAATATCACCTAATTTGACACTAATTATGTCTCCTGGAACCAGAATTGCAGCCTCCTGCTCACTCCATTTTCCATCCCTAAGCACCTGAAGACACAGCACCAAGAGAGTCAGACAAGGTTAATATTACCTACTTTCTCAAAGCGTCGTGTTAGTGTGATGAGACAAAGTCATTGAAGGTGGAGCTCTTATTTATTTATTGCTACAAACTCCACGACTAAGTTGATTAACATGTTTCCCTTACCTTAGTCTTGGGAGCAAGACCAGCCATAAGTGCAGCTGCTGCATTTCCAGCATTGTTCTCTTCAATAAAACTGATGGTGGAGTTAATAACCAGCAAACAGATGATACCCACAAAGTCTTGCCAATCTGGGGGCTTCCCATCACCATTTGCAAGCACAATAGCCATCAAAGCAGCTGCCTCCATGACCCATGAAAGTGGATTCCACATAAACCCCAGAAACTTGAGAAATTTGCTTTCCTGTTTTTCAGATAGGACAATAACAAATATTCAATGACTGAATCTCAAGTAAATAGCAAGAACAACACAACAGGAGCATAATCTATGCATTAAGACAGATAATAGTTACCTTCTTCTCCTCCAGTTTGTTGGGTCCAAATATCTGGAGCCTGTTGGCTCCTTCGTCCGAGGTTAGACCTTCTTTGGTACATTTCAGCTGCTCAAACACTTCGTCGATTGGGATCCGTTCCTAGAAACATCAATATATATATATATATATATATATATATATCAGGATTCTGGATGTTAATCATCAATCAATTGTACATACACACATTTCTAACAACTAAAACATTCTAAATCGATCTGTTATATGAATAATACTCGACCACTGTTTCAAGAGATTACTTTCCTGCAAATACATAAATGATTACAGCAGCAAAATTGGATGCAGGTAAATTAATTAAAAGTCAACTGATTTTACGAATACTATATGAGGCAATAATTAAGGGTGCATGAAGAGCTGAGTTGGGTCAAACAAATCACTAGGATAATGTTCAGATAGAGTTGGATGGCCAATCAGTGGCACCGACCGTAAATAATCCTCTTTACATAGCTCCTTGTTATGATTTCATTATAAATGATTGTAAGTTGTTGGTGTTTGATTGAGCTTTGTAAACAACATGCAAATAAGACAGCTTATTGGTTTCTCAAATCTTGATGTGCCTGATGATACTAATGCTTTCTGGGTTTCAAAAGAAAGATAAGGCAGTAACAAAGAACATGCCCATTAATTAATTAATAAACTATAAACCAAGTGATGATGATTGATGAGCAAGACTCGATACTGGGTAAAATAAAACTAATCCTAGAGCCTAGGGGTGGGCGCGTTGACCCAATTGTCCACCCACATCATTGGTGCGTGCAAAACACGCGATGAGAGTCCCACTTCCCAAGCCCCAAAGGGTATTTTAGTCAAAACACAAATTACTCAATACATTGATTATTACCTTGGTTAAATTTAGAGGCGTTCACGGGACAATATTAAAAAAGTTTACAGATCTGAGGCGTTGAGAACAAAGGAGGAAAGGGTAAAGTACCACGGAAAGGTACCAAAACAAAGAAAGGCGTTGAGTTGAGAGAGATACATATTTTTGAAATGAAGAAAAATAGAGTTTTGTATTAGGATAGACGTAGCAAACAGCCAAACACTCTCACATCACATGCTCACAGCCTCAGATCCATTTTCTGAGATTTGTTTGGATGCTCGGAAAATGAGAGAAACTAAAGGAAACGCTAATTGTGTACCGCTTCGGCTAACAGACTCATCACCAAACATTTTGACTTTGAATTGAATCCAGATCAAACAAGTTGGCATCTCAATTTAACCATGCAACACACGAATCAGGCTTTCATTGATACAGTAAATCGAAGAAGTGAAATGGACATTTGGAAACAAATCTCGAGTATTCAGGGGAAAATGAAAAGGGAGAGAAATAGATACCAGGTCAACTGTCTCGTTTTTGATCTCCTCCAAGCTGATAGATCCCTTGTCAGCCATTAGAGCTCTGGAGAATCGACAAGAAGGAAAGAGGAATAGAGAGGATGGGTTCAATGGGAAAGAGCCATTGAACTGAATAGAGGAGGAGGCTGCTTCTGAAACAGAGCTTCTGAGACTCTCTTCTTATACAGAAGCTCTCAAGCCCTCTGTGTGGGTGGGCCCAGTGACATGCCGCTCGCTCATGTTGATTTTCAGTTTTACCATTTTACTATCTCCACTACCTGCCACATTATTGCTTTCAAAATTATACATAAATAAATATAGTATTTTCACGCCCTTTATATGTTTCTTTCTATTAAAGGTATTTCACACCAACAACAACTCACTATTTTTTGCATCATATTATTATTTTACTATGTTTCCTTCTCATAAAAACTATAATTTTGTATTTTTAAACTCATAAATCAAAGTCTTTACGATCGATAAAAAATAACGTGTCGCTTTTTGGAATGGTTTTTTAAGGACTGCAGAGTGTTGTTGACTCAGCTTTTAAGTGTAAGTGTCTGTTCAGGGTCTGTCTTCCCCTGTCTTTCTGGTTGTGTTGATCGAGATTTGGTTTAACTTATCTATTTTGGTTGTTCAAAAAAAATAGTAATATTGAATATTTTTTTGAATTACATCATATTTCTAAATCTACCTTTTAGCCCTTCCTCACCCTGATCACAATGTGGTTCGAAATCTAGACCTCTCCATTAATAGTGTGAGGCTCAAATTGTTACGGTGTCCCCTCGAAAACAGTAATATTTATTACTACGTTTAGTATTGGCATATTTTTTAGCGCAAGGTCAAGATGTCAGCCAACATGTTGCAACGCATTTGGCCTGACATAATTCACGCAGGATTAGTCAAGACATCGAAGGCTTCCTGTTTTATTTACAAAAGATGTGTGCGCAAAGTCACGAATGATTTAGGCAAGGTCCAGCTGGAAATAAGATGCGTCAGTAAGGCTTAGAGAATGTGGCAACGCCAAACCTGTCACTTGCCAATAACGTAAGGCAGCAAGGGTTTTCCTAATCAGAAAAGAACCCCGATTAGGCAATAAAAGTTGCTATAAAAGCAGGTGCTTCCCCCTTACCAACTTAGTCATTTCCCTATGCTAAATTCTCAAAGCTCTTAACCGTGTACGACTAGCGGATTGAGAGACTGATCAATTTAGAGAAGACATTGTCGATCACATACATCAACTCGAGGAGATTTGAGTGTTTGTGATTTGTGGGTATTTATTCGTGATTGAAGACTTGCGAATAAATTGTCGAAGACAACAATACCGAGTATAGGCTTGCTCGAAGGATGGAATTGAGGGAATCTCAAAGACAGAGGGAGTCCCTGGTCGAGGTGGTTCACGGTGAGATCTGTAGTAGCTTAGGACAATAGCTTGTGTGATAGCTAGTTGATGCTTGAAGTTGTACTATTGACTACCAAATAGTGAAAACATTTCTACTGACAGAGTGTCCCCAGGCGTAGGTGCGGAGTCACCGAACTGGGTAAACATATTGTATGTCTTCTGTGTACTGTTTTATTATTTATCGTCCATAATTTGTGATTAAGCAAGTTGTCGAATCAATGGTCACAACATTGTGTTTGACATCACCACTGCTACATAACAGAATTTCAATATTAAATATATAAAATTAGTTGAGATGGTATATATATATATATATATATATATATATATATATATATATATATATATATATATATATATATATATATATATATATGTGAACTTTCCTTAACAAAAATATGTTGTACAAGGAAGAAATAATTTACTTGTACTTGTAAGGCTCTGATCAAAATTTTAATGAAAGTGAAACATAGGTGCAATCTTATTCTCATTCTACCAAATATATGAATTTAAAGCTATTTTACTTAATTTAGTTCTGTTATGGTAATTAACATATTGTGATTTATGAAAGAAGTATAATTTCTATGTAAATATAACTGCTGTATTTTTTGCTGATTTTAAGTATGATTTTAGATGAAAAGCTATTATATGAACCATTTAATAACTAATTCTAACCTGAAAATGTAACTTCTCTTGTCCAGAACTACTTTATTTTTTTTGGCTTCAAACAAGGGTGGTTTTTTTAATCCAAACTTGTGTTTAGCTTCTCAAAAGACAACCTATACATAATGTATTATATAAGAGCATGATCATGATAATCTTTTCTTTCTAGGATTAGGTTTTTTATGAATTATAAGCTACATATATATATATATATATATATATATATATATAATAAGTTAGGGATGCTGGAGCTCACTGGTTTTATCTTTTAAGCAACTTATAAAATAAAATGCTAAATTATGCTAGATATACATCACACTATTCGAAATGATGAAAAATTATTTTGAACAACTTATAAAATGATTTACATATTTTCTCAGTGATGCTCTAATGCAACTACTATATGTGTAGGAATAATTGTCACTAAAAAGATTGTTTTCAAGAAATTCCAACTAAATAAAATTAACATTAATGAGAGAACCAATAAAGATGTATGATCCATGCCCTTTATCACTTTGTATCACTCCTCATGCAACATAGTTTGGTATGATAACCAAGTGATAACAATTTTCATAGGAAGTCATTTAGAATAAGCTTAATGGAGGTCCCGGAAAGCAACAAAATTAAATAACAATTACATCAAAACTTTTGAATACTCTTGTAATGATTAATTATCAAATAATATACTTAAACAACACACTAAAATTCTCAAGTGACATAACATTTTCATGCGAGTTCCATTTCGGACTCATAGTATATTAAATCGAAAGGAATTAAATTATCAACAATTTTAAAGAAATAAGTTTTTGTCTATATAAACGAACCGAGCCGAGCCAAGCCTTAATTTGGCAAGACTCGGCTCGGCTTGTGAAAAAAGGTTTGGCTCAAGCTCAGGCTCGGACTCGAATGAGCTTGTGCAACTAAAATCAAGTTCGACTCGAGAAAACTTAGATAAGCTCGAGCTTGAGCTCGGCTCGGCTCAATTCACTTAATTTTCAATACACATATTCATTGAAAATAAAAGTAAAATATATAATTCATTAAATATTAAACGAGTCAACTCGTGATTGGCTCGGCTCGATTTGGCTCGCCTAATTTCATCATAGATATTCCCCAAAATTTTGAAAATATATTATTAAAAATATATAATTAATTAAAAACTAAATGAGTCGGCTCACGAGCCTATCGAAGCTTAAAAGTTGAGGCTCGAGCTCGGCTCGTTTAATAAACGAGCCTAATCTCGAGCTCAAATTCGGCTCAAGCTCGATCATAAGGAGCCCGAACCGAATATTTAACGAGCTGAGCTTGAGCGACTCATTAAAAGCTCGGCTCGTTTACAACCCTATCTATACATAATCAATAATTAATAATTTATATTAAATAAAAGTAAATCTGTTTTAGTTTGAAACGGTCAAACTAGCCTGATTACAAGTCAAAACTATTGAGTGTATTTTGATATTTTTACCTCAAAATTCTGTTAGATTTAACTCACATTAAAGCTAAATATAACAAAACAATAGTTGAGTGAGTGCAAAAGCAATATTTTTAGTTTGTGAGAGTGATATGAAAATGGTCGATAGTTGAGTGTGTTGATTAGTTGAGTTTATTGATGTGTAATTATCCTAAATAAATAAATATGGAGACAATGAGTCATCCTGCGTAAGAAATTTGGATGAAAAATAGGCTCGAGAACTCGACCACTCGTGGATCATCTGGTACGAACCTGACGAAATACAAATTCAAATTAATTGTACTTGTATGTTATTTACTCCCAATGATCAGCTAAGCAAATATAACATGAAATGTAACTCCCCCTTGTCATAAACCTTGCGCATATCAAGTTTTATCGTTATATATTCTGACTCCCCTCTAGATTTGAGTTTTAGGCAATGCATCACTTAAAATAAAATCATAATATTTTATGACAAAAGAGCATCATCTATAATGAAAGCATTTTGAGAGTTTGAAAGCTTGCCCAAAATGGAACAAATACGGTTCGCTATCCTCTTAGACGTCAAGTTATACACATCGTTGCATAATAAAATTTGCATAAATCCACCTATAGAGCTTGGGATCCTTCTTTCCACATGAGAGCCACATTTGTCTTAATGACATCCTTGATAATCTCATAATCCATAATAATTATTGAAGTGAGATTATGTAATTATGATAGTTACTGAATTAATAATTATAATAATTATTGAGTTAATAATATGTAACCATGGTATTTAATAAACTGATAGCCACCTACGTTCGCACCATCACCCTAATCCAGCGCGCGTCCACCTTAGTTTTTGTGTCTTGTACTTTTTTAATTCTTGAAAAGCATGTTACTCTTGACTCTAAATTTTCGAAGTATATTTTGATTTATATAGAGAAAACTTCGGATGACTACATCTAGAATTAGCTCACATAAGTAATTAGAAAAGAAATCTTAATGCAGCCCCCATAAAATTACAATTTTCTCACTTGGCTCATTTCTCTTAACTTCTGTTTCAATTTATTAAAGACTAAAATGCCCTAAATTGCATTTTAAATTACCAAAAACTACCCTTTTAAACTCTCCTAATCCTCTTCTCCCTCCATCCACCCCCATCAAATATACTTGCTCAGGAAATTCGAAAGGTTTGACCGTAAATATAGCATATTTCACATCCTTAAATATCTTTTGCCTTGTATTTCATACCACTTTCGATGGGGTTATTGACGTTCAATCGAAATCTTCAAAATATTCAAGCGATCTAGTACACATTACAAACAAACTGTGCAAGCACCATAAAATATTTTATGATGCTTTGGGTGAAAGAATCATGGGATATCTCGGTAACTAGGGAAGATATCGCTGATAAAAATGAAATAATCAGATGCATTTATGACAACGCCAGTTTAGAGATCGAGTTCCAAATTAGGGATTTTGCTCACAGCTATCAGCATTGAAGAGGGCGATCTCATGAATATGATGCAATTACTTTCCTACCCTCTGCGGAGCACAAAAAGGCGCTTTAAAATCAACGACTTGAGATATTTACAATAAATGCCACCATTTTTTTCTCATTCCGCGTGTAAATCGTGAGAGTCGATTGTTTGATCTAGTGGTCATGCTTTATTCGCATATTCTCGTATAACATACCCATTTTCACCTGAATATATACATATATAATCACAATCATGTACAAACCAGTTTAAATCGTCCAAACTCGTTGTGAGTCGCTAATCTGACAATATTAAAATAGCACATGACATGACAGTTTCACATTTTTGCACTCATTTGCAGTAGACATTTGCACCAACAGTGGAACATTTGCATTTTTCACTAGAACTTTTGTATTTTCCGTAGAACATGCATTCATACCTGACTTAAATGTCGTGCTCGGTTGTCGGGTAAGTCTATTTTTCCATTTCTGCTAGTAAAATATCCATCTCATGATAAAACTTCTTTCATTTAAACTAAAATAATAATATTGTTTTTACTGGAATAAAATATTACACAATTGTGAAAATTTTGTTTGTAGCAAATTACGCAATGATAAAAGTTTAGTTTGTAGAGAGAGAAAAAAAATCTACTATAAACCAAATTCAGGTGTCCAAACAGTAAAACATGTAGTGTTATTTTGTAGAACATGTAGTGTAAAGTTTAGAACGTAATGGACCCGAGTAAAAACAAAAAACCTTGTAAAACAGGTATTAGTGAAAAAACATAAATTCAGGAAGGTTCACGGATCAAAAGGTCAACGCTCCTAGCCTAATCATAAAGTGTCATATGAGAAGTATTGGCCCTTCCTAATTAATTAAATGGCTGAATATGATAATAGTAACAGAGGTTGGAGAGTGGCCAATACATACCCAAGAAGTAGAACCTGCTACTAATTAAGCTGATGAGATCATAAATAATACTAAAAATCACTAATTGCCCAGCTCACACCTTGACCGTTGGACTGCCTCCACAGCCATTTCACCTTTTTAATTAACACTAACCATTCATGCTACTAATTACCATTTTGCGTTAATTTAAAAATGACATGCTAAGCTAAGCATCCACGTGTCCCGCTTTAATTTACTTAGTATATAAATACAAATTTTCAAACATCCCCATCATTTTTATTTATTCAAAAGAAATTATTTTACGACGATTAAATCTTATCAAATTAAATACAATTTAAAAAAATATATTATTTATGTACCATTTTAGAACTCTCAAAATTTATGGAAATTAATACGGAGGAGATTTGTCTGTTGAATCGGACCAGAAATGAATACTAATTAATTTGAAACAAAACAGAATAAAGAAACTGCAAAGAGATGAGACAAAGAAAAGAATGTGAGGGCAATTCTTATGTTTATGTTGCGCCGTATGAATAAAATTGTATTAATGTCCATTTGACGAATAAAACTATGGTTATCTTTTATAAAAATAAAAATAGAAAAAATATATTAAATATGTGGAACAAGGATGTAAATATAAATTTATTCGGAATTATTAAGAAATAAAAAAATAGATGTATAACAATCGTGCAAATCATGTATTTGACTTTAGAAAATTAATTAATTAATAAATATTATAAAGTTTGAGGGAGGTATGGTATGGTATGTGACATATATATATACGCCTTTCGTCTCTCACTATATATTCGACTCTTCGTCTCAACATCACAATACACTATGTTTCCACTTTGAATATTTAATTTATATATAAACCATTGGCTGCCAATAATGTTGTGACCCAAAATCATACAGCTTTTACACCAAATAAAGGAATTATTTCTCACAAATATGTTTTTTTAATGCAAAGCTATATGTTTGGTTGAATTAATCAATATATGCCCGGAAAATAGTAAGGGCATCCCCTATATATATATGCGTAAATAATGTCTTCATTTTAAATCTTGATGTACACATTTGTACAAATAAGTAATATAAAATGTGGTTAAATTAGACTATAGGTGTTTCTTTACCTTCATATTTATTGATTAAAACCAGACAAATGTATAGCCGTATTTTTGAGAGACCTTATAATAAAATTAGCCATTTTTCAGATAACTACTTTAAAAAAAAATTCCAACAAAACTTCTTTATAATTACATTTTTCCCACTTATTCATGTTTCGTTAGTTTTCGTATAAGTATGACTATCACATTATACTTATCTCAATTCTCTTAATATTTTAGTTATAAATGATTAAAGTTGACTAGTTTAATTAATTGAGGACAGGAAAGTAATTTAAAGACTAGTTTAATCTTGTATGAATGAATAAGGAGGTGATGTTGGCGGAAGAGGACAAGGACAACGTAGAGACCAAAGCATGCGAGGATGTCTGAATGATGAAAGGGACTGATCCATTGACTACACACACCCATCTTTATTTTGTTGAAAGATTCTTATCACCAAAAATAAATATACCCATATTGTTTAGATAATTCACTTTCAAAACAAATTAATTTAATGGACCGTCATTAACGTGCATTTCCATATGAATATTATTGCAATACAACCACCACCACCACTCGTATTTTATCTGAAAACTACATGGCAAACTATTTATTATATACCATCCTTTTCCTACTATTAGAATTTTAGATAAAAGTATTTCAAATTAAAAAAACCTACTTATTTTTTTTCATTTAATTTAAACTATGGTTAGATATACACAGATGTTCAATAGTCTCATTTCTACACTAATTGTTAGTTAGTAGGGATAATTTCAGGTAGCTACTTATATATATATTGTTATTCTTCATGTCTTCTTAAAAAAAATTTCCACATGACTACGTCTAAGGTGCGCAAAATTTTCACTATACACTTTCCGTCCAATTTCGTTAATTTTTAACATTTTTTTACATGTGAAATGACTAAAATCCCTTAGCTATTCATTTAATTTTCAAACATATGTCATCCTATCGCTCTCTCATCGACAGTCATGGGCTTCGCCACAAACCTCCATCGGCCTTCTCCGATCGTCTCTAGCCTCGCTCCCATGGTCTCCAACACCTCCAGCATCTCCGTGTGGTGGTCGGCCTTGGCTTGCCGGAAAAAATGGTGGCCTCCTCACCACCCTCGCCACCGCCATCTCTGAGTCCCTCAAACTCTCCGACCTCCTCTCCGACATTTATTATTATCTTTTTTATCATACGGTGCAGAACCACAATCCCGTTCGGGTCCAATTTCCTACAATCCCGACTCAACTTCGCAGTGACTCTAAAACTCAACGGCACATCAAACATGAAAAGAACCACAACCCCATCACCAGAAACAATGTTCTCGGTGATCCTCCCCAACCCACCTTTCAAAACATGGTTCCCATACAAAAAAAAGTCATCTCTGAGATGGGTTTGAGCCAAACCTTGTGCTTTTCCAAATCCTTCAAGCTCTCCGACCTCCTCTCCGACATTTATTATAGTCGCCGGAGGATGGCGAGAAGGCCACCATTTTTTCCGGCAAGCCAAGACTGACCACCACACGGAGATGTTGGAGGAGGGAGGAGGCGATGTTGGAGACTATCGGAGCCAGGCTAAAGAGGATCGGAGAAGGCTGTCGAAGGTCGGTGGCGAAGCCCATGGCTGTCGATGAGAGAGAGAAAGGATGAGAGATAGGATGGCATATGTTTGAAAATTAAATGAATAATTAATTGCATTTTAGTCATTTCACACGTAAGAAAATGTTAAGAACTAACGGAATTAGACGGAAAGTACAAAGTGAAAATTTTGCACATCTTAAGCGTAGTTAGGTGGAAAAAAAATTATAGGGGGGCACCTGAAAAGCAACAATATATAGATGTAGTTTCTTAGAATTATCTCTAATAAATTCTTTACAAACCTTATGAAATAAGTCCATACACTTCGTAGGTGTCCCTCGAATCAAGCATATTCCTTACTCACTTGCAGTTAATCACATATTAATATATGTTGTTTAAATGGAAAAAAGGTATCACTCTTTTTTATTAATATGATTATATTCGACCTTTTCAGGGTTTTTAATTTTAATTAGATTCTCAAAATTAAACCGGATTTGAATGTAATGTAAAAAACCCTAAAACCACGAAGTGTCGGACTTTAATGTATTACTCATAAATACTTACATGTCATATTCTCACGTAATAGAATTTTGTCGGTATGCAGAAGTTAGAACACCCGAAGTTATCGCGAAAATGTCAAATTTGGACAAAAGAGTAGTGTTTTCCGGGCAGAAACGACGGTTTGAATCAAATTCATGGCTAAGCCAAGAGATACGACGAATTTCGGCCATCAGAGATAATCTAGAGGGTCAAAATTACGTTTTATAAGTTTCAGGCAGTTTTTATAATTTTTATAATTTGTTGCATTTTCCAATAAGTTTAGGACTTTCTTTTATGCAATTAGGTTTTGACTATTTAAGCACTCTTATACGTTTATGTTATTTAGTCTTTGAAGTTTATTAAGAAAATCGAGGTTTCTCTTAAATCTATCATCTTCGGTATTCTTGTGAATCAACGAATCTTGATAAAGAGTTATCTCTAGCCACGTACGCTGCATTAGTTGGTAACAGATTCAGTCGATCCTGAGGTATGTCGCCCCACAGACAGATGCGAGCCCATGGTGTTGATGATGATCATGTTGAGTTACGACGTGAATACGCTGAAATTCGCCGTGAGAACGACGATCTGAGGCGGCAGGTTGAATTATTGATGCGACGAATGGATGAATTGCGTCGTCATGATGATGATACTATCATAGACGAGAATCCTTTCGTCGGTTACCAGAATCGCTCACCCGAATGCCCTAACCATTGGTGGGAACATGGTTTCAAGGTGGACATTCCACAATTCGATGACAGTCTTAAATATGCTAATCGTGGCCTTTTTGCCGAGGCTTGTCAATATGAATCTTCCCTTCTCACATATTCGACCCTGATTTATGATGATTATGCCAACTCAGATGCATGGATTTAAGATGATTATACTGAACCAGACGCGGAAGCTGAAATTGTAGCAGCGTAATTGAGTCAACATGAGCAGAACATTCGAGGAAGAGATGCTCTGTTAGTAAGGGATGAAATTTTATGGTGCGTCAAGTACTTGTTCTTAGTTGATTCATACAAAAATGGTTACAAACAGTTTTGGGAGGGCATCGAAAGCTTGTACGATGAAGGCATGACTGAGAAATTTGAGTTGTTATGTGGTGCAGCAACTAAGGTGCTTGGTGAAAGTCTTGCAAGAGTAGCCAAAAATTATTGGGATCCTTACACGTATATTGTTGCCTTAATCAACAACGAGAACCTGATACCAACATCATGTATCAACGATATAAGGTTCGAGTTCCAAGGTTGGGTAATTGATCAAGGCGTGTGTACTTTGATAAGGAAAGTCTAGAAATTCAACATGGAACCCGAGATGAAGTGCTACAAATTTATGATCCAGCTTGCGAGCAAGGTGGGAGTACTTGATACATCTAAAAATTTGGTAGGAAGTGCTACAAAGATATGAGATACCGGGGTGATTCTTCTTATGAGAAGGATGTTGCGGGTCCAGATTCGAGGTCGAATCTTCTCCATCCAAGAAAGAATGATGTGGTGCGGTCGAAAAAGTCGGTATGCAGAAGCTAGGACACCCGAAGTTATCTCAAAAGTGTCAAATTTGGACAAAAGACTAGTGTTTTCCGGGCAGAAATGATGGCATGAGTCAAACAACGGATTTCGGCCATCGGAGATCATCTAGAGGGTCAAAATTGTGTTTTATAAGTTTCGGGCAGTTTTTATAATTTTAATAATTTGTTACCTTTTCTAATAAGTTTAGAATTTCATTTTCTGCAATTAGGTTTTGACTATTTAAACACTTTTATACGTTTATGTTATTTAGATTTTGAAGCTTAATAAAAAAAATTGAGGGTTCCCTCAAATCAATCATCTTCAGTGTTTTTACGAATCAACGAATCTTAATAAAACGTTATTTCTAACCACGCACGCTGCATAACTTTTGCATATTAAGGAAGTTGTTAAGCCTTCCTCTTATCATGTTACTATTGTTGAGGAAGTCAATTACATAATTTATAGGCCCACCATTTTTCATATCTAATTTTCCAGTATCGTATAAATATATACTCATTATTCAATGAATCACAATACTCAATATAATGTTTCTAAATGGAATTATACTAGTTTTCAATCTTCTTTTTCTATCATCGCGCGCAACAACAAAACATTATTTTTTCTCACGGATGTTACAAATTCCGCTGTCATTATACCCAACCCTCATGACTCGAACAAACTCTTTAAAAATCTAATCTTCACGAACATAATTCAACTTACATCCCCAAATTATATTACTTGAAAATGGTAGGTTCAAACTATTCTTAAGGGTCACAATCTCAACAAAATTCTAAACGAAACTTATCAAATGCCCGTTGCGGTTGTGCTCTCCACTACATGTCCTCCCCAACAAACAAAAAACCCCGCTTTCATCTCTTGGAGGCGACAAGATCGACTAATTTATGGTGCTCTCCTTAGCATATTGTCATCATCAGTTGCATCACTAGCCACTCATAAACAATTTTCACATGACATATGGAATGTTTTACAGAACACTTAGGCCCGAGCTTCACATGGGCATATCAAACAATTAAAGGATAAGCTATGTTCCACTATGAAGGGATCTCTTTCAATCTCATAATATATGTACTGTTTGAAAGTTAACTCAGATCCCCTTGCATCTATTTGCTCTCCGGTCCACCCCGATGACTTAACTGATTATGCTATTAGTGTCTTGATAAGGCGTATCGTCCAAATGTGGATACTATTAATGTAATAGATACGCCTAACTCTTTTGATGAGTTACACAAGAAGCTAATTAACCGTGAACTATGCATCAGATTGGAACAAACAACAATCTCGTCTCCAATGTTTGCTCTGACAGCTTAATAAAAATTTAATGTGCATCGCCAATGTCATTTAGGTTCTCCATCTTGGTGTCATAGAAATACATCATCAACACAAATCGTTCTGCCCTATTCCTTTCCCTTGGAAAGTCGTTCAAAGGCGCTACCAGTGGTGTAAAGTACAAGACCATGTTCTTACCCAACATCTCATTACCAACGATCCAACATGGCTAATTGACAGTAGATCGTCTCATTATGTCACACAAGATTGTCTCATCATGGCTAGTTCAAAGGCTATGTTTTATTGGTAATGGTCCAGTTCTGGACATAACTCACACTAGTTCTCTTAAACTTTTCCAATTTTTTTTTCTTTAAAATGTTATTTGTGCTTTTTCTATGTCTAATAATAATGTCTCTATTTCTCAACATACCAAACAAAATAACTCAGCTATTCAATTCTTACATGATCATTTTCTTGTGAAAGACCTTCGCACGAGGATATGTCTGCCCATCCTCGCCCCCTTCAAACTTCCATCTTCAAGTTTCAGACTTTTCTTCATGACATCATAAGTTTGGCCATCCTTTTTCTCGAATTTTTGAATTTGTACAACAAAATTTTCATTTAGGTTCTTCGGATAGCTACAATCTAAATGTATCTCGTGTCAAATCATAAATTTTCATTTCATATATCTACTATCACATCATCCCATCCTTTAGAGATTATATTCATGATATTTAGACCTCACTAATTCTTTTTTTATTCTTATTTTATAAACACCAACATTTTTATGATGATCTTCGATATCGTTGTATATATATTTGACCAATTCACTAGGTACATTTGATTGTATCCTTTTAAGAGAAAGTTTGACTCTCGTCCCACATTCATTAATTCAAAGTGTCGGTTAAGAATTTTTTTCAACACAAGATTAAAGTATTATTTTCTGAAACTGGTCGCGAATACAACACACTTAACTCTTTTCTATGTGATGATTATATAATTCATTTCACCTCACCTCCTCATACACCGAAACCTAAGGGTCTATCGGAAGGACGACATTGTCATATTTTCGAAATGGGTTTGTCAATGCTCACTCACTCTGATATGTCCGATGATCATCGATCTCTTGCCTTCCCTACATCGGTGTACCTAATCAACTGTCTTTCCTCATTGACTCTTCACTTTGACTCATCGTTTTTCAAACTTACTCATCAGCCTCAAAATTACAATAAGCTTAAGAGATTTTGATGTTTATATTTTTCATGGTTTCGACCATATGCTAACACTAAACTTGCTTTGAAATCTAATTTATGTGTGTTTTAGGGTAATTTACCACTCAAAGTGTTTTATCAATGCCTTGACCCAAAGACAAGACACATCTACACTTCGCGCTATGTTCGGTTTCTTGAGAACGAGTTCTCATACCATAATTTTTAACTATCTCTCACGTCCTCTTACATCATGTCTGATAAGTGGACAAATAAGCTTCTATCGGTCCCACATGTTTCAAGAACAAACCCGTGTGTATCTTCTTGTTCTTCACAACCGATACACTCATAGACACTATCTCAAGATCAAATCCCTCAATCCCAAAACCCTTTCAAGAATCACGTCGCCAATTGACCATCTAAATTATAATAGACATGGTCATGTTACTCGCCTACAAAACAACATCATTAAGGTTATTCAAAAACTAAATTTACTAACTCATACTACCCCGCTTACTAAACCAAAATCCATTACCCAAGCACTAAAAGATCATGAATGGTGCGTTGCGATGCAACTTTTGACGCTTTACAATAAATCTGTAAGTGGGGTCTAGTCCTAGCCTCATCTTCTCAAAATGTTGTAGGATGCAAGTAGGATTTTCGCATGGAGCAGAATCTGAACGGGTTTGTTGACAAGTACAAAGAACGACTCGTTGCGAAGGCTTGGCATAAACGTCCAAGATGGGACTTTACCAAGACTTCCAGTCCTGTTGTCAAGCCAGTAACAGTTGGAGTTGTTCTCACTTTGGCGGTGCCTCAAAGTTGGTACTTGAAGCAATAAGATATTAATAATGTCTTTCTCCAAAGAAATTTGTTTGGTGAGATTTACATTTCTCAACCACCCACAAAATGAAAATGAAGCCACAACATGTGTTTAAGTTCTAAAACATAATCTATGGGCTTAAACAAGCTCCACAGGCGTGGTATAATGAATTGCGTGGCTACTCACTTAGCCTTGGCTTCATTAATTTTGAGTATGATGCTTCCCTCTTTATTTTTCGTCACAAACTAATAACTATTTTACCCTTATTCAATATCGATGATTTCATTGTTACGTGAAACAAATCAACTGCAATTGACAACTTGATTGGTTTGCTCGCTCGTCAATTCTATTTGAAAGAGTTGGTCGTTAAATTTTTTCCTTGGAGTGGAAGTGTTACAGACATCTTCTTGTGTGCTTTTCATTCAATGTAAATGTATTTCTAACCACCTTGTCAAGGCCAGAACAATTGAATTCAAGCCCCTCTCCACTCTTATGTCTACTACAAGTAGTTTATTGCGTTATTGAGGTGAAACACTTCAATCAACCACCGAGTACTGGATAGTTGTAGGTAGTCTGCAATATCTATGTCTCTCAACCTAACGTGGCCTTCGGTGACAATAAACTTTCCTATTTTATGCAATCACGAACAAGTGAGCACTCGAAAGCACATAAACAAATTCTTTGCTACCTACCTTACACTACTCATTACATGTTACTTATCCTAACATCATCTCTATTATATCTTCATGTATTATACGATGCAGATCGAGCAACGACAATAATGACTACATCTCCACGCCGAGGTATATCATATACCTTGACTTATTACCCATTTCATGGAGCTCTCGAAAGAAATGTTCTATAGCCCATTCTTCAACCGAGGTTGCATACAGAGCTTTAGCAGACGCTTCAGCTGAGCTCTTGTGGATCTTATCCCTCTTCGCGGATTTGGCTCTTAATCAAACTTATACATCGGTGATTTATCGTGAAAATTTTGGTACAACTAGCCTCAACTCGAATCCAGTTTTTTCACTCCAGAATGAAGCATATACTGCACATTTATATCACTTTATTTATGAACAGGATCAACAAGAAATCTTCAAAGTCTCCCATGTTCCGAGTGATGATCAACTTGAAGATATTATGACCAAACCATTACTTCATCCTCGAGTTGAAATACTTATGAACAAGTTGATTCTAACCAACGGGTTGTTCAACTTAAGGGAGAATATTAAGTTAGAAGTTAAGTCTTCCTCTTATCACGCTCCTCTTATTGAGGAAGTCGGTTACATAATCTACATACCCTCCTATTTCTTATATCTAGTTATCTAGCATTGTATAAATATGTAATCATTATTCAATGAATTCACAACATTCAAAACAAGGTTTCTACATGGTATTCTACTAGTTTTCGATCCCCTCTTTGTATCATCTCATACAACAAAAAAGCTTTATTTTATTCATGGTGTCACATAATCAGCTACCATTATACCTAACCCTCATTACTCGAACCAACCATTTACAAATCCAATCCTCACGAACTTTCTAGAGCTCACATCCTCAAATTATATTATTTGAATCTTGTAGGTTCAAGCCATTCTTTAGGGTCACAATCTATACAAATTTTGAGATGACATTCACCCAATGCCCGTTGCTATTGCGCTCCAGGCTGTCTCTCCTCCCCAACAAACAAAAAACCCCGCCTTCATCTTTTAGAGGCGAGAAGATCAAATAATATTCAACATTACATTAGCACATACTAGAAAAAGCATTATTTTTTAACCCATCCTATGCGGGAGGAATCGTGACGGCGCCGGTCACAGAGGTAGACGCGGCGGTGGCATCGAAGATGGGCGACGGACGGGCGCTGACCCTTCTCGCGCAATCTGCGTCTGCGTCCCAGATGGTTAATATGGTTACTCCCTTAACCTGATGATTCATCCCCTTTCGGGCTCCTCCAATGCCTAATTGGGCCGGTTTGCCCACCTACTTCAAGGCCCAAATGAGTTCAACTCGGCCCAAATAAGCTAAAGTTCTTATGAAAGGCCTAATCAGCATAACAGAATAGGTTCAACGTTTGACCAGTTCATGGATCAGCTTAATGAAGCCTAGAAAGCACACTTTATGGACATATTTGGGTGCTACAACATTTCATCTAGTACACCCGACAACCCGAGCACCAAACACACTTATGGTAATATTTTTTCCACCTGAATCATTGACTCAGGGGCGACAAATCATATTGCCCATAAGGAAAGTTATTGTCTAAATCATGAAATAGATCTAAATTGTCGCATGTTGAGATGCCAAATGGCAAAGGTGCTCATATTGAAGTCGTGGGTCAAGCCACACTTAACATGCGATTGAAATTAGACGACGTACTTGTTGTTCCAAAATTTCGGTTCAACCTGATCTCCGTTAGCAAGCTCACTCGCGATTTAAACTGCCCACTATTTTTTTATTCTGGGTGTTGTGCTATACAAGATCTACTATCAAGGAAGCTGATTGGAGTAGGTAGGATGCGGAATGAGTTATTTCACTAGGAGCCAACAACTGCGGGAACAACATTGTTAACTCGAGGTCATAATGACACTCAGTTTTGGCATCTGCGTTTGGGGCACATACCAATCAACCGTTTGTCTTTGATTTCTGGCTTGTCTTTAAATTCTAATAAATTTGGATTAAATGTATATGATTCTTGTTGCAGGGCAAGACATACTCGGTCAGTCTTTCCATTCCATACGAATAAATCTGCACGTAATTTTTATTTGATTCATTATCATATTTAAGGTTCATATCAAAAGTCGTCAAACTCTGAGTGCCACTTTTTCCTGTCTATTATTGATAATTATAGCAGGGCTACATAGGCCTACTTGATGAGGCAAAATGCGAACCCATCTCCTCCATTTTCTTAAATGGGTAACTGGCCAATTCAACGTTTAGGTAAAATGTTTGCGCACTAACGGCGGACGCAAATTCCAACATCATGACCTAGTTGATCACTATCACACAACTGGCATGAAATTTCAAACAAGATGCGTCGGGACTCCACAACAAAATAGTGTAGTTGTGAGAAAGCATCGCCGTTTTCTTGAAGTTGGTAGATCACTTAGATTCGAAGACAATCTTTCTATCCGATTTTGGGGAAAATGTGTACTAATAACTGCTTACCTAATCAATAGGATGCCACATACTGTTACTGGTAACAAGACACATTTTGAAATGTCACATGGACGAAAGCCAACCTACACTTACTTCCGTAGCTTCAGATGCCTTTTCTACGTTCATCAGTAGACTTGTGATAAGTTCGCACTACGATCACAACCTCAGTTATTCTTAGGATACCCAAGAGTACAGAAAGGCTATCGAATCTTGATCTTTGAGACATAATCCATTATGTTCTCGAGAGACGTTCAGTTTTGGGAGAATATATTTCCTGGTGACAAATGTATGGATACAAATAACGGAGCATCATTGGAACCAACACTTGGCCCATCAGGCCAACCTTTTCTTGCGAACAATAACACCAGGGATAATGTAGAAGAAACGCCGGATCCAAACATAGAAGAAGTCGTTGCTCAGCCTGCGCCTAAAAATCCAGCGTTACCAGCCAAACGTATTTGCATGACTTCTAAGCGCCTCAATGGTTACGATTACACCTTTTCACCCTCAATCGCCCTACCAGGCACTACCCCTTCTTCAGGTCACTCCACGGTATATCCAATTTCTGATACTATTTGTTATGATAAAATTTCTCTGTCTCACTCTACTTTCCTAGTCCCCATCTCCTCTATGGATGAGCCACACACTTTTCAACAGACAGCAATACATGAACACTGGAAGAAATCCATGAACCAATAGATCACAACCCTTGAAGTGAATAAGACATGGAGCTTGACCACCTTACCCCCCCAAGAAGCGTGCAATTGACTTGAAGTGGGTATATAAGGTTAAATACCGTCTTGACGAGAGCATTGAAAAATATGGTTGTTACGTTTGTTATTGGCTTATTTTTTAGGCAATACGAAAGATGTCGAGCATCTGGTCAGGAAAGATGTCAAGCGTTTAGTCTCAACATCTTTCGTGACATTTGTGGATCGCAGCATTGACAAGTTTCCTTAATTATGAGACATATTGTGATTGGAAAGATCCAGCTGTGTACAAGGCTTTTGGTAAGTCTCGTTTGAGTCATGATTATGAAAGGTTTCTTGTCGTGATAGAGACTCTGAAAAGATATCGGGGTTAAGGATTTGGGAAACCTAAATCGACTAGGATTATGGTAACCCTAATGCGTTCCAGAGTTAATTGTCCAGCTGTTATAAAAGCTTAGGCTCAACCCTTAGCACCTAGCGCGACAACTTGTAGTTTCTTATGTGAATACATAGAGCTCTTAGACGTGTAAGACTGGCGGGCTGAGAGGCTGTGTGTTCCCCGAAAGACGATTGTGTATCACTACCAGAATCGGAAGATCAAGTGTGAGGGATTGAGGGTTTTATGTGAAGGCGTGATTGAAGGTTTTATGTGAATGCGTGATTGAAGGTTCACGCACAAGAGCTTAACAGTGACCTTTAAACATTCGGGCAGTGCGAGGCTCGTAGAGTGGAATCAAGTTGGAGGCTTGGATTCAGGGGGAGTCCCTGAGAGAGGTCTGCACTAGAAAGAGTAGCATAAAGTAGTGGTTTGTGTGATAATCACCGATACTTGTATGTTGTGACTGGTTCCATCATAGTGAAATCTTTCCACTGGCAAAGCGCCCCCAGACGTAAGTGAGTTGCACCGAACTAGGTTAACAATCTTGTGTGTCGCTATTTGCTCTTTACTCTTTATATTGTTTTTGTCCGAATCTGTTTACTAGACAAGTTGTTAAGAAAATTGTCTTAATATTGTTCTCGACATTGTTCTTGACATCTTGTCTAACTGTCATAATCAAAATTTCAATTGGTATCTGAGGGGTTTGATATGGCATTTCTGTCTACACTAGTGACATACTCAATGTGGACTATTGGTAGATACATTGGAAGGAGATTTCATCCTTGCTTCTGTATGGTCGACGTTTGTCGAGAAAGATGTCTTGACATCTTTCGTGACATTTGTGGATCGTAGCATTGGAAAATTTTCTTAATTAGGAGACATATTGTGATTGGAAAGATCCAGCTGTGTACAAGGCTTTTGGTAAGTCTTGTTTGAGTCATGATTCTGGAAGGCTTCCTGCCGTGATAGAGACTCTGAAAAGATATCAGCGTTTGGGATTTGGGAAACCTAAATCGACTAGGATTATGGTAACCCTAATGCTTCCGGAATTAATTGTGCAGCTGCTATAAAAGCTTAGGATCCACCCTTAGCAGCGAGCGCGACTCCTTGTAGTTTCTTATGTGTATACATAGAGCTATTAAACGTGCAGGACTGGCGGGTTGAGAGGCTATGTGTTTCCCCGAAGGACGATTGTGCTTAGGCTTTACTCTTTGTATTGTGTTTTTCCGAATCTGTTTACTAACAAGTTGTTAAGAACATTATCTTAACATTGTTCTCGATATTGTTCTTGACATTTTGTCTAACTGTCATAATCAAAATTTCAGATACAAATCCATCTAGTTCCGAAAGGCTACTCACAAATAAATGGCATAGACTATAATGAAACCTTTTCCCCGGACGCCTAGATGGTTACCGTCCGGTGCCTACTGGCCATTGCTGCAATTTACAATCGGCCCTTGTACCAGCTTGACTTGAACAACGCTTTTCTGCGCGGAGATCTGGATGAAGATGTGTACATGAAAATTCCGCAAGGCTTTCCCAAATAAGGGAAACATCATGCTCTCCAATTGCACGAATCTTTCTACGGATTGAAGAAAGCCTCCCACAATTAGTGTCATAAGTTCATTGGGTCCATCGTGGGCATGGGTTACAAATCCTCTAGTGCTGACCACTCTCTTTTCACCCTCTCCTCTCGAGGGTTGTTTGTGGTTGTTCTCATCTATGTCAATGATGTCATCATCACATGTGATGATACCACCAGCATACAAACACTAAAAACGCACTTAGATAAGCAATTCAAGATCAAGGGTCTAGGCAAATTAAAATATTTTCTCGGTCTCGAGGTTGCCGAATCACTCGCGGGGATTGTTCTCACTCAACGAAAGTATACACTTGACATTCTCTTAGATAGTGGACTCACTGGTTGCAAACCGTCCTCCTTCCCACTTCCGCAACAACATGTTCTCTCCTCCGAGTCTGGTTCTCTATGTGAGGACGATGGTATGTACCGACGGCTCATTGGTTGCCTACTGTATCTCACCATCACTCGACCAGATCTTAGTTACACATTTCATATCTTGAACCAGTTCATGCATTCTTAACGACAACCACACTTGGACGCTATGTTACATGTTCTTCGCCACCTAAAAGGTAGTGATGGGCAACAGATTCTACTTCCCTCAAATAGCCCTATTTCTCTTCGAGCATATTGTGACGTAGACTGGGCAGGTTGTCTTGGTGCTTCGCCAATCTCATGGCGGTCTAAGAAGCAGACTGTCATCTCTTGTTCATCTGCCGAGGCAAAATATAAAGCAATGACTTAAACTAGTCGACAACCTTCAAACGCCTCAAACCAACTTGATCCCCCTCTTCTACGACAACCATGTTGCTATCCACATTGCGTCGAACCCCGTCTTTCACGTGTGAACCAACACATTGAGATCGATTGCCACTTCGTACGAAACAACTTCAGGCATCAGTACTTCCTCCCAGAGCAATCCCCAGTAGACATCAATTTGCTGATATATTCACGAAATGACTCAGGCGGGACCAATTCCACAACTTTCTCACAAATTGGGTATTTCCATCATTCATGCTTCAACTTGAAAGGAAGTGTTGACGGACTATTCGGTTCATCTTCCTCGTAACTAATCTAACATTAAATTGTAATATTTATTTGTACCCTTTCATCTTACTTTTATCCTTTCATGTACCTACATGCCTTGTATAAATAGGGGTTTCAAGTGATCAATGCAGCAAGCAACATATTCACAATATTTTTGTTTTCTATATCTTTCTATAGAATTTATTCTAAGAAAGGTTTATGGTATTAAATATGAATACAAATATTATTTCACGTGGTAAATTCTGAATTAGGTACAAAAATTCTTATAAAAATAAAATATAATAACATAATAGAGTGACCACAAGTCAAATCTTTCAAGTACTAGTTACGCTAGTTACGCACAACATTTTTATAATAAAAAACTCATATGGTTACGCATAAGATGCATGAATATATACTTTCTACTAAAATGGTAAAAGAAAAATTCGACACCACCAACTTCTGTAGGTTGTATTTGAAAACTTGAAACTATATATAATTAGCCATCGGCGTGCTTTGTTTTTGGTTAATTTAACTTATAATAGCAAAATCATTAGAATTTGACATATTAGCTCGTTGTTCCTATTCCTTACCAACAAAAAGTAAAAACAAAATGAGTAAGTTAATCCACGTATAGCTACTCTTATGTTTTTTAATGTTTATTTATAGTATAAGAAGACGATTTCGACACGAGGATACATTAAAAGTCAATAAATAAAAAATACAACGACTAGTTTTTAATTTTCCTATTTTTAAAATCGTGAACCGACAACATGGCTGAAATAATACGAATTATTTAGAATATAATATGGGTTTAGGCCGTTAGGTATGGCCCTCGCATCATCGCATGTGTTGATCCACCGGAAAAAGTTCGTTATTTGTTCCCTTCCTTTTTTTAAATTTATTTATTTATTCATTATGATTTTCAGAGAAATAAAGTAACATGCACTAAATTATGAGAGAGGAAATGAAGCACAAGCACCAAGAAATTATATATTTTTTTGAATTTTCTTTAAAATTACTAAATGCATGATTGTTGGGTGTAAATATAAAATAGTGTTAATTACAGTTTGCCCTACAATATTGGCGCGTTTTACAGTTTGCCCCAGCTATAATAAAAAGTTCAAATTGAGATACGCTAATTGTATTTTTTTACAATTCCGCTAGAAATTGGATGGAAACCTAAAAATTTGGATGGAAACCTAATTTTCAAAAAAGACGAAAATACCCCTTCAGCTTGTTTGACTTGAACCAGAAATAATTTTTAGTTGATGTAATTGGACTGGTTCGAGCTTATAGTATATCAAATCGAAGGAGATCCTAAGATAAATAATTTTGAATAAAGAAGTTGTGTTGATATTTTATTAATAATTATTAACACTCAAAGTTGTTTATCTTTCGAATTTATAGTTATTAATGTCATCTGGGTCTAATTATTAATAATATATAGACAAATTTTATTTTTTCAAAGTTGTTGATCTTTTCATTCTCTTCGATTTGATATACTACGAGTCCGAAACGGAGCTCATATGAAAGAGTGATGACATTCGAAAATTTCAGTATATTATTTTTATTATTTTATTTTTATTTTGAATGTATAGTTATTAATGTCATTCGGGTCTAATTATTAAAAAAATTATATAATTAGACAAAAACTTATTTTAAAGTTGTTGATTTTCCGATTCTCTTCGATTTGATATACTACGAGCCCGAAACAGAGGTCGTATGAGAGAGTTATGACATTTGAAAGTTTCAATATATTATTAATTACTTTATTATTATTATTATTATTATTATTATTATTATTATTATTATTATTATTATTATTATTATTATTATTATAATATAATTTAATACAGAACCGGTCCAATTAAATAAACCATAAATTAATTCTGGTTTATTTCTGGTCTAAGTCAAACCAGGTAAAGGGGTATTTTTGTCTTTTTTGAAAAAAATTTAGGTTTCCGTCCAATTTTTTAGGTTTCCATCAAATTTCTAACGGAATTGTAAAAAATATACAATTAACGTATCTCAATTTGAACTTTTTATTATACCTGGGGTAAACTGTAAAACACACTAGTGTAGTATGGGTAAACTGTAATTAACCCTGTAAAATAACTTTAAAAAAAGTGTTGGTTTCGTAGGAAGTGGTCTACAGATCCCGATTAACGCATAAGTATACGCGACCATCACAAGTAATACAAGTAAGTACGGGTCAAAACCTCAGAGCCAAATGAGGATTACTTCAGATTTAATTTCAATTATACATTAAATAAATGCTTGTGATGTAAGAGCCTATTTTATAGTGTATAAAATGTAAAAGCTCTCAGAGAATTTCATTCAGAAAGACAAATCACGGGTACCAATTCAGATATAGATTTTTATACATTCAATCATCATGAACGAATCACTAAGCAAGCATGAAAATTCTAAATCTTCACAAATGTCAATCCCTATTCTCGTAGTGAATCGAACCTTGAGTGTAATTATTCTCGGATCTCTTGTACCCGAAATAATTCCACTCAGATAAAATTGACCATCACGGGATAGGGTTTTATAATTAACCCCTTGAAGCTAAATTTGTTGTCCACCAGCCCTCTCGAGCTCGACAACACAACTCCAACAAATAACAAATGTTTCTCAACGCAATTATTCAGCAGTTAAACACCATATTCATAACCATGCATGCAAGAGTAATTCATTCATTAAATCAAAATTCTAAAAATTCATATCAAAAGGCCTAGCACCCATGATTACGAGATTTTAGCCCATAATCATGGTGCTAGCAATGAGAATGATCAAGTTTAATTCAAGGCAAAAAATGATGAGATAGAAATCCAAAACCCCAAATTCCTCCGGGTCAAAAATCATGAAAATTATTATGATTCCTCCGGTCTTGAGTGATGATCGATGCCTTGATTGATCCTCGCACTCGCTTTAGCCTTCAACGGTAGTAAAGCTCTGCTCGAAGTCTCCAAATCGCATTAGGGTCTGCAACAACGATCTTTATTTTTCTCTCGAGTTGCTGATCTCTTTAACGAGGTGGGTAACGTTGGGTAACAGGCCGTTAGGGTGCCCGTTACACCAATCCGTAGCCAATGTCTTTGGGATCTTCTTCCTTGAACGGTGACGGGGTGGTTGACGGGCCGTTGATGGGCCCGTTGACGTTGGCCGTGACCAACTTTTCCTGATTGCTCCAAGTCGCTATGTGAGGGCTAGGGTAACGGGTCGTTGAAGTGCTAGTTACCTAACCCATATTGCTCCTCTAGATCATTTTCTTCCGTTTTCTACACACGTGAGCTCTGAAAATCCGTGAAAGCATAAATGTGAATAAGATCAATAATTATACAATCTTTAGGGTAAAATCATCAACTAATGTGGGACATATTAGCCAAAATATAAACTTGATGTGACTGCATCAACGGCCCACACTAGCAATTTTCTCGACCTCGAGAAATACATGCATACAACACTTGTCGTTTTAAATCATGAGTTTCACCTTGATAGGGGGATTCGGCATCTCCCGAGGGTTCTAATGTCCAACCCACAATCCCATAGATGCACGTACTATGCAAATATGTTAGACTGAATCAATCATAATGCAACTTGTTAGAGTTATGCCCCACTCCAATATATAAGTGATCTACAGATGTAATGTTTTATCATCTTTCCGAATAAATAAATCAACATATATTACTAATGTGTTGTAGTAATATATCGAATGTAATTTGATCTATGTCATTATGTGTGTAACCACTAATAGTAGATCTATAGATCAGAAAGAATTACATTTGATGAGTCCCTAATGAGCTAAGCTTCTTTCTGAAGCGATCAGTATGAGACTAACTCCTTGTGATCACGCTCTACTGATCATGGCAAAGTATATGCCGGAGTTATATCATAGATATCATCAGGTCGATGATATCGGACAACCCGATTGTGAGTATGCTGCATAGATCCAGTCATCAGATACTCACATATCGTAACTTGTCATTATATCCTAAGACCAAGGAGTCTTTGTGTACACTATGTAACGAATACCTAAGTTTGACCTTGTATAACGTTATCTGTAAAAGAGTAGCTATAACGGCTTCGATTGGCTTTGGCATTTATTGCACTAGTGAACTCGAAAGGCGTCTGAGGGATTTATCACTCAAACTTTGGTATGAGAAAGATATCCGTTTAGGCCACTTGATTAGTATGACTGAAGAAAGAGCATGGCCATGCAGGTGATACCTTAGTATCAGTTTTCAGTCATCTCAGATATCAAGAAACAATGATTGATAAATTAGGATGACCAGTCTATGCCTATTGATCAATCTGGATATCGGTTTGATAAAAGGACAGTGACATGTACGATAACAGGTTAAGTCGAATAATCGATAATCACGAATATTGGATAATCATAATGTCTTGCTAGAGGCCACTTATGATGGAAAGGGTAAAATGGTAATTTTACTAGTCTGCCAATTATTCGTGAGCCTAGAGGGTCACACGCATTAAGCACGATACATGACAACAATTATGGATGAGAATTGAGAACAATTCAGTAGTTTTCTGGCCTAAGGTTTTAACTACACTGTTGAAGAAATCAATTCGAGGAAATTGAGCCGTTTTGGGTTTAATTTGGGTTTTAGTTAAACGGGCTTAAAGCCCATTTAGGGATTTAAGATAAGAGAGGGAACAAATGCAAATAAGAAAGAATAAAAGGATAGATAATGCAATTTTAATTTTGAAATTCAATTTAATTTCAAATTAAAATCACATAATATCTATTTTCATTTTATCCTTGATTTTTTCAGCAACTTCTCCCTCCTTTCTCTCTCCCTCATTGCTGATTTTCAGCTCCCTCTCTTCCTCCATTGTTGTCTTGTTTTCTCTCAAAATTTCTAGCAAAATAGTGAGTGAAAAATCATTTCGGTTGTGGTGCTTGTGTGGACTTGATAGAGAGAACACTACACTTGTGTTTTTGTCGATTACAAGAGGTAAATATCAGATTCATATATATGTTTATCACATGTTCAAATGGCATTAAGATCTCAACTAGTTTCGATCACCACGGTTACATAAAGTCCGCTGCATGATATTCATCGTTTGGAACCCGTGGTGATCTCTTCAGTGGTATCAGAGGCATGGTTGTTATGTTTATTTGTATATGTTTAAATCTGATAATTTTTATGTTTATATGTGTTCTTCATCATTAGCATGCATGTAAATCGATAAAAAATTTCAGATTTGATTGATTTTGGAAATTGGAAAATTAAATTTTTTTTTTGGGTTTTTCGGGTTAGCCATGGCCGACCAGGTCGAGTCCCTTGGTGGGACCATGGAATGCTCTAGGGCACCCATGGTCACCACCATGGAATACCCTAGGGCACCCATGGTCAGCACCATGGGCCGACGAGTGTCGCCTACGGGCGACCATGGTCGCTGCCGCGGGCGACCATGGCAGCCCGTGAGGGCCACCATGGTTGCCTCGCGGGCAACCAGGTTCTGCCCTAGGGGCGACCATGGCTGCCCTCGCGGGCTACCATGGTCGTTCCCGTGGCCGACCACGGTCAGCCCCGCGGGCGACCTCGGCAGCCCTCACGGGCCACCGTGGTTGCCTCCGCGGGCGACCTTCGGTTGAGCCGGTTTGGCTCGACCAGATTCGAGCCGAACCGGTTGGTTCGCGAGGATATTTGGAAAGCCTAAAAATTTAATTTTCAGATTTGGTTCGGTTTCGATAAACCAGAGAGAACCGGTCCAAAATTCAATTAATCGATTAAACCGTCCGGTTTCGATAAACCGGAATTTTTCCACACTTAAGAAAGATAAAATTTGGAAAAATTATTCGTTTGATCAGCATATTGATTGATAATATGATCTTTGATCACACGATGTTTTCCACATGATGCTAGCTAAGCCCATTAGATTTGCATTTTAATTTCGGTTTTGCAACCTACGTGTTGCTTAATTTTGGATTGTAGTAAATACGGCCTGCGTGTCGTGATTTGTATTTTATTTAATTTATTTTAATATGTAATCATGAAGACCGACACAAGAATCAAGTCAAGAGGGAGACTCGGATTGGAGGAGGCTCGAAGCCAGTGGGAGTTCAAAAGAATGGAGCAAGTTTGGATCTTGAAGACCATGTCTTTAGGATCGGTTTTGCTAGATTCTTAGGAACTTAAGATGGGCTTAGCTATGCATATTTTATAGTTACATTTATATTTTTGAATATATGAATGTATGATAGTTTAAATATACAAGTTTATGTATGATTTGCTATCACCCAAATGCAAAGATTAAAATCGGAATTTAATCAGACTCGCATGTAACCTGCTAAGGGATCATCTTTAGATGAATTTGCAATTGATGATTCCAGATTAAGATTGTATCGATATACAATCAGACTTTTATAATTCACTTAAACGCAAATAATTACAAGTCAAACGTGATACCATCCAAGTTTGGGCACTCAAAAGGGCTTTGACCCTATGGATGTCGGTACGCCTCTGCGTAACATTCATAGAGAAGAAGTCTGGATGAGATGGGTAGTTCTGTGTGGGTGCGTGCGCCTCCGCGTAGTAGTCACATTAGTTTTATCCATAGTTCAAGCTTGGTAGACTTGTCTACGATTGTCAGCTAGGGCTGACATAGGGTATCAGTATAGGGTATGCCACGTACTAACAAGTACAGACCCTAGCCAGGAACTACATGGTTTTGTAGATGGATTTATTCCTACCTTGATGCTCTCAATTGGAGCAGTGAGCCTCCGTTCACTTCAATTGAGGGTATGATAGGATCCTGGTTCAGATTCTAATGTTAGAATCAGACAAGTGTTTTATAACTTAATCTCCAACTTAAATTTTAATTAATTTTACCATGTAGAACTAAAAGGCAAACACAACACAAAGGAGTAATAGCGCACTGAGAGTCTAGATTGAGGACAGACTCAAGGGCGTGAATTACTCAGATTGGAATAGAAACTTGAGGCTTGTACTGAAGCATGAACGCAAGTAGTATATCCTTACCAAGGAACCTCATGCCGAGCCACCGTTGAACGCCGCTAGGGCACTAAGGATACTTATCAAAGTTTCTTAGTAACCAAATCGACGAGTCATGCATTATGGCGGGTAGTAGGATGCCAGAGTTGCATAAGCAGTTCAGGAACGTTTCAGATGACTCTCATACCTGTAAGGCAGAGGTCAAGGAAATGTTCAAGAAGAAAGCTCGTGTCAAAAGATATGATACTTTCATAGAACTTAACTCCTGCAAACTTAAGGCTGGAGCCCTGTTAGTCCCCATGTCACGAAGATTTAATGTCTTCAGTAACATCTAACCAGACTCGGTTTTGATGATCAGGTTGAAATGGCTGCAAATCTTATGTTGCAGTCACTTCCAGATACATATAGTGATTTCATAGTAAATTACAATGTGCATGACATGGACAAGTCCTTAACAGAGCTTCATGGAATGCTTGTGACCGCTGAAAAGAACCTCAAGGGCAAGACCAAGGAGGTCCTTATGGTCAACAAGAAGGTCAGCTTCAAGAAAGCTGATTTGGGTAAGGGTAAGGCTTCTGGGCACCTTGCAAGGCAGATCAGACACTCCAAGCGTCCAAAGGTTCAAGCAGCTCCCTAAACTGTTGTGAATTCTAATGACAAATTGGAGGAGATGTGCTATCACTGCAATGAGCCAGGACACGGGAATAAGGGATTGTAAGCAATACAAGGATCATGTGAAGAAGAGTGGGTATCCACGTCTTCAGGATCAGATATTTACGTTGGTAAGCTTAATCGTTATAACGTAAATAAGAAAAGGCTTAAATCTAATGATTTAAACCCAGTTATAATATGGCATTGTCATTTAAGGCACATAGGCGAGAGATGCATTTCAACACTTCACAAGTGTGGACTTTAAGTCCGTTTGAATTCACTCAAACTGAAAGATGCAAGTCTTGCCTAATGAGCGAGAAACGCATTTCAACACTTCAGAAGTGTGGACTTTAAGTCCGTTTGAATTCACTCAAACTGAAAGATTCAAGTCTTGCCTAATGAGCGAGAAACGCATTTCAACACTTCACAAGTGTGGACTTTTTAAGTCCGTTTATATTCACTCAAACTGAAAGATGCAAGTCTCGCCTAATGTGCAAAATGACGAAGGCACCTTTCACAGGTTTATGTGAAAGGCGAGTGACTTATTAAGTCTAATACATTTCGACGTATGTGGACCTATGAGTACTCAGGCCAGAAGAGAGTTGAACTAATCCTTGACTCTAGAAACGGCCGCATTCATTTTGAATCGGGCTCCGATGAAGACAACGATAGTACACCTTGTGATAGTCATTCTGTCTCCCATTACTGTGGATGCGTGCGCCTCCGCGTAGCATTCATTGGGTTGTGAGCTGAATAAGGTAATCAGTTCTATTTGGATGCGTGCGCCTCCGCGTAGTAGCCAAATAAGAGCTGGACCAGAGTCACAGAAGGTACACCATATGACACTCATTACGTCTCCCGTTACTGTGGATGCGTGCGGCTCCGCGTAGTATTCATTGGGATGGGAGCGGGATGAGATGGTCAGTTCTATTTGGATGCGTGCGCCTTCGCGTAGTAGCCAAATAAGAAATGGACCATATTCATATATGGTGTGGGAAACATCCTAGTATGTTTTTCCTAAAAAGATTTGGGAGTCCCGTGCAATTTGGATAGATAATGCCGTTAGTAGAACTTTATTCAGCTTGTAACGTGAAGTTTAAGCTCAGGTATGAAACAAGAGGGATAAAAAAAGCTCATGTGGCAGCATGCTAGGTTGCTCTTCCTTACATTCCCGAATACATTTCTCTCCACGCAACGTGTTATCCCCAAAAACCCTACTATTTCACTCAATCCCATCCCCTGATTGTGACGATTGAATTTGGCTCTTAATTTAGCCTTACATCTAAGTTTTCAAAATCCTTCGAAAATCTGAAAATTATTTTCATTTACTCAACATTTCCTTTTTTGTTGTTCTTTGCTTTAGGCCTTTCCTTCCATTTTTTTTGTATATAATGGCCCCGAGCACTTCTAGATCAGCATCAAACCATATGTTCTTAAAATCTTCCCATGAAACACTATTTTTTCAATAATAATTCAATAGAAGCAATTTTGCAACCTTCCCTCATTTTGTAGACATGTTCTTCTAAACCCGATATTTCAACCTCACACTCATAAGAAATTAAGCATGATGCAAGGATCAAAAATAATTTGCATATATAAAAAAGGAAGACACATAGTCTTGTAATGTAAGTTTCATATTAAAAGGTTTTTTTGGTTCAAAAGGGTGACTATGGAATATCATGTAATAAGTGGGTTGTTTGGCTCAACGGTCCAAAGATTGACTATAGGTTCGTTTCCCAAGTGACACTATATTCAAATTTTATTTTTCTCGAGAAGTTTTCCCTTTAGTTCTACACTTAAGTTATAAGGCATGTTACCAGTTATGGCTCTGAATTAGGGAAAAATTTCAACTTGGACACTATGAGATTCAACCAAATTCATGCAAGCAATGCATGGATCATACCCCTTTAGCCCCAATGTGTACAACATCAATATAACCCCAAAATCATGCACGCCAACAACATTCACAAACCTAGACTATCATCATGGCAATATCCAGGCGGACTTAATAAGAAGTATGATGCACATGTAACCTATCTTAGCATGATGACATTAATTGCAATGCAACGTACCCCACACTAAAAACTTGCACGGTCCCCCGTGCTAAAACTAAACAACAAAGGTAAATATGCTGACATGACATGTCGTGTAGGGGATCAAAATGCGTGGTCATCATGTCATGGATCCGCTAGGCTTGCCCCGACCGTATCTAGTCTGATTGTGGATGTAACGGTCGTCGACAACATGCCACCAAGCCCGATTCTAGCGTCTATCCTACGCATATTGGACTGTGAAGTCCATGTTCCAACGTCCTTGAGCTTCCAGTTGACGCCTCATCTTACCAATTACAGGAAAAGTCTGCTCGAACAAATTAGTCAACACTCCTAAGTTATTACCCATAGACCCAGGTGGGTCAATATCTGCTGCTGACTCTCCATGAACTGCTAGAACTGATCTGGTATGATGATCGGGTTGGACGCTCCAGCCCCCTGTGGGTCATGCTGGTTCTGGGCTCCATGTTGTTGCTCCTGCTGCTGCCGCCTCAGCTCCATTTGAGCCACGATGCGCAAGAGAGTGGTAGCATTTACAAATCCCCTAGAGGCGCCCCATCCTTCAACCGGCAGGATGTCGGGGTTCATCCCATGATCCACATTGGCTCATGGCCATTATCCAGGTTCATCGCCAATTGCATCACCATGGCTCCGCAAATCATCTTGCCCTTTTTCTTCTTCGCCAACTCCTTGAAGAGTGACATTAGGATGTCCTCCCAATGAGCTATATGTAAGGTGTGAAAGTTGTACAAGATCACAAGCTCCGATAGAATTGACCGCATGTGTTGACTCTTGTCTGCCGAACACTGTCCAAGCTAGGACTCTATGAAGTTATTCCAATTTAATGGATCGAAACCCTGCTGGCCTGGGAGGTATCCGTGTATTCTTCTTGCCCCAAAATTGTCTGCCACATAGTCTTGTTGTCGAAATTATCTACTGGCATGTATGTGCCGGGAATGATTCCCAGTTTTTTTGTTAGCTGCTTACCAGTCGAGTAGAACTCCTTCCCACACAGTCTAAACTCAACGAGGTCCGGATGGCCCTTGGAGTGTTTATAGCGCAAGGTCGTCATAAATTCGTGGACGAGTTCCCAATAAGTCAAGATGTTCCACGTCAGTAATGTTGGCCAACCGACCGCTGTCATTCCTTGTTGAAGACCCTCCCAAATTCCCATATGTTGACATAGTTATTGGTCAAAGAATTTATTAGTCACTGGGACTATGCATTCGGCTACCTCATCTCTGTCTTGTCGGACTTTTCCATTGAATAAAAGGTAAGGGATGTTTGGTGTGCCTGTCATCGTCGGGAACGTCATAGACGGTCAATTGCTCATCTTCAGGCCCTTTCACTTGCTCTTGTTCACTGTCTGGCTCCTCCGATGGTGGAGTTGGAGGAGATCTTCGCTATCGTACTCTTCGTTCCAGTTGTGAAGGCCTTGAGCCTTCCGCTAAGGCTTTACTTCTCGCCTCTATTCTTCTTGTCATTGATTGAAAATTAATCGTGCAAGGGTGCGAACCGAATTTTTGGTTGGATAGTGTTAGGGTTTTTTTGGGAAATAAAAAATCATGTTTAAAAATCATTTTTCATTTTCAATATTTTAAAAAAAATTAAATAAAAATAATATTATTATAATAAGTTTTTATTGTTTTTTCATAAAAAAATATTTTATAAAAAATAAGTTTAAAATATTTTTTTAATCTTTTAAATACATGGGTATTTTCGTCATTTAAAAAAAAATTAATATAAATTTTTTAAAAAAAACTTAAAATAATTGGGTGAAGTGGGATATTAGTGAACTTAAGGGTTAGCATTTGTAATTCGAGAGATGTAATTAAGACTTTGAGAAATAAGGAAGGTTTATCACTATCAGTTTTTTTTGTTGCAACGGCGCACGGTAACTGCGCCGTTACAGAGGATTTATGCGTCGTTACAGTTTGTAACGGCGCACAAAAACGTCTATAACGGCGCAGTTAACGTGCGTCGTTACAGTGTCGCCGTTACAACCTGTAACGGCGCAAAACGCGCCGTCTGTGCGCCGTTACAACCAGTAACGGCGCACAAAGGGAGGTGCGCCGTTACTAACTTTGACGGCGCACGCCGTTAGTGCGCCGTTACAAAGGCTACCGTCACCGTTGCTGAAGGCGACGTTGCCGTCACTGTTTGTAACGGCGCACTAACGGCGGGCGCCGTTACAATTAGTGACGGCGCACGCCGTTACAAATAATGCAGAATAATAAAAAGAAATTTAATAATAAATATAAAATAAATTTTATATTTATTATTTTTTTAAATTTTATTTTTTTTATTTAGAAATGAATATTGAATTTGTTGAAAATAAAATTATATTAATATTGAAATTGTTGAATAAAATATTTAATTTACATAAAATCTATGACGACGGGCCTCTAGGATCTGTAGAACTATTCGGGTTAAATGGAGGTGGAGGGGCGAGATTAGGGTTGAGTAACTTCAGCTGTTGTTGGAAGTACTGGAACATCTGCTCGGCATGCTGTTTTTCGGCGGCGTTCTGCTGACGTTCAGTCTGACGTTCAGCGCGAAGTTCCGTAATAACCTCGGCTTGTTGGGTGAGTTGAGTCCGGAGCTCCGCAATCTCCGCTTGACTACCATCGGAGGAGGTCGAACGTCTTCTCTGTCTCGGCGGTGCCTCGTAAGAACTCCCGCAACCCCGGATGCGTTGTCCTCTGGAGGGTTCTATGGTAACTCCTCTGGCAAGCTCGATCTCGCGAACATGCTCGGCAGCTAGTCGCATGACCTCATCCTCTTCAGCGTCGGTCATCTTGTTCAGCGTTCCATCCTCGTTGTAGTTCGCCTCGTCATTCTTCCAATCCCTAAGCGCATTCTTAATGTAAAGCTGCAAAAAAATTTTGATTAATATAATAAATTTAAATATTAAAATAAAAAATACATATATTGAAACTTACAAGCTTCGGGTTGAGTCCCTCCTCCCCCTCCTGTGCATCATCACCAGGCCTAGGTAAGGCCTTGTGAGCCTTCAGTAAGGCCTCCAACTTTTTGGAGACCTCCACTTCCCCGGCCTCCGACATCCTCTCCCAAAGCTGTCGAAATGGGACTTTACCAGTGTGGTGGTTTAATTTGTTCTCGCTCCTCCGAATGGCACTCATTTGAGTACCAACATTTTCCTGGAAAAAAAATAAAAGTAAATTCACATCAAAATTAGTAAAAATTAAAAAAAAACAAAGTAAAAACATTAAAGTAAAAATTAGTAATATACCTCGTTGGCATCGAAATGTTCAACGAGCCACCGCCACTGGGACTTCTTCCCTTTCAGACACTTAGGAATCCCATTCCGATCCAGTCTAGTAGGGTCGACGTAGAGCTTGTATAACCGCTTCATGTTCGATTTTCGCTCCTTGTAAGCGCCTATGGCCGCCTCATGAATCCAACCCCTAAGCTCAACCGAATTGGTCACTGCAAACAAATGCTGAAATTCACAAATATCACGTCAATATTTATAATACGAGCATTTGAAAAAAAATTAGAGTAAAAGTTGAAATTACCCTGAAACTCCTCCAAAACACCTGGAACTCAGACGCCGGCAAATCCCTAAACGTCTGGTAGGAAGCGTCGCGTTCCCGAGCGAATTTCCCTATAATCGTCTTCACCCTTTCGGCCGAAAGGATTCCTCCTGCGACACGTGGTCGGCCGTTTTCCCACGTCAAGAGCAACGGACCTCCGTTCATCTGAACTGCTCTCTCATCGTGCTTGATGTTGATGTCGATCTTTTGGTCCTTCTTTGCCCTGGCTTCCCAACTCTTCGTGTTCAGGCAGTCGACTTCCACCTTGTAATCGAAGTACAGCTCGTACCTCGGAATCTCTCTGTACTCGAGGGGAAGGAGCCTCCACTCGTTCAGCGGCAGTTCTAACTCATCCGGCACAAAGTCAGATTCGGAGGGTCCTGCGATGTCTCCGAGCATCTCCTGAAAACTCCGAGGATCCGGGACCTGGTACTGCCAGCCAACCTCCGTATCTCCCGGATAAGTCGGCTGAGTCGGTTGCGGCGGTGACGGAGTGTACATGTCATCATGTAACTCCGGCGCCTGCGAAGCCTCGAAAAATGGAATGTCCATAGTGGCTCGCCTAGGTGCCCTGGCCTTAGGTGCCTTACGTCTAGGCTCCATTATCTGTAATTGACCGAATAAAACTTTTAAGGTCAATTTGACCGAATTACCCTTTGAAGGTCAATTTGACCGAAATAACGCTAATTTAAGGTCAATTTGACCGAAATAACACTTGTAAGACAATTTATTTTAATAATTCCAGAAATACCCCTAAGGGGCAATTTTTTGGAAATTCCAAAAATACCCCTACGGGCCAAATTTTTTAATAATTCCAAAATTACCCCTAATGGGCATTTTGTTTTTAGTTCTAAAAATACCCCTAAGGGGCAATTTTTTTAATATTCCAAAATTACCCCTAAGGAGCAATTTTTTTTATTCCATTTTGTTGTCGCATACGTTCTTCTCTATATGCATCAAATCCAACGCATGTCTGACTTTATGAGTTTTCCCATAAGTCAGCTCCCAGAAAATGCTTTTATGAGACCAACATATAGGAACACCACCCCCTTTTCGTTTACTGAACTTCGGATGCAGACTAGGCGGTGGGTATTGATGACGTAGAATCGCACTGAGTACAGCAGCCCCTGAATGCCGGGTAGGCCTTCTCCGTGTCTCTGTCTTCCCGTTAAAGGCCTGCGGCTGAAATCGCAGCGGATGTTTCGGTGGTAAGAACCTACGAGCACCTTGGTAAGAGATTCTTGAGTTACTGTGTTCAAAATCGATCTCGTCCAAGCATAAAGGACATGCCTTATAGTCTTTAGTCTGGATGCCCCCCAACATTCCCAAACCCGGGAAGTCACTTATTGTCTACATCACAACAACCCGCATGATGAAAGCCTCTTTCTTAGAACCATCCCACGTGACAGCTCCGTGCTCCCACAGATGGTTCAACTCATCAATCTGCGGACGCATGAAGTTATTTAAGCATTTTCCCGGTGATTTTGGACCAGATATCAACATGGTGAGGATGTTATACTCCTTTCTCATAGCCATCGACGGCGGAAAATTCAACGGGATAGCGACTACAGGCCACAAACTGTAACTCGCCGCATTAGGCCCGTATGGAGAGAACCCGTCGGATGACAGCGCCAGCCGCACGTTCCGTATTTCTCCAGAAAATACTGGGTATTTAGCGTCAAAATGAATCCAATCCGCACCGTCCGATGGATGTACTAATATTTCATCGTCCTCATTCTCCCGCTCCCCGTGCCATCGCATCCACTCAGCCGTCTCTAGGCAAGATATAAACGTTGAAGTCGAGGAGTCAATGGGAAGTACCACAACGTCTTTTTCGGAACTAATTTTTTTCCCATTTTAGCGTATCGTGCTTCTCCACAAACGCCACATGTCTGGAGTTGCGATTGTGTTCCGTAGTACAAAGTGCATCCGTACAGACATGCATCATATTTCACGTGTGGCAGTTGGATTGCCTTCATTTTCTGCTTCGCCGCTGCATAGCTAGATGGATACGTATTAGGTTGGGGTAACGTAGAACAATAATCTTTGGCAACCTTGGTAAAAGCTTCGTCAGACATCCCGGTGCTCTGCTTGATGGACAACATCCTTAACATTGCTGCTAATGAAGTATCCTCACTATTTTCGTACAACGGCTTTTGCGACTCCGTCACCAACCGGTTGTATGTTGTCATGGTTGCCTTAGCGACTCCCTCCTCGACTTCGGTTATTATTCCAATGTTCTGTTGTTCGTCCTCGTCCTCGTCCTCGTCAATCCTTACATCTCTAGTCGGGTCTACATCATCTACAAGCTGATGCACATGATCAACGTATACTGGATTGTTGTCCGACGTCGAACAAGGCTGATTCGCCGATGTTTCCCTCAAACTGATATCCCAATTCCGGCTCGAGCTAGCTCCTTCGGCTTCGCCATGATGGAACCACACATTATACGATCTAAGGAAATCTTTCCTCAATATATGATCGCAAATGGTGTCCATATCGTGCCAAGCAGAATTACAACACCTCGTGCATGGACACTTGAAACGTCCCACACCATCTCTTGGAGCGTTTTTCCTCGCAAATTTTACAAAACTGCTTAATCCTTTCATCCATTCCTCACTCATTTTTACGGATCCCATCCATCTCCGATCCATTCTATATATGTAATATATATAGATTCGGTTAACAATTGATTTACATAATATTGCATTATTTCAAAATATGTACATACCTTCTAATTCACATAAATTACCTAATTACCCTTGTTTGGTCATTTATGACCTTATTACCCCTAATTAGGTCATAAATGACCAAAATACCCCTAATTAGGTCCTAAATGTCCAACATACCCTATTATGGTGGTTTATGATCAAATAACCTAATGTAATGTTATCATGCAAATAACAATTACGGGAGAATTTACCCTAATGTTATCATGCAATTAATGGAATCGGGAGAATTGACCCTAATGTTATCATGCAATTCATGGAATCGAGTAATTTATTTCATCAATTCCAAAACTAATTTAATAAATTTAACATGCAAATTATTCATACAAGCAAAACCATACAAAATCTAAACTTGGATCGATGAAATCATATACAAATTTGCAGTTATATGTAGTGCATTATTTAAAAATTTGTACATACCTTCTCGGGAGATTTGTCTGAGGGTGCTCGGGAAAATTTATAAAATTTCAAAATTACGAAATTACCCTTGTCGGGAGAAAAGTAGTTGTGAGATATGTTGTAGGAAAAAGAAGGGGAGGTTCTGCCAAAACTTATAATACATATTTGTAACAGCGCACATACTATTGTGCGCCATTACAAAACTTCTTGTAACGGCGCACATACCAAGATGCGTCGTTACAAACTAACGGTAACAACAACGGCTTCATTTCCGACCGTTTTCCATAACGGCAACAAAAGTGGTCAACGGTCAACACATTTTGTAACGGCGCACATAACGATGTGCGCCGTTACAAATGTGCGCTAGTAACGGCGCACGGATAACGTGCGCCGTTACCAATGTTTGTAACGGCGCACTGTACCTGTGCGCCGTTACAAATGTTTGTAACGGCACACTTTATCCGTGCGCCGTTACTAATTTCGGTTCTAACGGCGCACATACTATTTGTGCGCCGTTACAATTGAAAAAACTGATAGTGTATGTAGAATTAACCCTAATAAAAATATGAATATTATCAATTACATTACATAACTGACAATTTAATACGCGAAGAGTAAATTGGAAAAAAGAATTGGAACCTGATACAATTGAGAACGACGGTTGTTAAATACTGCGTAAATCGTTCACGGTAGATCTCCAAATTCACAAAAACAAGTTTTGTATCTTCAACTCATATATGAATGTCATCCTCACTATCACTCAACTCTTCTTACACTTATGTTCCTCACTATCATTCAATATGAGTACATGTCCGTCGGATATAAAACATAACTGTATTAGAGCTCTGTTGATTGTTCATTTGTGTTGAATTTCGTTGGTGAACCCTCACATTACTATAGTTGACACGTTACCATATATTGTGTCGGCAGTCTAAATCACTACATTTGAAGGAAGAGATCATATATTTGAATGATTACATGTTGTTTGAGGTTAAGGTTGAGGGCGTTTCAGGTTTAGGAGTTGGAAGTAGAATTTTGCAATTTTATAATGATAAAAGAATCAAAAATTAAAATAAAGTAGGGCAATTAATTGAATAAGTGTAATTTCCCCATCAAAAATGAAAAAATATTGTGGAGTTTACTAAGAGTGGAGTTGAACAACTTTCAAAAAAAAAAGAGTGGAGTTGAAGAAACGCATAAAATGGGGTTTTTGAGGCTTGTGCCCTAAACATTTAAAGTCACCTTCACAGCATACATAGGTACTCGTAAATTACTACAATTATGATAGGACTTTATCGTTTGGGAATTAATGGACACTGTAAGTAATAAATATCAGAGGGAAATAGTGAATCAGTAAATTAAATCATTCAGAAAGAGAGTCACGTGACAGATTCCACCTGTATCAGTTGTGGTCAGATATTTTTTTTAGGAATACAAATGTAAATGTGAAATAATTAAGAATGAAAATTCCATATATTTTTATTAACTTGGATTAAAATTGAAGTGTAAGAATTTTTAAACCTTCGATTGACATTTCACAAGAAGTTACAAGTAAGATTTCTCACCATCCTAATTTTGATGAAACATTCCACGTGAAATAAAAATAAATATATGAATTGCACTACTATTAAAAAAATATTTGAAATACAGAATCACACACAATTATTTTTAATTAGAGTATATCTTTAGTTTAATTAGTCAAGTCAGAGAGGGACTCCTAGCACCAAAAAGTCTTATGGTTAAACATATTTCTTCTTCAGATTACTCTTATCAATTTCATGTATAAAAGAATTTAAAAATGGCTCACTGAGAAATTATTTTAATGTACAAACATTTATAATGATATTTTCTACATTTAAGGTGATAAATGTAATGAACTATATTATTATATCATTAGGGTACAAGGCGTATAATCTCTACATCCAATTTTGATACATCTCCCATGACCAACTTTTGCAATGGAAGCAATTGACTTGATGAGTCAATTATATAAAACTCCAATATCTTTTATCGATAAATTATTGAAGTCTTGAAATTTTATAAAACTCTCATTCCATGTCTTGTTTTATTAAGATAAATCTCGTTTCAGCTCAATATGACACTCTAATAGTTGTGTCTCACGCTACACCATCTTCTCATAGCAGCGACGCACATCAAGTATGTTATCCTTACTTACTTCTCAGCGACATATCTGCTTTATTTGTTATCAATAAAATTTAAGGGAAGCACACCAACTAATTGTTTCGTTGTTTACCAGCAACAATCACAAATTATGTATGCCACTCGTAAGATTTTTGCAGGGTTGTACATACATATGTGTGCCGCCTACAAAGTTCGACCAAGTTTTCTACGTCTACAATGTTAGGTCCCGGGGCATCCTAATTACGTTCATGGCAGCGGAAGCAACCTATAAACCGCCCCTAACCTGTGCAAGATCGACTACCAAGTTAGATCCTTAGGAAATCGAGTTTTCGGGTTTTACCAGAATCTGCCCGGCAGAAAACCGAGACTTTGAAACTCTATATCTCGAGCTACAGATCTCCAATTGCTTCGGTTCTTTTTGGAGATTAAACCTCAGCCAATTCCCTACATCTTTTGTGTTTTTCTCTAAACCCAGTTCGGACGAGAAGACCTCCGTCTGGAGCAAAACATTTTTCCCGTCTCGCTGGACAGACTCTGCGGACCAGTCTGCTTCTCGGCCTTGTATCTCCTAAACCAGCGCTCTTTTTGAAAATCAGTATTTCACAAAAGTTGTAGCCCTTGGACTTATCTTTCCAAAGCCTCAAGTTTCAGGTCAATCGGAGCTCGGACGAAGCGGCTATGTCTCACGCATTTTCGGTCATCGGAACTGGACAATCTGGACAGTTTCTCCATTTTGCATTTAGTCTTCGTTGAATCGATAAAGAAGAACGTTCGGATCTTCTTCTCTAAAGCAAGTCCACACCAAGGGGATGATCTTGATGATCCCTCACTTAATTGCCTACTAGAACAATTAAATGAAGAACAAGAGAGCAAAGAGAGGAGAGAGTGTTGTGAGAGTTGTGTGATTCTTGAATTAATGAATGAATGCTAGATATTTCAATTCATCATCCAACAAGCATGGGTCAAAAGTGATTGGTATGGGCTTAAAGGTGCTTTAACCCATACCCCTTAAATCACTCACCTCTTAATCCACAATCACCAACTAAGCATGGTGTTGTGTGGCCCCCACACATGGACCCACCATGTGGGCCGGCCATGAGGTCTTGTTGGGCCCTTAATGGGCCGGCCATGAGGCTTCATGGGCCGAGCCCAATGGGCCCTCCCGTGTTGTCTCATGCCGTGTCCAAAAATCGCCCGACCCTTTTGTCGTCACTTATCAAACAAAGTCCGACGCGATATCGACGAAAAACTCAATTTTTCTCGATTCGCTAATTATTCTCTCAAATCGAACCTATGGCACAAAACCTCCAGTTTTGTCCATATATTACTCCTCAAGAAACATCAATGTTTCCTTGTCTCAAGTTATCCGCCTTGTATGTGTGTGACCCTCTAGGCTCATGCCACCGTTGGCAGATCGGCGCAAAAGATCGCTCTTGCCCGATCCATCATAAGTGGTCTCTAGTAAAACACTATGATTACCCAAGGTGCATGATGATCGATGATTCGACTTAACCTTTGTGCGTACAAGTCACCATCCTGTTCTCTAGATATCCCGATTGATCACAAGGCATAGAGTCGTCTCCCTTGTTCAATCAATCATTGTTACTTGATATGCGAGATGGCTGAGAACTGATAACCCGTATCATTGGCATGGCCATGCTCTTTTTCTCAGTCAGTCTCCATCAAGAGGCCTTCTAACGGATATCTTTCTCATACCGTAGTATGAGGGATAAATCCCTCAGCCGTTTTTCGTGTCACTCATGCAACCCGTTCCGCCACCCAATCATGCCCTTTATAGCAATCCTTTTACAGAAAGCGTTTGGCGCAAGTTAAAGCCGTACGTTCATTGCATAGTGATCACAAAGACTCCTTGGTCTAAGGATGCCGTGACAAGCTATCGCATTTGAATATGTTTATGGCTTAATCTATGAAAACACTATTCAAAGCGGGTCGTCCGATATCAATCACCTCATGATATCTATGATATGGTTCCAGGATCCCTCATCCCTATGACAAGTAGAACTACGTCATTAAGAACCATCCTCATACTGGTCGCTTCTTAGGAAGCATATTTTGACCAGGGACTCGTTAAGTGTGATCCGTACAGATTTATGGTTCTACTACTTTAGTGGTCATAAATCAGATCATGCTTAACATATTACTTCAACACATAAGTAATACAAAGCCGTTTTATATATATGTTACAAACGATGATAATGTACATAGACGTTTACAGGCTAATAGCAATTGGACTATGGCACAAATGCTGATCATACAACCCATAATATAGTCGTGGGTGGAAAGTTTTTCACATCATGTTGCATATGGATTCTTACTAACAGTGCATACTAGCTTGAAATTTGGATGATATCATTTACATGCATATGAAGTCAATAAACCTAACCAACAGTTACGTACATATAGAATTAAGATTCTTGGATCGGGAGGCATCACTATCGATTTAGTGGATTTACTTTAATTTGTTACGTTTGGGAAAACCTCGTCAATTTGTTACGTTTGGACTATTAATCACGTGAATGTATTATCAGTTGATTAAATGTGTGTATGCTTTTTTTCACTAAGTGTAGATTGATGGTGGTGCACTGCACACAAGCATGTACGTCTTTGTATGACGTATTGACCGTCATGATATGGTTGAAATTTAAATAAGATTTAGTAAAAAAATAATAATTATATGATCATGAGAACTCTAAGAAAATATAGTTTATAGTCGTAGAGGGGGTTAATTTTGTCTCAAACGTTATCCAATTTTCACTAAACAAGTTATACGTATACAAATTGACACACATCCGTACGTTTAAATTAAAAATTATTTTTCAACAAAATTACAATACATTTTAAGTACTTGCTTAGAGTTAAGAAAGTTAAACCATTCCCTAGATAATAAATACACTATTCTTACAAATTTGGTTTAACTCGATTAATTTTTAAATAAGCAAAATTATTCAACATCTTCTACATGTTGCATGTAAGAATGACGTAAAATGTGAGGATAATTGAACTCTGAAATAACACGCTATCAGACAAAAATTGTAAAATATCAAGCTAGGTCTTGACTAGCTTTAGCAAAAAATCAGTAATGTCACACTCACAGGGAAGAGATTGTGTTTGACTTTTGTTTGGAAGAATGATAAAAAAAATTTCGAGTAGCATAACAAAAATGTAATAGTTCATTTCTAAAAGTAAATGTAATAGTTCAAAGGAAGAAAATAAATCTAGTTCCTTTAATGATCTACTTTAACCGTAAAACGAGACCATTATTTAAGAGTATACAAAATGAAATAGAATTGACACAACAATATAATCGAGACAAAACAATGCAAAATGTAGAGGGTCGAAAAATAAATCAACTGCATTTTATTTTATATATTTCCATCGATGTTGACAGTTTCAAATCTTAACCAGCAAGTGGATGAGGGTTGCAAGAAAAGAAAACAAACAATTAATAAAAATTTCAAATATTGTCTTTGATATTATTTCTCTTTAAACTTTAAGGAAATCGTTTTAAAAGGAATATTTTATTATTATTATATATATCTAATCTCAATTCTTTTGTATCTTGACAGTTGAAATTATAAAAGAACATGATTAAAACACAAAAATATTAACTAAATCGTATGAAAGCAAATTATGATGAAGAGTGACTCAAAAAAAGATTATACGTGTTCTGCATTAAGCTATTTAAAGAGCTCTAATTCTTTCTTTCTGGGAAAATAAGAAATTAGCATTGCATAATAATAAATTACAGTGAAGTGAAAATCACATTATGATACATGATAATGAAGTTGGGTTGATCCCGATAAGCATAACGAATTTGGAAGAGTTTGATTATTAAAGAATCGCGACTCTCATATTGATTGTAGGATTGATCGATGAAGTTGATTTAATATTACGGTTCGCAGTAAGATCCCGAGATTTCTCCATCCGTATGAGGTGGAGGCCGTGGTTCTGCATGATGTTAACTGGTTCGAGTTGATTGGTCTGCGAGATTATTATATTGGAACTATGGTTAAAGCATTCTACAACGAGAGCACGGGATTCTCTATCTGTATGAGGTGGAGGTCGAGGCTCTACATGATGCTAATCGGGTCGAGTTGAACATCTTTGGAGAGCGATAAGTGTTGTGTACTTCTACTTCTAGCACATGTGTTTTTATTTATTTTGTTCATCGCTCTTGTAATTCTGTAACTCATAAACTAGTCATATACGCTTTAACTAATAGTAACTGGGATTACGGTTCGAGGTCTTTCCCGCCATCTGTTGCTTCGTCTATCCAACGTGATGTCGAGTTAGTTGCTAAATAATATTCGTATGTTTCTCTCTAAAAATTGAATAACGATATTATTATTTAATCGATAAATAAATGGTTAATAATACAATAAAATGAAGGAAATAAGGGGAAAGTTATTTGAGAAAAACGATCTTCGGAGAAGAGAATAATGCAATTAATGGTGTTCTAGATGCACTGCACCACCTTGAATTTGATGTTCAACTTTTAAAATTGTTAGATAATTAATTATTGTGTATTTAAATTAGATTGCATCATCATGCATGCAACTTGCTTCTTTTATCTCTTGTTTTGGCGTTTATGGAAAAAAATAATAGAATCATATTACACAATTGATTTGTTAACTCTTTCTCCTATCTTCAATGTTCCATCAACTTCTCATCCCAAGTTGCATACCGGCTGGCTGCGATGTCAACATTACTTTAAAGTCAATCTATACCATTCAACTATTCTTTTTATATATTAAATTTAATCCTTCCACGCCTTTATTTGATCATTTTGGGCGAAAACGTAGAATTAGATAAATAAATAAGTTAGATCATGTGATCAGAGTTAGACAAGTGGTTTGTATGTCAATTTATGAACGTATACTCCATGTCTCCATTTCAATATTATCTCATGTATGTAACTGAATTCTTATACATTTTTCTATTCTTTTGAAGGGCCCAACAAAACCACTACTGCCTATCCAACTCACGGTTCGATGCGTCCTAGACCACTGCGCCAAAACTATCTTCTTCCTATACTTAGATTATATCAGACAAGTCATTTGTAACAAATTGAATACGACGTACAAACCAGTACACTAGAAAGTCATTGCATAGACACACTAATTAAGTTAGTGCACCGCCACTAAAAAATTACCATAGTGTACGAAAATAAATGCTATTGATAATTTAATGGAAACGTGCTGCAAGAAATGCCGCCATCGTATTTTATCATAGTACCGGGTGAATACAAAGTGAAATAATCTTTTAAAAATATGTATATACAAAGTGAAATAACGTCTCACTTGGTCCGCCACCCCAACTCGTGACCATTAATAATAACGGTAAACTTATAGGGAGAATTCATCACTAATGACAATGAACATCTACGTCTCCGTCGTTCTTATGGTCACGGCTTTCGGTCCAATTTTTCGTCAACTATAAGGACAACAAAATTACATGGGTTTGTCGTCACCATGAGGACGGTAGACTGGGAAACTTTTGCCGTCACTATTAGGACGGCGAATATGTCATGGTTCGTCGTCCTAACACTGATGGCAAATATTTTCTAATTCGTCACTTTATAGAGATTGCGTATTTGTGTAACTCTATAGTCCAAATTGTATTTGTGGTAATATGTATCCTATTTCGCGCATGTCATTTCTGTTAGAATATATGGCAAGATATTATTATTAATTGTAAATTAATTTGTTAGCATAATTAGTCGTTTGATAAATTAGTCTAGCCTTATTTGTTAGCATGATTGGCGTGATTAATTATCACCATAAGTGCCAAGATACTCTCTTTGTAAATTGTATATATTGAGAACTCAAATAATGAATATGGCACGGAAACAATTCTTTTAATTTCAATTACCTTAAATTTATGCTTCGCCATTGCATAGTTCGATATGTACGCATTATATTGTGGCACTGTTTTTGTACAACAAATTCTGCAACTTTATCACCAACCGGTTGTACTTCGTCATAATTGCTCTAGCGATTGATTTCTCGGCTTCGACCACCATATCCTCTGCGTCGTTTTTTTTTCCCTAGACATCTTGAGATGAGCCTACATAGTCCACAAATTGTTGCACGAAATCAACGTTAGAACTCAAACAAGGTATATTACGTGAACTAGACAAAATGAAAATTGCATATTTATGCCTCTATTCATCTTCTCAGATTTCGTCATGATGGATCCACAACTTATACGATCTAAGAAAATAAATCTCCATTAAATTATTGCAAATGTTGTCCAACTCCTGCATGCAACAATTACAACACTTCATACATGAACACCTGAATCAATCTCGACCATTTGTCAGACGTTTTTCCTCGCAAATATAATGAAACTGCACATTCTCAGTCGTTCTATTTACTCTTATCCAACTATGATCCATTTCTTATAAACAATAAACAAAATTAATTATGATATAAATGTGTTGTAAATACTTAATTACAAAATCTACAATAAATTATAGTACATAAAACATATAATTAAACATACATTCGGACCGACAAACTCAAAACAACTTCTTTGATAAATTCCAAAGCACATAAGGAAAAAGATGAAAGAAAGTTGTAGAATGAGAAAAAAAATTATCGAATGAGAGGAGGACGAAAGAATAAGGGGGTATGTTTTAAGTAAAATATATTAGAGAAAATAGACCATTATAACTTTAACATTATTGATAAATAAGGATTGTGTACTGGCTCGATCCACCGTTCGTATCTAAATGCCACACTAATGGACCTATTTTGGACCGCTAAAAAGTAACGGTAATTTTTTGGTCAACTACACAAGGACGACAGACCCCTAAAAGTATGTCGTCGTTAATTTAGTGACGTCAAACTTCATATGGACGTCGTTCTTCCTACACTAATGACGAGGACTATTAAAGTACGTCTTCCTTATCAGGTAAGGAAGACGTTCCTCAATTGGGTTCGCCCTCCTACTCGTTGTGTCTTTTATTGTTAATTTTTTTTACGAGTTTCAACCTTATCCCCACATTTTCGACCGACCAAGATTAGTCACGAGACCCGGTTTGGGTGATTAAGATTTGGTCCACGAGACCAGCCACCTTATCCCTTGGGTTCAATATAAACTCAGGGTCGTAATTTAGTTCCATGTATTAATTGCGACCGGTACACTATCGGCATGTGCAGTGAATCACACTTGCACATTTTTGCGAGTGTGATTTCGGCGCGTCACTCGCATACCACATGTGTAAGCCTACTTTGCGTCCACCTTGGATTCTACCTTACAAAAAAAACTCATGATTTAGGACCTTTTAGGATAGCCTCTCTGAATTTGAGAGGGATTTCCCCTATTATGGTTTGCTCTCTCCTGTAAATATTTTTATCATTAATACAAATAATTTACAACCCATATATATAGAGGGAGAATCAGCTATAAACAAAAAACGTCAAAATTGTAGAACACGTAGTGCACTGTTGTAGAACCATGTAGACTATGTAGTGCAATGTTGTAAGACATGTTGGACCTGTGCAAAATGGAAGTCATGTAGAACATGTAGTGCAATGTTGTAAAACATGACGGACCCTACCACGTGTCGCACGCTGAGACAATACGCGTCTCAGATCCAACGGTTCTACAAGGGTTTTGACGTTTTACATGGGTTTTTAGCCGAGTGTATATATTATATATATAGAATTACATTCGGGTGCAAATCCCAGAAATGTCCGAACCAGTCCGAAACGATGATCCAGCCAACCATATTTCGCGGGATGTCTGAATGCTTGACACGTGGAAACATAGAGACGTTAAACTGTCGCGATTCTGTGTGGGTATTTTGGAAATCTCCTCCCAATTTTCGCGTTGATTGTCATCCATTTGTTTTACTATATTTATATTGAGTGTACTGTCGCGCAATTCTGAGTATAATGTCGACCCAATCTAAACCAAGTTAAATTTGTGGCCATAAACACATACGACTTTCACTATATTTATATTGGGTGTAATGACGTGATTCTGAGTATAATGTCGACCCTTTTATTTATCCAAAAGGTTAGTTTGCTCGCACCGCATGTGCTCTACCGGAGCCCGGCCCGACCCGTGTCGTGTCGGGTCGTGCCGGCCAGACGGCGGCGGCGCGTGTGGGTTTGGTTGTAGCCGCAGATTACCCCTAAAAGGCCCACACACAACTGATAAAGGAAGGGAGACAAAACATTATAAACAACAAAAAAGTTTCACATCTAAACGATGTGGGATTCCAAGTGTGAGAGAAACCAAACTCGTGAGTGTAATGTTCACACTTGTGAGTGTATTATCTAAAATTCACTATATTTATATTGGGTGTAATGTTGCGATTCTGAGTATAATGTCGACCCAACCTTTTGGAAAAATGAAAGGGTCGACATTATACTCAGAATCGCGACATTACACCCAATATAAATATAGTGAAAGTCGTTTATGTTTCTGGCCACAAACTTGTGAGTGTATAGTATACACTTCTGAGTGTATAGTCTAAACTTGTGAGTGTACTGTCTACTCTTCATACACGCACAAGTCTGGACTATACACTCACGAGTATAGACTATACACTCACAAGTTTAAACTATATATCTACATGTTAGAATATACACTTACAAGTTTGAACATTACAATCTCAACTTTAGACAATAAAACAGAGAGAAAAAAACTAGAGTGATGGATCAAGAAATATTCAAACCTCTCTATCATGATGATGTTTATAGAACTAAAAATGATAAAGAATAGAAAAAATGACTTGGAGAAAAAAAGTTGATTATGTTTCTGGCCACAAGCTTGTGAGTGTATAGTCTAAACTTGTAAGTGTATTGTCTATTCTTTATGCACCCACAAGTCTAGACTATACACTCACAAGTATATACTATATATCTACAAGTTAGACTATACACTCACAAGTTTGAACATTACAATCACAAGTTTAGACAATAAAGCAGAGAAAAAAATGACTAAAGTAATGGATCAAGAAATATTCAAACCTATCTATCATGATGATGTTTATAGAACTTAAAATTATAAAGAAGAGAAAAATGGACTGAAGTGATGGATCAATAAATATTCAAAGTCTAGACTATACACTCACAAATATAGTATAAACTTGTGAGTGTATAGTCTAGACGTGTGAGTGTATAGTCAAACTTATTAGTGTATTGTCTAAACTAGTGATTGTAATGTTCAAACTTGTGAGTGTATAGTCTAAACTTGTAGATATATAGTCTATACTTGTGAGTGTATAGTCTAGACGTGTGGGTGTAATACACTCACAAATATAGACTATACACTCACAAATATAGACTATATACCTACAAGTTTAGACTATACACTCACAAGTTTGAACATTATAATCATAAGTTTGACTATACACTCATAACTTTGACTATACACTCATAGACTAGACAGTCACATGTCTAATACACTCACAAGTTTAGACTATACATTTGAAAGTTTGGTTTCTCTCACACTTGGAATTCCACATCGCTTAGATGTGAAATTTTTTGTTGTTTATATTAGTTTGTCTTTCTTCCTCTATCAGTTGTGTGTGGGACTTGTCAGAAGATTAACAAATTTCAGTGTTAATAATTATTAATAATATATCGACACAACTTCTTTCTTCAAACTTATTTATCTTCTAATTTTCTTCTATTTGATATACTATAAGCTCGAAATGGATCTCATATGAGAGATTTATGACATTCAAAAGTTTCAGTATATTATTAATATTATTTTAATTAATAATTTATATAATTACTATTATTTTATTTTTATTTCAAATGTATAGTTATTAATGTCATTCGGATCTAATTATTATAAAATTATATAATTATTAATAATATATAGACAAAAACTTTTTTTAAGTTCAACATCTTCCGATTCTATTCGATTTGATATACTACAAGTCTGAAACAGAGCTCGTATGAGAGAGTTATGACATTCGAAAGTTTCAATATAATATTAATATTATTTTAATTAATCATTTATATTATTTATTATTATATAATTTAGTATAGAACCGGTCTAATTTCTTAGAACATAAATCAATTTTGGTTTATTTTATGTCCAAGCAAACAGTTGAATTGATTTCAAATCAATTCAGGGGTATTTTCGTCTTTTTCTTAAAAATCAGGTTTTCCGTCCAAATTTGGTTAGGGAAAAGTGTAGAAAAAACGCAATTAGCTAACCTTATTTTGAACTTCTTATTATAGTTGGGGTAAAGTGTAAAATGCGCCACTACAGTATGGGTAAACTGTAATTAACCCAATTATTATCGGATCACTATCCATAGATTTGGTTATCCAACCCATTTGGATTTTAACTTGGTCAAAAACATAGATTGTATTCAAATCGTGGTCTTGAGTTTCCACTCCTCACCTGTGTTTTTTTCCAGTATTTTCTTTAATTGTCTCTACACCACATTAGCCTTCTTCTTGGGTCTCCTCAGCGGCTTGAACTAAGCTCTCCGACCATCTCTTGGTGGCGCCGATGCCTCGCCCAATTGCTGGTTCCAGGGCCTCGCCTGCTCAAACCCTTGATCCAGGAACGATGGGGTTCAATCATGCTTGATTTGCAGAAAAAAAAAAAACTCCGGAAACTTCACATCGGCTGCGGCAACCACCAGCTCCGAGTTGTTATCCTCGCCTTCAGCAAGTTTCGTTGCCTCCTAAGAGAATGACTCCTTTATTGGATTTAAGGATAATTTTGGTTCTTGTGGGTTGATTCAAAGTTGGGTCGACTAAATAAATTTTTCGACCCAAAATTAGGGTTTAGAGTTTGTCAGATTGAAGAAATTAGGAAAAATCAACTCATCTACTAGATTCAAGCAAAAATATATATATTGGGTTTACACATTTCGCATTACAAAACCTTAGATATTTGGTAAAATCAAATAAAAAAATCAAGAAATTGGCAAAAAATACATGGAGGGCATTACTTTGAAAATTTTATGAATAGTTAATTGTATTTTAGAAATTTTGCATTTTAATAAAATTTTCCGTCCAAAATTTAATGGTGTGAGAGCAAATTGTAAGTTTTTGATAATTAGGTGAGTTGAAATGAACGTTTTCAAAATAAATATAGTAATTTGTAAAAGTCATACAACTAACTATAATAAGTTGTAATTAATCGTTTTGTTTTTCCAAAAGGTTGGTTCGCTCGCATCGTAGGTGCTCTATCGAAGCCCGACTCGTGTCGTGCCAGCCGGACGGACGGACGGCGGCGCGCAAGTGGGTTTGGGCATAGCCGCATGTTATCCCTAAAAGGCCCACACACAACTAATTGAGGAAGGGAGACAAACCAATATAAACAACAACAAAATTTCACATCTAAGCGATGTGAGATTTCAAGGGTGAGAGAAACCAAACTTATGAGTGTATAATTTAAACTTGTGAGTGTATAGTCTAATGTGAGTCTATAGTCCAAACTTGTGGTGTATACTCTAATGTGAGTGTATAGTCTAAACTTGTGCGTGTATAGTCTAATGTGAGTGTATAGTCTAGACGTGTGGGTGTATGTAGAGTAGACAATACACTCACAAGTTTATACTATATAGTCTAAACTTGTGAGTGTATAGTCTAAATTTGTGGTGTATAGTATAATGTGAGTGTATAGTCTAGACGTGTGGCTGTATGAAGAGTAAACAATACACTCACAAGTTTAGACTATACACTCACAAGTGTAGACTATACTCTTACAAATATATATTATATACCTACAAGTTTAGACTAGGGAAAAGGACACTTTTGTGCACCTAAATATACACTTTTCACACTTACATACCCTAACTTTTTTTTTCTCTTTTTTCCATACCTGAATATTATTTTGGACACTTTACCCCTAAAATTTTAAAAATACCGAAATTACCCCTGAGTTGAACCAAAATTAAATCTGGTCTGATGGAGAGAACCGGTCCAACTTTTAAAGAGGGTAAAAAGACGAAATTACCCTCACATGTTCATCAAATTTTCAATTGAATGCCCCTCTTTACCTTCAACCCTAAATCCTTCCCATCCCCGCCTCCATCAACGGCCACCAGGAAGAACCGCCTCGTCGTCGCCCCAGGCCACCGGCATCTCCTCTATGAGCAGAACCACCTCGTCGTCGCCTCCAGGGTTCGCGACTCCCTCAGTGAATCCTCCATCGACCTCGACGTCGTCGCCTCCTTCGACACCGGCGGCGCCGAGCTCCTCTACGAGATCTGCCTCCTCTCCGCCCAACATCGCGCGCCACCGTCATGTTCCTCGTCGAGAACCGCCAGCTCCTCTACTCTTGTTGTGGTGCCGATTATGATACAAATCCACAGTTGGCGGCGGAGCCTAGGGTTTCAGAGGCGAGGTCGTCGAGAAGGGGGCGTCAAGAGGGATGCGTCGAAGGGATGCGTCGGAGACAATGCGACGGAGGGCGAGAGGATCTTCATTGCCGGAGGCGGACGATCGACGAGGAGATGGGTGGTTGGGCTGCCGGAGAAGATGATGAACAGTGAGGAGGGAGAGAGGGGAAAAAATGTAATTTAATAATTTACTTTTCAATTTTTAATTTGTTATTTGAAACGACCAATATACCCTTAAGTTGTGTGATAATTTTGTTATTCAATGGAGGGTAAAAAAGTAATTTCATTATTAATTAAAATATGGTTGGATCTGGTTGAATTGAACCGGCTCAATTCAGGGGTAGTTTCGGTATTTTGAAATGTCTGAAGAAAATTGTCCCAAAATGAAACTAAAGTATGGAAAAAAGAGAAAAAAAAAGTTAGGGTATGTAAGTGTGAAAAGTGTATATTTAGGTGCACAAAAGTGTCCTTTTCCCTTTAGACTATACACTCACAAATTTGAACATTACAATCAAAAGTTTAGACAATATACTCACAAGTTTAGACTATAGTAGACAATACACTATGCACTCACAGTATAGACTATGTACCTACAAGTTTAGACTACACACTCACGTTGTGAGTGTATTGTCTACTATTTATACACCCAGACGTCTAGACTATACACTCACAAATTTAGACTATACACTCACATTAGAGTATACACCACAAGTTTAGACTACACACTCACATTAGACTATACACTCACAAGTTCAGACTGTTCACTCATAAGTTTAGTTTCTCTCCCACTTGGAATCTCACAACGCTTAGATGTGAAACTTTTTTGTTGTTTATATTGGTTTATCTCCCTTCCTCTATCAGTCGTGTGTGGGTCTTTTAGGGGTAACCTGCGGCTACGGCCAAACCCACACGCGCGCCACCGCCGATGCCGTCATCCGTCAGGCCGGCACGGCACGGGCCGGGCCAGGCTCCGATAGAGCACCTGGGCTACGAGCAAACCAAGCTTTTGGAAAAATAAAAGGGTCGACATTATACCCATAATCGCGACATTACACCCAGTATAAATATAGTGCAAGTGTTTTCTGTTTCTAACCACAAATAAATTTAATTTGGTTTAGGTTGGGTCGACATTATGCTTATAATCGCGACATTAAACCCAATAAAGACGAAATCGCCCTCACGGAACCGAGCAACAATTTAACGTTGGAATGTTTCTCCGTGTTTTCACGTGTCAAGCATCCGGACACCGCGTGAAAAATGGTTGGTTGGATCTCCTGTTCAAACGTGTTGGGGATTCGCACTGGAATGTGATTATATATATATATAGGGGCACACTCCACTACAAATGCCCAACGCATTCGAATCTAACGAATTCATCCCAACCGTCTAATCCACTCAATCTCACCAACCCCAACTGACAGAAATCCCCACCTAACGCGCTCCGTGAGGTTATTTTGGGAATTTCCCCCAATTTTTGTGTTGATTGTCGTCCATTTGTTTCACTATATTTATATTGGGTGTAATGTCGTAAGATTCTGAGTATAATTTCAACCCAACCTAAACCAAATTAAATTTATTTATGGCAAGAAATACAAACAACTTTCCCTATATTTATATCGGGTGTAATGTCGTGATTCTGAGTATAATTTCGACCCTTTTATTTGTCCAAAAAGTTGGTTTTCTTGCACCGCATGTGATCTACCGGAGCCTGGCCCTTGCCGGACCGAACCGGCCAGATAGTGGCGGCGCGCGTGTGGGTTTGGTCGTAGCCGCAGGTTACCCCTAAAAGGCCCACACACAACTGATGGAGGAAGGGAGACAACCCAATATAAACCGCAAAAAAGTTTCACATCTAAACGATGTGGGATTCCAAGTGTGAGAGAAACTAAACTTATGAGTGTATAGTCCAAACTTGTGAGTGTATAGTCTAAACACGTTAGTGTAATGTTCAAACTTGTGTCTAAAGTTCATTGTATTTATATTGGGTGTAATGTCGATTATGAGTATAATGTCGACCCAACCTAAACCACATTAAATTTATTTGTGGCCAGAAACTTAAACAGCTTTCACTATATTTATATTGGGTGTAATGTCGCGATTCTGAGTATAATATCGACCCAACCTAAATCAAATTAAATTTATTTGTGGCCAGAAACATAAACGGCTTTCACTATATTTATATTAGGTATAATGTCGTGATTCTGAGTATAATGTCGACCATTTATTTTTCCAAAATGTTGGTTTGCTCGCACCGCATGTGCTCTATCGGAGCTCGGCCCGTGTCTTGTCGTTCCAAGTCTAATGTGAGTGTATAGTCTAAACACGTGAGTGTAACGTTCAAACTTATGAGTGTATTGTCTAAACTTGTGATTATAATGTTCAAACATGTGAGTGTATAGTCTAACTTGTATATATATATAGTCTATACTTGTGAGTGTATAGTCTATACATGTGAGTGTATAGTCTAGACTTGTGAGTGTATGGTCTAGACTTGTGAGTATATGGTCTAGACTTGTGGGTGTATGTATACAATACACTCGAGAGTTTTGACTATACACTCACAAGTTTTTAACCAAAAACATAAACGGCTTTCACTATATTTATATTGGGTGTAATTTCGTGATTTTAAGTATAATGTCGACTCAATCTAAACCAAATTAAATTTGTTTGTGGCCAGAAACATAAACGTCTTTCACTATATTTATATTGAGTGTAATGTCGCGATTCTTAATATAATGTCGATCATTTTATTTTTCCAAAAGGCTGATTTGCTCGCATCGCATGTGCTCTACCGGATCCATGAGCCCGGCCCGGCCTAGGACATGCCGTGTCTGACAGACAACGGCGGCGCGCGTGTGGGTTGGGCCGTAGCCCCAGGTTACTCCTAAAAGGCCCACACATAACTAATAGAGGAATGCAGACAAACCAATATAACCAACAAAAAAGTTTCACATCTAAGCGATGGGGGATTGCAAGTGTGAGACAAACCGTCCAATCCACTCAATCTCACTAACCTCAAACTGACAGAAATCCCCACCTAACGCGCTCCGTGTGGGTATTTTGGGAATCCCCCCCCCCCCCCCCCCCCCATTTTTGCGTTGATTTTCGACCACTTATTTATATCCGATGTAATGTCGCGATTCTGAATATAATGTCGACCCAACCTAAACCAGATTAAATTTACTTGTGGCCAAAAACATAAACGACTTTCACTATATTTATATGTGGTGTAATGTCGTGATTCTGAATATTTTGTCGACCTTTTATTTTCCAAAAGGTTGGTTTGCTCGCACCGCAGGTGCTCTACTGGAGCCCGGTCTGTGTCGTGTCGTGTCGAGCCTAATGTGAGTGTATAGTCTAATGTGAGTGCATAGTCTAAACTTGTGAATGTATAGTCTAAACTCGTGTGTGTAATGTTCAAACTTATGAGTAGATTGTCTAAACTTGTGATTGTAATGTTCAAACATGTGAGTGTATAGTCTAACTTATATATATATACTTGTGAGTGTATAGTCTATACTTGTGAGTATATAGTCTATACTTGTGGTGTATAGTCTAGACTTGTGAGTGTATAGTCTAGACTTGTGGGTGTATGAAGAGTATACAATACACTCACAAGTTTTGACTATACACCCCAAGTGTAGACTATACACTCACAAGCTTGTGGCCAAAAGTATAAACAGCTTTCACTATATTTCTATTGGGTGTAATGTCGCGATTCTGAGTATAATGTCGACCCTTTTATTTTTCCCAGAGGTTAGGTCAAAATTATACTTAGAATCGCGACATTACACCCAATATAAATATAGTGAAGTTTTGACAATACACTCACAAAATTTGAACATTACATCACGAGTTTGGTTTCTCTCACACTTGGAATCCCACATCGTTTAGATCTGAAACTTTTTTGTTGTTATATTGATTTGTCTCCCTTTCTCTATCAATTGTGTGTGGGCCTTTTAGGGCTAACCTGAGGCTACGGCCAAACCCACGCGCGTGCCGCCGCCGCCTTCCGGGCTCCAAGCTTCGGGCTCCGGTAGAGCACATGCGGTGCGAGAAAACCAACTTTTTGGACAAATAAAATGGTTGACATTATACTCAGAATCGCGACATGACACCCAATATAAATATAGTGAAAGTCGTTTGTATTTCTAACCATAAATAAATTTAATTTGGTTTAGGTTGGGTCGACATTATACTCAGAATCTCGCGACATTACATTCAATATAAATATAGTAAAATGAATGGACAAAAATTAACGCAAAAATTGGTGGGAAATTCTCAAAATACACACACGACAATTTAACGTTGGAGTCTTTCTATGTGCTTCCAAATGTCAAGCATCTAGACACCGTGCGAAAATAGTTGGCTGGATCAACAGTTCGGACGGGTTTGGACTTTTCAAGGACATATACATATATAATCATGATCTGGTGCGAATCAGGAGGTCTTGTGTGAACTTATGAGAATCGTGTTTACATTATTATGTTCTGTATTTCCATTATTAAGTCATGTATTTTCAATACTATGTCGTGTATTTTCATACTCATGTTTCCATGATTATGACATGTATTTCCATAAAAATAAAAAAGCTTTTTTTCTTCTAATCCATCGTAACACCCCTCCCCTCAACGGGTAACACTTTTCCTTCTAGATAATAGAAAAATACACGTCCCCCTCGTTACATTTGGGTGGTTCTCACAGGTTCTCACGCGACTCTTGGTTCTCACTTGAATGTGCCCCTATATATATATGGGACAGATCAGGTGAGAACCAAACCCCTTTATGAGAACGTGAGAACTGAGTTTGTCCATTGAAAATAAGTGAATGTCCATCGTAAATAAGTGAATGTCCAATAAAAATTGTGATATCCAATGAAAGTGAATGTCCAGCATAAATAGGTGAATTCCAACGGGAACACTTTGTCCATTCAAAGTACATGAATGTCCAACGAAAATAAGGGAATGTCAAGTAGTTCTCATGTTCTCACGACACATTTGGTTCTCAGCCAAACCCTTCCCTATATATATATATATATATATATATATATATATATATATATATATATATATATATAGAGAGAGAGAGAGAGAGAGAGAGAGAGAGAGATTATGTGTGAGAACGTGAGAACAGACTTTGGCCATTGAAAATAAGTAAATGTCTAGCGGAAATAAGTGAATATACTATAAAAAAGTTATGACAAATAAAGTGAATGTCTATCGAAAATAAGTGAATGTCCAATGGAAAATGTTTGTCTTTTGAAAATAAGTGAATATCCATCAAAAATAAGTGAATATCCAGTTGCTTTCACATTCTCACAAAACATTTGGTTCTCGATGGAATGCTTCCATACATGTGTGTGTATATATATAAACTTTGGGGTTTGTAACTGTCCAAACCCATGGCAGACGTGGAAATCTGTGCGCACGCTCTCCCAGTGCGCGACACGTGTCCATGAAGTCTGGCCCGCAGTTACTTTTGGGTCGCAAAAGTTTCAGCCTCAATGCAAAAGTTCCACATAAATTCACCTGAATTTTCGTTGGACATTCGTTTATTTTCAATGGACAAAGTGTTCTCGTTGGACATTCACCTATTTTTGTTGGACATTCACTTTCATTGGATATCACCACTTTTATTGGACATGCACTTATTTTCAATGGCCAAAGTCAGTTCTCACGTTCTCTGATAGGATAACACCATTTTCATTGGACATTCATTTATTTTCAATGGCCAAAGTCAGTTCTCACGTTCTCTGATAGGATAACACAATTTTCATTGGACATTCATTTATTTTCTATAGACATTCACTTATTTTCAACAACCAAAGTCAGTTATCACGTTCTCACAAAAGGGTTTGGTTCTCACTTGATTTGTCACGTGTGTGTGTGTCTAACCCTTCATGTCCGCATTCATTTACAACATTTTAAGGCTTACTTATTGTCGTATGGATCCGAATTTGGGCCTAAGTATCGAACGTACAAAGGAGTTTGAGTGAAAATCTCAAACTGTTACAATTTACATCCTTATATTATTTATTTTTATATTTTGTGTCACTTCTCAAAAAAAAATAGTGAGTTTCCAATAATTTTCCCTTTTAAGTAATATATATATATATATATATATATATATATATATATATATATATTCTCGAATAAAATAGTGAGTTTCCAATAATTTTTCCTTTCAAGTAGGGGAGTTTCTTATATGCCTATCAAGTATTACACATGTAATGACAATTAATATTTTGGGAAAATGAAAAAAATGTGCCTTGGTCTATTGTAATTTTGGAAGAGGATATCGTGAACTTTGCAAATGAAAAAATGTACTAAAGTTTTTCTCGTGCAAAATCTATATATTACTCGAAAATGACTAATCATATAGAATAGAAGATATTAATTAATTAGGAAAAAGTTGGATACTTCCCCTCAAATATACACGTTTTTTTTTATTTAACTCCCATGATGTCAAATACATCCCCTTAACTTTTAAAAGTTTCACATTACCCCTCTCCGTCAACCTTTTTTCAATTATGTTACCTTTTTTTAAATAACGAAAATACCTGTATATTAAAATTTAACATCTTTGAAAAATTATTTTTATGAAATAAATAATAGAAAACCGAATTTATTATTAAAATTTTAGAAAAAGTTTTTTAATAAAATATTTAAAAAAAGCAATTTTTAAACATCATTTTTTTATTTTAAAAATTTTTAATAATATGTTTTAATAAGAAAATCAGCTTTTTATTCTTAATTTTAAAACTTTTGTTTTTAAAAAAGTTTAAACTTATATGTAATTTTTTTTCTTTAAAAGAGTATTTTTATCATTTTAAAAAAAACATAAGTTTCAAAAATGTTAACAACTTAAAGTTTTGTTATCTTAAGATGGTGAAAATGTATAATAAATCTACGAGAGTCATGTAAAAACCGTGTATACATAATTAGACATACGTGAAATTTAACCTAATTAGTTTTACCGGGACTAATAAGATTCTACATGATAGACATTCAAATTGTACTATAGTTTTGATATTTTAAATTCGATCGACACATTATATTGTTGATTGGACAGTAGAAGATTTGTGAATGAATGAGAAAGAAGATGGTGAATTAACAGCTAATAATGAAACAATGTAACATGGGTACATGTGTTTTGGATAATCGGTACGACATCGTACGCGCTTTCATAATTGCAATTCTCCAATCATTGATCCTATCTATGTATATTTCCACTATTCTGTACTAGACAGCTATTTATACATTGATTTAATTTCCGCAAATTATGAGTCATTTCAACAAATATAATAGATTAATTGTGTTTATAGCATTTCTTCTTGTATCGCTCAATCCAATATAAAAATTATCGTTGTTGATTAGTTATATTAGTTAAGTATAACTCTTGTTTTATATGTATATCCGACGTCAAATTGTATTTTAACACGTTTTTTCGTGTAAGACGATATAAAAGTGTGTATAAGCGAAGAAGATATGACAAAAAATGTTGCTTGTAGTCATTTCGACCCAATTAACCAAACTCTAATTAACAAGGTTTTTTAAATCGATTGAAGGTTTAATTGCAATTTAACACCTTGTGTTGTACATATTAAGTGTACGAATTTATAACCATATATATTTATAATGTGATGGTTCCCAGGGAACGGAGCACGCGAAGTTTAATGCGGTAGTCACCAACAAACGAAGCCATAATGTGGTGGTGGTCGATGAAGCACGTACGCGAGCCAATTCCAGTGGTCGTTGAAGGTAATCTCAAATTTGGAAACCATCGATGGAGCACAAACTATTTCCTACAACATCGTCGAAGCTTTTCAAGATCCTCATCGCGTCGTTACCACTGCTAACAGATCCGTCAACTCGCTCTCCAATGCTAATTTTATATTTACAAATATAAAAGGATAAACTTGTCATTTCATATACCATAAATCTTAAAGCTGACTCGATGTCTGGCCTAGTGGTTGACCCTCGTTTGATTACTACCTTTTATAAATGTATGGGTTCAAATCTTAATCTATATTTTTAAAGGAGATAAAAGAAAATATAGTTAACGGTTTCCTTTAATTTTTCTAAATACATTACAAATATAAAATAAAATGATACACTACTTTAAATATAGAGAGTTAGAAAATGTAAAATATACAAAATATGGGATTACACCATTGATTAATTAAGCTCTGGATTGGGTGGAAGATGAAATAAGGCAAAATGAGGTCTCATCAATTGAAGGGCACAGTACCCCCTACTTTTGGGAACATTGCCAACCCATTGCATTAAATTGGATATGAACTTATGTTTTGTTGTGTACCATTTCCGAATCTTAAATCATATCGATTTCTGTGGTTGTCAACTCCACAATTATTCAACCCATTATCAACTATTTTTTTCCTTCAAATTATTTGCTATATTGTGATTGCCAAGCTGGACACATTGCACTGCACCAGTGCACTGCTCCAATTCAATATTGAAGAATTATTTATAATTTTTCCAATTAATCAGAGTATTTTTATGGATAATTCTACATGATTATATGCTTGATACCACCTTGTACACCTAATAATTATGCCTAAAAATGTCTTTATCATGTGAACTCAAAACAATGATTAGATGCTTCTTGAGCTACAAATTTCATAAGCAATAATCATTATATATAGAATTTCAATGGGTTTAATTTGAATCCCATAAATATCATCGGGATTCAAAACTTTCTAGTTGAATGTGCCATTTAATTTTATATATTTGGCTCACTAATGTGAGATTATAAAACTCTTATAGTTTAAGATTTATACATACACATTTCATGTTATATATTAATATTAAGGTAGTTCCTATAATATTGATACATAGAAACATCAGAGAAGTGTGTATGGTTTCTTTTGGCAGGCAAGTGTCCATGTTACACCCAATTTTATAAACCTATATATATGTTCAAATATTTGTTTTCTTATTTTTCTGTCCATACAATTAGTTCACATGAGCTAGCTGAATGGTTAGGAAGACAATCACATGAATTTCCCTTTTAGTTAGATCCATTCATCAATGAGTTACAATAATGGATATGTTCTTCCATTCTTCTCACTGTTTCTTTCTGTCTTTATTTTTCTCAATTTGGAAATAACACTAGGAATAGCTTGTACAACATTTTTCTTTTCTTTTTTTGAAGGACACAACATTTTTCATATTGATTGTCATAGTTTAGAAATAGTGTTGAAATAAGTGATTAAGGATCAAAAAGGTATGTTTTATTTGAATAAATATAATTTGATAAGTTTACATCTTATATTTCAATACATTTGAAATTCACATATGTGAGATTTTATATTTACATATGGGATTTATTGGTGCAATTGGAAGACCAAACTATGATATATTATTCTAAAATTTTGACGGTGCATGTCGCTATGAAAAGCTAATTCACCCAAGAACTCAAGCTAATAAGTGGAGGTACATATAGAGGCTCAAAATTGTACATCAAGTTGTTGGGCCTATATTAAATAAGTTGAGGCCCAAAACCCATGTAGTTAGTATCCTACATGAAAAAGTAAACCCTAATTGCTTGCCTATAAATAGAAGGCAATAGAGAGAAGGAAATAAGACCAATTCAAGAGAGAAATAGAGTGAAATTCGTGCAGAATTTTCTGCTATTTTCTGAGCCGACCAGCAAGGTTCTCGAGTCCGATCGGAGGTTGATCCACCGTTGGATCGTGCTGATTTTTGGACAGGATGTTCGGAAGACGTGGTACTACGTTCTGACCGTTGGAATTTGCGTTTGGAGGTCCGAGTGATTTGATACGATTTTATGATCGTGCGCCATCGATTCGGTGAAGTTTCTCTACTCTTTCTTGTAATTGTGGTTTGAGCCAAGATTGGTTATTCTTGAGATATTGTGATCCTCTAATTGTATTTAGAGAGAACTCGTTGTACTCATTATATTGATAGTGGAGATTAAGCGGTCTCGAGGGTCCCGTGGTTTTTCCTCTCTCGCCTTGAGGAGGTTTTCCACGCTAAAATTGTGTGTGTCTATTGTGTTCTTGTTTGCTATATTTTATTAGCTTGCTTGATTTGCTCTGCTTGATAGATTCCTACGAGATTTGCACAGGTGGGGATAATTATTTAATTCTGTTGCATCTAATTACTCTATTAGATTCGTTTTTCTCCTAACAAAGTGGTATCAGAGGCTGATTATTTAATCGGTATCCTGTGTTAAATAATGGAAGCTAATACAAGCTGAATGGTTAGTCTGAATGGTTCAAATTATCATGTCTGGAAAGGGAAGATGGAAGATCTTCTTTATGTGAAGGATTATTATCTACCGGTTTTCAGTGAAGCCAAGCCTGAAAACAAATCTGATGGTGAATGGAATTTATTGCATCGTCAAGTATGTGGCTATATTAGACAATGGGTGGATGATAATGTTTTGAATCATGTCAGTGGAGAGACACATGCATGCAATTTATGGAGCAAGCTTGAGCAGTTATATGCTCGAAAGACTGGTAATAATAAGTTGTTCTTGATAAAGCAGATGATGAGTTTGAAGTATTATAATGGGGCTCCGTTGACAGATCATCTTAATGCTTTTCAAGGAATTATTAACCAGCTTGTAGGAATGGGTATCAAGTTCGATGATGAGGTGCAGGGTTTGTGGCTTCTAGGTACATTACCGGACTCGTGGGAGACGTTCAGGACGTCCTTATCTAACTCAGCTCCAGATGGTGTTATCACCATGGATTTGGCTAAGGGGAGTGCTTTGAATGAACAGATGAGGAGAAAGTCACAAAGTTCCTATTCGTACTCAGAAGTCTTAATGACAGAACAAAGAGGAAGGAGCAAAAGCAGAGGTCCAAAGGGTAGAGACAGAAGCAAGAGTAAGAACAGGTATACCAATGCAGTTAGCTATCACTGTGGTCTAAAGGGGCATATTAAAAAGTATTGCCGAAAGCTCAAGAGAGACAACCAACATGACAAAGAGAAAGAAAAGAAGGCAAGTCATGACGATGATGTTGCTACTATTACTGAAGAGTTTCTTCTCTTGTGTGATGAAGAAGATGTTAACTTGGCTTGTGATGAGACCAGTTGGGTAGTAGATAGCGGTGCCTCCATTCATGCTACAAGTCGAAAGGATCTCTTTTCATCTTATACATCTGGTGATTATGGCAATGTTAAGATGGGAAATCGAGTCATGTCAAAAGCTATTGGCATAGGAGATGTGCGATTGGAGACGAAAAACGGTACAATTCTTATTCTGAAAAATGTTAAGCATATTCCTGACATTCGTTTGAATTTGATATCAGTAGGTAAGTTAGATGATAAAAGTTTTCATCATACCTTTGGTGGTGGTTCATGGAAGCTCACTAAAGGTGTTATAGTCGTGGCTAGAGGTGAAAAGTGTGCTTCGTTGTACGTGACACAAGCTAGAGTTTGTGGTGGCATTATTAATGTAGTCGAGAAAGAGAGTACAACTGAATTGTGGCACAAGAGACTTAGTCACATGAGCGAGAAGGGAATGATGGTTTTGGGAAAGAAGAATCTCCTACCGGGAATGAAAGGTGAACCGTTAGAGAAGTGTGAGCATTGCTTGGCCGGCAAGCAAAATAGAGTATCTTTCAAATCATCCACTCCCTCGAGAAAGCCAAAGATGCTTGATTTAGTATACTCTGATTTTTGTGGTCCTACGAAATCCAAGACGCTTGGATGTAGTCTCTATTTTGTGACTTTTATAGATGATCATTCAAGGAAAGTGTGGGCCTATATCTTGAAGACTAAAGATCAAGTGTGTGGTGTCTTCAAGCAGTTTCATGCCCTAGTTGAGAGACAGATTGGGAAGAAGTTAAAGTGCATGCGAACCGATAATGGAGGTGAGTATTGTGGTTCTTTTGATGATTATTGCAAGGATCAAGGCATTCGACATCAAAGGACGCCTCCAAAGACGCCTCAGCAAAATGGGTTAGCTGAGAGGATGAATAGAACGCTTATTGAAAGGACGAGATGTTTACTTTCACAAGCAGGGTTACCAAGATGTTTTTGGGGTGAGGTTTTGAATACAGTGGTTCATGTGTTGAATCTCACACCGTGTGTGCCTCTTGAGTTTGATGTTCCAAATGGAGTTTGGACAGGTAAAGATGTCTCCTACAATCACTTAAAGGTATTTGGATGCAAGGCATTTGTACATATTCCAAAGGATGAAAGATCTAAGCTTGATATGAAGACTAGACCGTGCATATTCATCGGTTATGGCGAGAATGAGTTTGGGTACAGATTTTATGATCTGGTGCAGAAGAAACTTATCAGAAGCCACGATGTGGTATTTATGGAGAATCATGACATCAAAGATATTGCGAAGTTTGAAGAAAGTGCTCCGCAATTTATAAGTGACTTGATTGATTTTGATATAGTTCCTCCTACAGTTGTGCCAAGTCAAGTTGAAGATGAAGTTCGTGATGACCAACAGGGTGCAGGTGATGTTGATGCTCCTACAGAGGTAGAGATGGATAATGAAGTCCATGAGCAGTTGCCAGTACCAGATGTTCCACCATTTGTTCCACTCAGGAGATCTTCTAGAGATCGACAACCTTCTACAAGGTACTCAGCTGATGAGTATGTGTTAGTATCTGACGGGGGAGAACCCGAAAGTTACAGTGAAGCCCTTGAAGATGAGAACAAGAAGGAGTGGATTGAAGTCATGCAAGATGAGATGAAATCATTGCATGAGAATCATACTTATGAGTTGGTGAAGTTGCCGAAATGCAAAAGAGCTTTGAAGAACAAGTGGGTTTACAGAGTGAAGCAAGAAGAAAATACTTCACGTCCCCGATACAAAGCTAGATTGGTTGTCAAGGGTTTCAGCCAGAGGAAAGGTATTGACTTTGATGAAATATTTTCTCCTGTTGTTAAGATGTCATCCATTCGGGTGGTTCTTGGTTTAGCAGCTAGTTTTGATTTGGAGGTTGAGCAGATGGATGTGAAGACTGCATTTCTCCATGGTGACTTAGATAAGGAGATTTATATGGAGTAGCCAGAGGGTTTCAAAGTAAAGGGAAAAGAGGACTATGTGTGCAAACTTCAGAAAAACTTGTATGGTTTGAAGCAAGCACCAAGGCAGTGGTACAAGAAGTTTGAGTCAGTCATGGGTGAGCAAGGCTACCAAAAGACGAAATCTGACCACTGTGTTTTTGTGCAGAAATTCTCTGATGATGATTTTATCATACTATTGCTATATGTTGATGATATGCTGATTGTTGGCAAGAATGTCTCCAGAGTTGAGAGATTGAAGAAACAGTTGAGTCAGGTTTTTTCAATGAAGGACTTGGGTCCTGCGAAGACTATTATTGGAATCCGAATTACTCGCGATAGAGTTGCGAATAAGTTGCATATGTCACAAAAGCGATATATTGAAAAGGTGTTGCAAAGGTTCAATATGGACAAGGCTAAAGTGGTGAGCTCTCCTCTTGCTACTCACTTTAAGCTAAGCACACGACAGAGCCCTTCTACGGAGAAGGAGATGGACGACATGGATAGAGTTCCGTATGCCTCAGCATTAGGAAGTTTGATGTACGCAATGGTGTGTACAAGGCCTGACATAGCTCATGCAGTTGGTGTTGTGAGACGTTTTCTGTCAAATCCGGGTAGAGAGCATTGGGATGCAGTCAAATGAATTATGAGATATCTCCGAGGTACCTCTAATTACAGACTTACTTTTGGAAGTGGAGAACTAGTGCTGGTTAACTACTCTAATTCGAATATGGCAGGAGATGTTGATAGCAAAAAATCCACCTCAGGCTATTTAATGACATTTGCAGGTGGAGCAGTTTCTTGGCAGTCAAGGCTACAAAAGTGTGTTGCACTTTCTTCTACAGAAGTTGAATATATCGCAACAACTGAAGCATGTAAAGAGTTGTTGTGGATGAAGAGATTCATAGGGGAGCTCGGTTTCAAGCAGCAGCGCTATGTGGTTTACTGTGATAACCAAAGCGCGATTCACTTGAGTAAGAATTTTACGTTTCATGCAAAGTCGAAACATATTGATGTGAGATACCATTGGCTTAGAGATGCACTTGAAGACAAGTTGTTTAAGATTGAGAAAATCCACACAGATGATAATGGTTCCGATATGTTCACGAAGGCCTTACCAAGGGAGAAGTTTGATGTTTGTCGTAAGATCGCCGGGATGGCGATGCCCTCCACTTAGTTGAATAAAGGGGAGATTTGTTGGACCTATATTAAATAAGTGGAGGCCCAAAACCCATGTAGTTAGTATTCTACATGGAAAAGTAAACCCTAATTGCTTGCCTATAAATAGGAGGCAATAGAGAGAAGGAAATAAGACCAATTCAAGAGAGAAATAGAGTGAAATTCGTGCAGAATTTTCTGCTATTTTCTGGGCCGACCAGCAAGGTTCTCGAGTCCGATCGGAGGTCGATCCACCGTTGGATCGTGCTGATTTTTGGACAGGGTGTTTGGAAGACGTCGTACTACATTCTGACCGTTGGAATTTGCGTTTGGAGGTCTGAGTGATTTGATACGATTTTCTGATCGTGCACCATCGATTCGGTTAAGTTTCTCTACTCTTTCTTGTAATTGTGGTTTGAGTCAAGATTGGTTAATCTTGAGATATTGTGATCCTCTAATTGTATTTAGAGAGAACTCGTTGTACCCATTATATTGATAGTGGAGATTAAGCGGCCTCGAGGGTCCCGTAGTTTTTCCTCTCGCCTTGAGGAGGTTTTCCACGCTAAAATTGTGTGTGTCTATTGTGTTCTTGTTTGCTATATTTTATTAGCTTGCTTGATTTGCTCTACTTGATAGATTTCTACGAAATTTGCACAGGTGTGGATGAATTATTTAATTCCGTTGCATCTAATTACTCTATTAGATTCGTTTTTCTCCCAACACAAGTGACAACAAGAACCATATTTTATATAATGTTTAGCTCATGAATGACAATAGAAGCTCTAAAAAGTTCATCAAGTGATGAGAAATTTCATATCTATATGAGTATTCTAACCCAGACTTAGGCCTGTGGGGATGCATATTTTAAGCATAACAAACTTTGTTATCATGTTAAATTGTAATGCACCCAAAAATTCAAGCAAATAAATAAAGACCCAAAATATTTATCAATTGATACATTTTACACGTAAGACTTGAATATATTTCGTTAAATCCAGTCGTTTTAAATATGGAACTAGTATAATGAGCATGGTTCATAGGTGAAGAAAAGAATATATATATATATATATATATATATTATATATATATGATATCTTCATGGAGAATTCTGACTTTAACTTATTTGATTAATTTGTAATGAAATTATGATGACCATAGATGGATTATTTCTCAAGTTTTCACCTAAGAGCACGTTTTTACTAACCCAAATAGGGACATCAAAAAGGGTTATGGGAAAAAACTATTACGTAAATGAAATGATGGGCCGGAATAAAAGAAGTATCTGCAATACATGGTTTTAGACTCTCCCTTTTTCTCATTCTTCAAACACAACCCATATGGCTTCATTTCTACTTGTTGGTTCTGGTCTTTTCTATGGGAATGTGTATATATGGCTTCCTTCAGAATCTTTTTCTTTCTTGAGAATATCTCATTAGAGAATCTGGAAATGCACTCACCACCAACTGGATGTACCCATTTGTCACTTGGCTGTTTCTCATAAAGAAGATGTGATATTGCAAATTTGTTCTTGAGATTATGGGCTTTTTCTCAATTGCTCCTTTCTTCCTATTGAGTCCCTATGGCTGTGGTCCTTAAAAGCTAGAGTAGACACCCCAAAAATAGGGTCTTCTCTTCTTTAATGGGCACAAACAGACTTATTATCACTGCACTAAAATATCAGCAATATTTTACATGACTATACTTAACTTCAATTTTGTCTGTCTTCTAGCTATTTCTTTTTACTACCTTTGAAAAAAACAAAATCACACTTCAATACCTTTTAAATTTTCAAAATATATCCCTTTTTGCTTGGTCAGTTGTCATACACATGTTTCCCATAAAGAGGATTACAAGGGAAAAATACAGTTTTGTAAACTTAGATATACTACTTTTTTACTTTCATACTTTGAATATGTTTTTTCTCTTTTTCAGAACTCTAATTATTATTTTAGAACAATTTACCCCTAAAATATTAAAAATACATAAACTATCATTGAAATTGAACCAGTTAATTTTCAATAGTCTCTGGTTCAGCCCAGTCTAGCAAAAAGATCAAATCATAATTTAATTAATATGAAATTACAATTATACCCTTCTTCAACCTCTCTCTCCACCACCTCGATTCCGGCGAGTAAGCTCCATTTTTTCGAGCTTACCTCTTCTATTTTTTCTGGTGAGTGAGTGAGCTTCATTTTTTTCTGGCAAGTGGGTGAACTCCATTTTTTTCAAGAAGTAAGCTCTGATTTATCATCATCACCGGTGAGCTGAGTTATCCTTCCTACTTGTATTTCGATTGGATTTCACCTGATTGTTTCCTTCCTCGTGAGGCCACCAAGATGACTTGACAAGACTCCCCAATCTTTTGAGAGGTGGTTCATCCGAAATTCAACTTCACCGTTGGACAATTTCTTGATTTCAAAATTAAACTGGTTCAATTTTGATTTTTTAAACCAATTCAATTTTGGTTTCTTAAACTAGTTCAATCCCAAAAATAATTTAGGTATTTTTAGCATTTTAAGAGTAAATTGTTCCAAAATGATAGTTAGGTACTAGAAAAAAAATAGTTAAGGTATGAAAATAGAAAAGTGGTAAACTTAGGTGCCCAAAAATGTCTTTATCCCTTATTACAAATTTGTTTTTAAGATTATGGGCTTTTTCTCACTTACAACTTTCTTCCAATCGAGTCCATGTGGCTGTGGTCCTTGAAATGTAGACAGCCAAAATTAGGGTCTTCTCTTCTGCTATGAGTACAAAGAGACTTATTATCACTTGAATAATAATATACAAATCTATTAAGTAATTACTGTCCATAAATTAAGACGGTAATATTATGAATATCTAATTCCCGGTAACAAATATGGTGCTTCCAATATTTCATAGCTACTGATTTGCACTAACTCTTGCATGTCATGGGTCACTGCAACATAATAATGTATATCCCATCTTAACGTTATACTTGACAACCTCAGTGTAAAATGAAACAAAAGAGAACATTTCAAGTAATTACGCATGCAATGTAGAAAAGTATACAAGTCATAGATGTCCGAGACAGTAAAGCAATTGGGTATCCAAGTGTCCAAACAACGGTTCTGGATATGGTAATCACTTGTAGAATTCAAAATCAGTGTCAGGCTTCTTCACGTTGGATCTGTAACCCTTCTCGAAGTCTTTAGGCAGTATGACATACCGATTCTTGCGAACTGCCTGCATTCCTGCTTCTTGGCAGATTGCTGAAATCTGTAGTCAAAAGCAGTGTTAGAATTCTTCATTCTTCAAATAAACAAAAAGGTAAGCTTGTATTTAGCATGCACTGCCTTGCTGCTCCTTGTAGTGATACCGTCCACAATTTTTTTAACAAATGATAATATTTTACAAGTTTTCTTCTTAACTACCTGGACGCATTAAGAAACATCCATTTTGAACAGTTGGCTACAAACCAGCATTCTGGTTTTCTTGCTCACCATGACATTGTTATTAAAAACAGTGTCTAACTATCCACAACCAAGGTAACATCCTATATTTAACTCCATTCCAATTAAGGAATCACATACCTAGTACCGTAAACAGTAATGATGTCAATGTATATCGTAACAGGGTACCCTGGAGCATAAAAATCGAAATGAAATAAAAGCTAAGGTATTAATGATCTAGGAATTGAAGTTGAGTTTAGTTGAGTTGGTCATCTCCAAAGAGAGGTGTCGCATAAGGTGAAAGAGATATGTCCAAATACGACATACAAATTGTTTCCATGAACCTTTAGAAAGAAATTAATATAAGTACTCAACATCAGGTTTGGAAAAGTATAATACTGGAAGTGAATCTTTCTGTTGTTAGCGGAAACAACAGTAAAGTAAACTGACCTCAGCGGCACTGATTTTATCTGGACGAGACACATAGTCTTCAAGGTCTACCTCATCACTCAGGTTCATTTTAGCAGTACAAACCTGCATAAATAAGGTCAAAAGAATTAGAAGGAAGCAGGATGGTGCTTACAGTTCTTGCCTAGAGTGAGAGAAGGTGAATAATTTAACCATAAATGGAAATATATCCAAGTCTTACCTGAAAAACAAGCCTCTTTTGGCGCCTATCGGGCAAAGGAAATTCAATCTTCCTGTCAAGCCGTCCAGGACGAAGAAGTGCAGGGTCCAAAGTGTCTGCCCTATTAGTTGCCATTATGACCTTAACATTCACAGTCTGGTCAAAACCATCCATCTACAGAAGAAAGAGACAGCAGGTCAAAAATAGAGGAGAATGATACATGTCATATACCCTTTTGCTTATTGCTCCTTTGTATAAAGCAAAGGGGAAGGTTGAGAATAAAATAGGGAGTTCAAGGAAGGATAGAATCGGTACTGCTTTTCTTTCTTTCTATTATTGAATACTAAAACTATCTGGCTAACAGATAGGTAGAAAGGAATGTAACCCACTTTTCAAACTTCCTACTCTACTCTAATTTTATGTATAAATTGATTATTGCATACAAGGGGAAAAAACTAGATGGACTGCCAAAGATTCCACTATACAAGGTTTAATTCCATTTATTGTTGAATTGAGTCACAAAGGGAGACTAAGGTTTAAGTTTCTCCACCTACGCTACAGTCTTTGTTTCCTCCCCCTTCACATTTAAGAAACATGTTATTTATTCCGGTATTGATAATAAACTAGTTGCAACAATTGACGCAGATTCAAATCAGTATCTTTTCATCCTTACCTGATTCAGGAGTTCCATGAGAATTCGCTGAACTTCTCTGTCAGCGCCAGTTTGGGCATCAAATCTTGCAGTGGCAATAGCATCTACTTCGTCAATGAAAATAATTGCAGGAGCATTCTCTTTAGCTAGACGAAAAACATCACGGACCATACGTGGGCCCTGAACAAAAAGACAGGAAGCCATATAGTCAGGCCACTAAGATACTGGCATCAATGAAACACGTGTAAATTTGGTTGCAAACGAGAAGTGTTCTACTCACACTTCCCTTCAGTTCAAACTTACAACTCTAGCTTTATTGTCTAACTTATAGCTCTCAAGAGGCATACAATTATAAGATAGAGGTCATTTCTCTTGCGCTGTGAATTTGTTATCTAATGCAGGAATTGTATAATATATTATTATAATAGAGTTAAGTTAATGAGATGAGAAAGGGATTCCACAATCAGTAATTGTTCACTGTTCTGAATACAAGCAGATGTTACCATGGTAAGAGAATCGGAAAATTAAAGAATATTGAATCATACCTCACCCAAATACTTCTGGACGAACTCTGAACCGACAACTCGGATGAATGCAGCAGTTGTGTGATTGGCAACAGCCTTTGCTAACATAGTCTTACCAGTACCTGGGGGGCCATAAAGCAAAACACCACGAGGCGGGTCTATCCCAATCTGTTTGTACAAGTCATGATGAGTAAGTGGCAATTCAACTGCTTCCCGAATCTCCTGCTTTTGGATGTCACACCCTCCAATATCCTAACAGTAAAAAGACACATCAATGACGGTGGAGTATAGCATATACAACTCTCCATATCAAATGACTAGTGAAGCAGATGGCTCAAATAACATTTCAATTCAGTATTTCTAGTTACTCATACAAAAGAATGGGTAATGTTCCAAAAGAATGAAGAGATATGGAATAGCATTGTAAAGAGAAATCAATTTCCACACAACATACCACCTATTTGTAACAATAAACTAATGGGTAATGTTGAAATGCATCCTCATAAAGGGCCCTAATTTAGGATGGAGCAAAGCAGGGGAAGAGGGCTCACATTGTAGGTGACGTCTGGTTTCTCGGACTGGCTGAGGAGAGATATGCTAGAGTCGGCCTCGGGGGGAAGGACGTCGACGAGGGCGTTGGAGTGGCGGTGGAGGGCGACGGAGGCAGAGGGCTTGAGGAGCTCGCGGTTGATGGTGCTGAGGATGCGGACGTAGTAGTTGGAGCCGGTGGTGGAGCCGACGATGCCGTTGTTGGTGTCGACCATCTCCATGAACTGGCCGATGACGAGGGGGACGGACTGGATGCGCTTGACCTCCTCCTGGGCGCGGAGGTGCTCGCGCTTGAGGTTCTTCTGCTCGTCCTTGACGTACTCCTCCTGGATCTCGATGAACTCGATCTGCCTCTGCAGGGACTTGAGCCGGCTGTAAAGGTCGTCCTCCTCGGGGCTCCAGAACAGCTCCGCTTTCAGGGAGGGAGGGGGCGAGGAGATAACCATGGCCATCGAGGAAACAGATGAGCAAGGTGCTTCTCTTCTCTAATAGGTTTTTGCAAGCGAGATCGAGACGGGGTTGAAGAAAGGGAAAGGGGATTGATTATGTTGGTTACTTTTTACCCTAGTATTACTATTAAGACGGGACCTGAACCAAATAGGATAACTTACTATACTCCTTTGTCAAAAGTCTCAAAATACCCCCAAGTAACAATTAAAATTTTAAAAATGTGTAATTCATTCTCTCTCTATCTCTCCCTTTTTTAGCCAGACCCGACAACAGATGAGCATACCCATCACATAGATAGTAAGATTTGGCCTTTAGGTTGGTATTGGTATTGATGATCACATCGATGATCAATCCTAGATACTCAACACTCAAGCCATAACCATTGGCACGATCAACTTCATCACTAGCTCCGACCTCATCACGTCCATCGACGCCACTCCTACCCCGCTCTTCGATGTCTTGTATGTAGCTCCTATACATGAAGAAGAAGAAGCCTAAATCGAAAAAAAAAACCTAGATTGGAATCGCCACAACCCATCAATCAAAGACTCGAATCGATCGAAAAAAGAGAGAAGAAATGATGAAATCAAATTGATGGCTTACAAGAGAAGATTATAGCGGTCGTGGCTTCGAATAAGCCAACGAAATGAGCCATTTCGTCGTCGCTGGTAGCTGGACGAGAAAGATCGGCAGCGCGATGAAGGTTGTTGCATATGGGTAGGCTCCCAAATGGCTCTCCGATAACGACGATGAGGCGAGAGCTCAACGATGGTTATCTAGGGTCGAGGTCGTAGTTGGAGATTCAAGGCAGGCTTGGGTTGATCAGTCAACGTCGTCGGTGTCGCCCTTTTTTGCCGATGGCGTGGTCCCGGGTGAACCGTGGTTGTGTCGCTCCGTTTCCAATTGGGTTCAATATGACTAGTGAAAGATTCGTTAACTTACTCACTCACTCGCTCTCCGGCGACTTCGCAAGGCTCAATTTCCCTAGCCTCCGCCATCATGAGTCCCACATCACTAGCGAATACAACTACAAGTAGGGGTGTTCATAGTTCAAAAACTTAACCGATCAGAACCAAACCAAATCAACCAATTCAGTTCTTCAAAAGATTAAATTGAATCTGAACCATTAGAATTCAATCGGTTTGTTAGAACTAAATCGACATGTTCGGTCAGTTTTTGGTTTGAACCAACGAAACCAAAATTTTCACCCATCGACACCTCGTCGAACACCGGCGGCCTCTATGTGCATCGAAACAACCCCGCAGCGTTATCGTCACTACCGTTTCATCCTCGCGGCAAAGTTCTTGATCCCCATGAATCTGGTGTCATGAGCAGTATCGAAGCTATTTCCCCCAAATCACGCTAGAGTCGGAGAGGGTCGCAGAGTAAAAAATATGTGTTTTGTTCTCTGTCGACGAAGGGAAAATAGATTAAAAGACATGGATTAAAGATTATGTATTGTTCTCTATCGACGAAGCGAACGAAGCTGGATTAGAGAGTGGGGTGAGGCAGAAAGAAATATAATAGGTAAGTAGGGTTTTGAATTCATTAGCAAGAATGTGGAGATGGAATAAATAAGTGGGCTTTAATGGACCAACTCTTAATCAGCAAGAAAGGAGCCCAATGATGTGGGTCCACTTGGAGTCCATTTCGACACCTCTTTACCCATATTTAGTGTCTAATTTTTTCTCTCATATTGGGTTTTAAGAGTCCCAATTGTGACACTTTACGCCTACGGGTATGTTTGGTGCGATTGTGTAGGATATAGAGAAAAACGGGATAAAAGTCGACCAAATTGAACCAATTCAATTTATAGTTTATTACAGCAAGGGTAGTTTAGGTATTTTAGACATTTTAGAGGTAGGTTGTCAAAAAAAATTGTTAGGGTACTAAAAAAGAGAAAAAAAATAGTTAGGGTATGAAAGTGTCATTTCGTTATAGTTAGGTGTATCAAAGTGTCATTATCCCTTGTTCTATTTCGTGTTTATTTATGAATGTGAACGTAGCTAATTCATATCAATAATCTAAATTTGAAGGTAGGCCCGAGAGGGATAGTCGAGAATCGAACTAAGTAAAATCGAGAGGTCGGTCTCTTGGAGTCGATCGCTCGGTATAGAAATTGTTGAACCTAAGGCTGTAGAGGACCGATTATAAAATCCCAAGAGGGTTATCGGTCTAATAGTAGGTGTTATCCAGTGTTGAGAGATGGATACTATATTTATAACATATGTCATTACTCAGAACATTGTGATTGATTATTTGTGTATTGAATTGACATTGAGCCATCGGTTTATCACCTGTGGTTTCTAGTTATTCTTATTTATTACACCTATTCGCCATCATTTTCTGTGTTATTTATTGCATATGTTTGTTTGAGTGACACTTTTATACATTTCACCACAATTATTGGAATCATTCCATTTTTACTTTCACAATTTAAATACAAATTGCTTTGAGTACGGATCCTTGTTTGATCTCTGTGGAATCTACCCAGATATTAGCCGTTTACAATACTTGACGAACAATAATCATGTTTTCCCTTACAAGGTTCGGTTGTGGACATCAACCAAATCACATGTGTCACCCAACTATTAAGAATGTTTTGCTCGTCTGGTTTGAAGATGAATGGAATTGGAAGGAATTGAACCATAGTCGGTCGGTTCGGTTTTCAAGCGTTTTAAGTTAATTGAACCGAAACTGAACTGACACTTAATCGATTTTCTCCAAAACCGAACTGATTAAAGCTGAACCAGTCAGTTAATCGAACCGATTGGTTTGGTTCAGCTGGTTTTGATCGGTTCAGTTTTATTAACACTCTTAAAAGCACGGGGCAAGGCCATGAAGCTCAGGAAGCCCGAAAAGCCAAACAAGAAGCTTAATAAGCGATCGTCGCATACTCAAAACGAGATTGTGGCGGTGGTGTGCTCGCTAAAGAGTTCGACAGTAGTCGACGAGGGGTTGAAGGAGTCAGGAGTTTGTTGCAAAGCGAATGACTCTTCCCTTTGTCGATGAGCTTGAGGTTTTGGAGCCAAATGACATGGATGGTTTTTATATAAGGGGCATTTTTGCCATTTTTTTCAAAAATAGCTGACTTTTGAACAAAAACTAACATTATTAGTGCTAAGTGAAAAGTTAATAAAGTTTAGGGGATCTACAAAACACCTTTTATTTTCAGGAGAGCTAAGCGAAAATCATGTAAAGTACGAAGGAAGTGAATTTTTTCCAAAGAAAAATGACACCTAGACCCTTTAACTAGATCGTGTTTGTACTCATACTTCTTACCTAAAAATTTATTTTTTACACTTCCTTAAATATTTTGTTATCTCACTTTACATAATACGTAAGAGATTCCAATGATTTAGCATGCATTAGAACAACAAAATAGCAACATTAAATTGATTATTGCAGAAGCTAGACAAATCTACAAATCTCATGCCATAGCCATTAATCGAGAACGCTCTTAAGTTCACGTTTACAACCTTAATCTGTTTCATTAACCCATTAATTAAATTCTAAATTTGTTAATTCATCAAAGTACAATTCCCGTTCGTCCCTTATACTGACCTAAAAAATTAGCTGCTCATACATTCAATATTAAATATCAACATCTTTGTCTCAAATATCATATTCATCATGCACATAATTAAAATAAAACTCAAAATCATATAAATCAATTCTCCAATCTCAATATTCAATCCCAGCATACAATCATAAAACCAATCCCACAAACTGAAAAATAACAACAATCTAATCACTACTCAAATATAACTAATGGGTGATGATTTTCATAGTGATGGAGGTGAGTATTTAAAGGGGGTGAAAGGGATTCAAATTTTGAAAATTTCACGATTTTAAGAGTTGAAGTTGACCAACTTGCCAGGTGGGACCCACATGAGTTTGTAATGCCCTCATTTGGGCACGCAAGGGCAAATAAAGATAAGTGATGCTGGAGTTAGATTGTCATGTTATGGTGAATGATTTTAGAAGCGGGGTGCATATGCCACTGTCTCTTAGTCTTATTATAAGGGATATTTAGACAATTCTAATCGTGTTGCTGTCAATTTCTATATACTTCTATAAGCGGTCTGTCAATTGAGCTATTTATAATTTAACTAATGAGGCTCTTTAGTACATTGACTGTTATTTTAAACAGAGTAATTGTCTGCCAGAGGTCTGTTATTTAACTAATGAGGCTTTCCAGCCTAATCATATTTTTAGACAACTCATTTTTCTGTTTGTTAATTTAATGAATAAATGTTTATGGATATTATAATCTTATTTCAGTTTGTACATGTATTAAATTCTCAGGTCTTCAAAATTAGGGTTTAAGAGTTTCAACCGTTAGAGCTTTGCAGCAGAGCATCGATACCCAAAACTACCACTACAATCACCACCGCAGAGTTAGGATATTATTGCATGTCAACCAGGGTTATTATGTTGGGATCATTAGGGTTTAGGTTTGGGTATTAGGGTTTCCTATTATATTTATGTTTTCTAGTTTGGTTTATATTGTTATTGTTCCTTATATAAAAAAACCTTATCTATTATAATTCACAATCAAGTTGAATCAAGTACAAGCAAATTGAACCAAGTATTCATCGATAAACCTTATGAGATTGAAAAATAATCTAAAATATATTTGTACAACTATGTTATTTTTGAACTTGTTCGTGTACCCGACCCAATTATCAATCCATGTGACCGCCAGATATATGATTTAAGGGTTTGTACCGCGATTGACCAATTCAAGCTAACTAGGTTTGTTCTCAAAAGTTATAAATAATAGATTACCTATCCTAAGATTTTTATCTTGAGAAGCCCATACGGATGGATGAGTTTCACTGGAGAAGTTCCAAAATTGAATTGGAACCAATATGATGGTAGGGAAGTAAATATAAACTCCTTTATAATGTTCACCTCAGGGGTAAACTCCACGAGATCATAGTAGACCAGCTGCTCACTCGATACATGATACGAATCTCCCCATCCTTGCCCACTTTCCATGGTCTCACACAAGCAACCTTGCCAGTTGTCGAGTGATGCATATTGATAACTCAGTTTTAGACCACATATAACTGCCCTTATCAGCATACTTCATGCTAATCCAAATAACCATATGCTCGAAGTTCCAGATACCAGTTGTAATTGTTGTGATAACCAGAGCATTATCCATGTGGCCCAGTTTACATATCTTCGAGTCAGGCTTAAAATTAGGCAATGGCAGCGTGCTAACCATCTCGTTCCCGAGAGAGAAAGTCAAGATTGACTTCTTGTCTATCCAGTCAAGACAAGCCAATGTAATGTATCTGATTGACATAGCAAAACTTATTTTTGTTTGTTTGTTAATTTAATAACTAACTTTTAGTCATTTATTGCGGTGGTAGTTTTGAGTATAATATCATTAGGATATTATTTGCTATTAATAAAGTGAATACAGAGGTAATTGCAAAACATCTTTGTGAGAATTTTTACTTTAGCTACTGATATGGCTTGCCTCGAATACTCTCCCCATATATTTATGGTACGTGGGACACTTTGTAACATTAACAACTTGTTTGCTCGTGTTAAGTTAGTTTTTACGCTTGCAAAGTATTTGCAAGTAGCATGAAAGGGTTACTCAAATTTTATTCGATAAGAAGTAAGGTGAAAGTGTGAGAAAACCTTTCAAATTTATGTTATTATTAAGCAAATGAGACAATATACAAGTTTGAGTGTACAAGAATGTGGAGATTTTGTTGATGCCCTAATGAATGCCAAACATCTATTTATAGGAGAGACATCACCCAATGGGTGAATAAAATTCATCAAAATAAAGTGGCTAGATTGACAGTTCCATCTAAATATAGATGATTTTTTCATTTAACCTCTAAAGTTATACGAATCTCTGCCATTCTAGATTTTTTCACCAAATTCTTTAATTTTATGTCATTCTCCAAAATTCTAGAGAATTTCCCTAAAACTAATCATTTTGGGCCTTTTGAACTGTTTGGGCTGCAAGTCCACAACCCCATGAATAAGTCTAAATAAATCTAAATCCTTCAAAGCAGCACCCATACGACGCTTGTCATTAGATGAAAACGTGCATGGATATGAATCCATTCTCTCAATCGGTGACATCTTCTCCCACCCATTTTGTTACGTTCACATCGACATGCCTTGATAACCCTTATGGGAGGGATTCACAAAAATTTCCTCGTCCAACACAACCACTTTGTCCCCCGTATATGCTTTCCAACTTTCTTAATTGGAGGAGTCACTCTTTGACCCCTTTCTCGACCCAAGCATTCATCCTCTTGTGATGTTTTCCTACTCGGTATAGTCCATTACGTCTGATGCGAACATTTCCTTGTCCGCAACTGCTTCCCATCTCGTCTCACTAGAGGATTCATTCTTGAACCTAAATCTCTTCGCAAGCCGCATTTCTGCCTTCAAGTTGGCTCATAATCCAGTCCGTTGTGCCTGCACATATTTCGTTGTGCACCGCGAGTAATCTGTCGCCCGCATGTATTTTCTAATCACTCATGTCTTGAGGATTCACCCTTGCGCTCGCGCCCTACACACGATTACTTCACTTCATTGAGAAGCCTTCAAGATAATTTTTCGTGCCTTGCATCCTAGTGTCTCTGTGCTCAACACCAGCTCTAAATACGAGAGTTTGTGCAAAAAAAAACACACCATTATAAAAAGAATTTTTGCAATTTTCCTTACAAAACAGCTCGAAAATATAATTGGGCCTGCAATAATGGCTTACTACCCACTACCATATAACTAATATGCCTTTCCGGTCCGGCCCATTCATAGCCTACACAGCTCATTTTTTTTTGGTTTGTTAAGGGTTTTTTGGTTGTAGGGTTTTCTTGTTTGTGAAGGGTTTAAGAGTTTCAGCTTAGGGCTTTGTAGCAGAGCATCTATATACCCAAAAGCACCACAATCACCGACCGCCGCAGGAGTGCGGAGAAGATGTTAAGGGGAGGTAGCAGTTACGTATCTTCTGCTCCAGCCTTCTCCAACGATGGCAAGAGCCACCTCGTCTGCACCACCAACACCGTCTCCGTCTTCAGCACCTCCACCGGCTTACAGGTCACTCTCTCTCTCTCTCCGCCGCCAATTCTTCACCTCCGCCGCCGTTTACACCTCTCTTTCTTTGCTTCCTCAGGTTTCCTCCCTGGAGGGCCACATGGCGCTTGTGACCACCGTTATAGTGGTGCCGGCACCGAGCCCCAAGCTCTCCTACTGCTGGACCGCCTCCCTCGACGGCACCATTCGCTATTGGGATTTCTCTGTTCCCGAGTTGATCAGGACCGTCAATATTGCCTTGCCCATTTTCTCTATGGTATTTGTTGTTTTGCTTCAACCAACTCCATTGAAAACCATTAATTCAAGGGAATTATAGATTAATACCACATTGGGTTTAAATAAAGTTATAAATTTTTCTTGGATTCTAACTAAAATGTGCTCAAGGATTAAGATGTTTATACGCTGGGCTAAACTAGTGGAACTGACTTTAAGTTTGAGCTTGTAAGAATGTGTTATCTTGTAGAAAACAAGATTTTTAGGTCATGTTTTAATGACCCCAACGGAGTATAGTTATTTTGTTATATATTGGACCTTTATTAAGGTTGACAGTGATACTATTGAACACTGTCAGATTGATAATATGACCACTCATGTAAATTGAATGCAATGATAATGATTTAATAGTGTAAATGTTTGGTTGAATTAAGCTTTGAGATTGCTGACCGGCAAACCGCAAAGAGGGCTCATAATTTGCGAAATTGAACTGAACCAGTTCAAATTTAACTTCTCACTTATTAGTCTGCCAAAATTATGTGTTCCTGTTGTGTTATTCTTATTTGATACCTGTGCTAATTTTATTTTGGATTTCAGGTGATCCCATCATTATTACGCCATCCAGCTGAGAGCAATGAGAGACAACCTGACATTTTTGCTTATGTATCTACAGAAGAGTCTAAAGAGCCGGACAACACTTTATGTGGTCGAATTCGGAAGTGTAATCTAACCAAATCTCGTCTTGTTGGTGGAATGGTTCTGAAAGAGGTGTGGTTTTATGAATCTTTGGACTCTTGAATTTTGGTTATTTCTACATCACCACCTTCCATTTCTAAAATCACTATCTTATTTATGAAATTGTTTTAGGATGAGGAATGTACTTTTATTTACAGCATACTATGAAATTTCCTAGATTCTAAGGTTTTATTTGTCCTTTTTTGAAGAATAACATTTTTGCAGGGGCTTTCATGGATGTTATCATCTAGAGCTACTACTTCTCATCATATAGAACTAAAAGTAGCAACTCAGTTTCCAACAACGAGGAAATCTTTTTTGCTTTAACATTGATTTATTTAAGTTATATAGGGGATAGGGAAAGTATTGCTTGAACTGAAGGCAAAATGTATCAGCTTTGTTCCTTTTCCCATTGGAACTGCTACGCTTTAAAAAAGTTTAGCATTTAGACATTGGAATAAGTGTTAGCAAGAATAAATTCGAAATACTGTATCTGCACGTTGTATTTACAACATAAAGCAAATAAAACTCGTGTTCTAGTATGGATCTATCATTTATGATGTTCACATTTTATGCTGATATGCTCACTTTTGACAGACAAGACAACCAGAGTTTATAACCGTAAGTCCCTCCGGAAAGTTCTTCGGCATTCGTCATGGTCGCAAACTGTATATATGGAGGGTTCCTGCTGTTGAGAAGAAGGGGTTGATAGTTGAAAAGATGACACTACACCACACAAGGACCTTGAATGTTCTTGCATTTCATCCTTCTGAGAGTATTGTAGCTGCTGGTGATAAAAGTGGGAGAATTTTGATTTGGAGGGGAGTTGGTGCTAGAATATTCTCCACTTCTGATAAACAAGGCAATGCAAGATTGATTGATAATGAAGAAGAAAGACCTGGGGTAAGAGGAGATGATGATGCAGATTCCTGCACTACGTGGCATTGGCATTCTGATGAGGTGAATGTCCTCTCATTCTCTTCTGATGGAGCACATCTGTATTCAGGTAAGTTACTACTATGATGGATTTCTACCGAATTTCTGTTTGCTTTACAGTGGATAGCATGAATGAATTATTAATTATTAATTATCTTGGGAAGAGCAATCAGGTAGGCCGCTTCTGAGATATTAAATAACATTTACGATGTGGATTAGGGATCAATTTTCCTGTATATCTGTTTTGGTTTTCAAATGCAAATAGCTGTATGTCCAGTAATCTAAGGGAAATGATAGCTGAATAAATTGTTTGATCCATACACAAACCTTTTATTTCAGAGTTGTATGTGTTGTGAATATGAATAAGAACATAGCTTATTGTCCATGCCTTATCCTTGTTTATGCATTTTCTGGTTGCTGCTAAGCATTACTAAATCTGTTTAGCTTGATATTGCTGGATGTTTACTTTTGACGTTCTCACTTCTCAGTAAGTTTCTTGTTTGTGAATGATACATACTTTTGTGGATGTCAGGTGGGAAGGAAGGAGTTCTTGTGGTATGGCAAATAGACACGGGGAAGAAGAAATTTTTACCACGAATTGGTTCACCACTTCTATATTTTACACTTTCTCCAGATCCTTTGCATGCATCTGTAAGGAATTTTCTCAACATACTGAAACTTTGCTGTCTGTATTTAGTATTCATGGATTGGCATCAATCATACCTGAATGATTTGAATTCACCACTTAGTCTGAGATAAGTTTCTTCAGATATCTTGTGCAGATAATCAATGTCATCTACTGAAGATGCCGTCTATGGAAATTTCAAAGTCTATATCTGGGATCAAGGTTTGTTTCTGTTGCCTGAATTGTGTACTGGAGAGCTCAGTGCAAAATTACTTTCCATAGTATTGCGTGGTTAGCTTATTTCTGATCAACCGGATGATTATCTTGTTAGTAAAAACTGTCAGTGTGGTCTGTTGAATCCTTCATATCAATGAAACATCTCTGTGATTGCCTGTTGCATAAGCTATTTGTACAAAAAAATGACATTGATCATGCCTTGGCTTTTAAGGCAGCGGGTGCATCTTGAAATCTCTGCTGCAATCTTATTACTTTTTAGCAGTTAGAACTGCTTCAAATTTAATGCCTCATAACCTTGAATTTGTCATGTAAAAGGAGTACACTATTTGCCTTGGGCATATATGCTTGATGATATCAAACGTACTTAATATGTTTTGTGACCTTTGAACCTTTGATGCATGTACTTTGAAATGAGCATTAGTAATAGTTTCATGTTTCTCCTATCTATCTGATGACTTGTGATATGAAATTAATTTGCTGTATTTTTCTAAAATGTGTTACAATGCTTTCCTCAGCTACCTTGTTCACTTCCAGTGAAAATCCCACATAGTGGATTTGCTTTTGATCGCAATTCTGGGTTGGTTGCATTGCGAACAGAGAACTATTGTGTGCAGTTTTACAGCTTGTTTGATGACCGTGGCGTTTCTGAGGTGAGAATGTTTGATCTTTAAATAATGTTGAACATGTTCTCAGTCATTGTTTTGTGACACCGACAGCAACTTCCCTGCTGGTATAACTTGCAATGCATGGATTTATTCCATCAATGAACTTTACTTCTAGTCTTCTAGAGGCAGCTTATTTATTTTGTAAAACAAGTTTGGGCTTCTATCTAATCTTATCTCTTCTGTAGTTGGTTTTGGCTTCCAGTGCACAAGGCATTTACTGATTTTTAGGAGATATTTGTTCCATTTATTGCGGAAATATTTTCCTACCTACACTGTTACTTGAAATTGTAAGTATTTTTTTTCTTGTTGTGATTTGTAGGTTCAAGTGTGTGAGAGAAGCCATCAACCAGGTGATGCTGTTACAGTAAGTTTCCGGTTTTGTTATTTCCTCCTGTGAAATGACTTGCACAGAACATACTCCAATGCACTGTCTTCATCATTGATGATTTTCTAATACACTTCATGGTTTGTTTAGATTTAACTTCGATAAATATGTTAAAAACTATAATGACCGTTTGTGGTACAGGTTGTAGTGACACATGTGGCTCTTTCAGAGGATGGTTCTATAATGAGTACTGCTGAAGTTAAGCTTCACGAGGACGGCTTAGGTGGACTTGTTTGCCTGAAGTTTTGGTCACTAGGTCCGCAAGATAAAAAGTTCAGCCTGTCTACCATTGTATATGAACCTCACAGGTTTGGTACTGGCGTTGTTACCGATTAAATGTTTTGATAATAACTTGAAGTGCTTAATGGGATTTGGCCATATGACTACTTATTCTGGCTAGGGAACTAGTAATACATAGTATTTTAGAAATGTATAAGTAGTCAAATGTTAGTAGGTGGAACTATGATACTAATGTTTACTCCAGTTACATGACATAGATAAATAGAATGAAATACCTTGGATATATATCTGACATGAAAGTTGTGGTGGTTGCTAATGCGTAGGCACTCTTCTATTTCTGCTGTTGCTTTTCATCCTACCAAACCCATGGCTGTCAGTGCTTCACATGGTGGTAATTTCAAGGTTAACCTCGATCTATTTTTAATATATCAAGTAATCTCTATTTGCTTCTGAATTTAATGGTTTGGTTGATGTACAGATTTGGGTATGCAAAAATGAGATTCAGCCGAAGCATCAAACTCACCAGAGTTCTGGATGGACATGCCATGCTGTTGGCTCATACAAGTATGATCCTGGATTCTTCGGGTTAATAGGAGTCTAACACTTATATTATGCTGGCAGTGACGTGCAGAGTTGTTAAAATTAGTAAGAAGAGAGTGATACTCCAGAAATATTCTAGAAAAAAATCCTAGAAACTCATTCCAGTAATAAATGATAATTTCACGTCAGAAGATTATGAAACTGCCCTTTGAATTGGTTTGTCAGGACCATGGCTATTAATTTATAATCCATTTGTAGCTCTTATTTTATTTCCTTTGGGATTTTCGTTGAAGAGTTTGTTTTGAGCCCAGAACTAAATTCAATCACATTTGTCCCACTTCACAACCATGTGCTTTGAACTGTGTCTCTACAACGAAGATCAAATTCCTAGTATCGTCCAAATAATCATTCTTACTATAAATCTGGAAGAAGTGACAGACCTCAAATAATAAGTATGAAGTCACTGGTTCCAATCCCCACAATTGTGGTTATTGCTTAATTTTTTTTCCTGTTCCTATATATGAAGATGCCAATAATATGCATCAACTGCTGATATGATCTCTTACAATTGTGTACTGATCCATGCATTTTCTTTATCTAAAGGTGTTTGTGTGTGTTTTCATGTTTAATCGTGTGCTTGAATTGCATTGTAGGAAAACGAAAATGACGGCTGCAGCCTTCTCGTCTGATGGTTCGGTTCTGGCAGTTGCAGCTGAGTTAGTCATTACTCTATGGGACCCAGATAAAAATGTTCTTGTGGCTGTAATTGGAAAAACCCAAACGGTATTGTTTCTAATCCTGTTTCTCCTGTCTGGCTGATGTATATATCCTATGTTGGATGGTCCATTGTCGGTTGAGATGATGATAATATTTTGTGCAATAATAAATATTTACTTGGCGTGGTTCTAATTTCTGTACAGAGATTTTACATGATACTATGTCTGAGAAGGGTTATGCTTTCTGCTGATTTCTATATGTGTTATTTGATTATCTGGTTACAGGCAATCACTACCCTGTCCTTTGTTGGAGAGTATCTTGTGGCTGCGTCTCAAGGAAGTAAACCACAACTAGCTGTCTGGAGCATGTCGAACCTCTCTGAATGCTGGTCGTATAAGCTTCATGTAGAAGGTTTGATGATTCTATTCTATTTTCTAAGACGAAGTTGTTTCTTAATTGCCCCAATATTTTTTGCCTCATTTGTTATGTTATTATTCAGTGTTTTAGCATTGACATTGCAAGTGTTAAAGTGCAATTACCTTGAAAGAATGTAAAATACTTTCACCATTTGACTTGTAAATTTGGTTCCCAATACAAGTATTTACTATCATAAGATACTAAGTGACATACTGCCTTTTCCTTTTGCACCTTTTATGATGCTGACAACGATTGGCATGTCTTTTGCAGCCGTGGCATGTGCACTGGATTCGTCATCTTTTGCAGTTCTTGCCCTTCTTCCTGATACCTCTGAGTCCGCAGCTGGAAACGAATTAACTTCTCTAGGAAGAGATGGAGCTATATTGCTATTCAATGTAAATAATCCTGTTCCTGTGGCAACCTGGACCGTGAGTAAGGTATAAGTTGCTATGCATTTAATAATTATTTAATTATTAACTAAACTAAATTTTTTAGTATAACTCAAATTTAATAATTATTTAAACTAAATTATTAACTAAACAATTCAAATCAGATTCATTGATCTGACTAGGGGTATTTTAGGCATATTAGGCATTTTAGAGGTAGGTTGTCACAATAAAATTGTCAGGGTACTAAAAAAAGAAAAGAATAGTTAGGGTATGAAAGTGTCATTTCGCTATAGTTAGGTGTAATAAAGTGTCATTATACCTAAGTTTAGCATGTGCTTTAAAACTCGGGGACAACTCGATGAAACTTAACTCGGAAAAAATCGTTGTACTCGATCTAACTTGTTGAATAGGTCCAAAGCTTGGTCTTTTAAACTTGTCATTTATGCTTTTGTTTTGAACTTTGATTTGTGCTTTTGTTTTAACTTCTTAAGTCGTTTGGAACTATCTTATTTGGCTAAACTGATATGATTGTTGTATTTAATAAAGGCATTGATTAGTTAAAAGATTCTTATTTGCTCCCTCACCGAGCTTTGGCCAATCCTGGGTTTTAGAACCTTGAGATGAGCTTGTGAAACTGAGAGATCTTTAATTGTTTTGTGGATCAGTCAAATTATAGTCTCTCATATGCCCTATATTGGCTGTAGGTCTTCTTGCCTTTTACATTATTGAAAAATAATATTCTTTATGGACAATAAAACAAGGTTTGTATCCTTCTACCTCAATGAGAAACCATTTGATTTCAATGCACTCTCTTGTAAGGAAGTGCATGGTAGATGTGAAGTTTGTTGCAGGCCCTTTCCTATTCTATCATGTTCCTATTATAAGAACCACTTGTTGAAAAAACAAGTTAAATGGAGAGAAGGTAATAAAGGCTATAGTACCTCCTCGACGACCCTTTTCCTTGCCCTTCTCTTCAGTTCTTTTGGCAAACCTATTGTTTTCTTTCTCCTCTTAGCCTAGTGTCACTTGCACTGATCTTTTTTAGTCCAAGTGCCGTGCTTCCTTCCAGTATTGCTATTTGCTACAACTTAAGTTCAGTAACATTAGAGCCGAATGAACTTGTAATCTGATCTTTGCATTGCAGGCCAATGGAGGGGCACTTGCGTTCCTTAAAGACGATGATCATATGTTGGATGGGAAATCATCTCAAGTGTTGCTTGCATATGTCAATAGCCACCATGAATATGTTCTCTTTAATCCATACGACAAAGAAGTAGACGAGGTTAACGTGTCCCGTCGGGAGGACCCTGTAACATTTGAAGAAACAGGTGAACCTGCCTTGGTTTAATTTTCTTTTGCTTCTGATTGGTTTCCAACTTGATGTTTTTTAACTGCTATCTCATTCTGCTATAAAAATGAATTTACAATTTAAATTTGAAAGCCTTTTCTTCAATTTTGTTATGTCCAGAGTGTATTTTACCTCCTAGCACTTGCCCAGCCGTAGATTATGAAAAATATTATAGTTATATCGTAGGTTCCCAGTAAGTTAAATCTGATATGGTGCAGTTAGTGTTCACACATTGAGCCATTGTTTTAATTAGATCAGTTGTATTGGACCTGTATGAGATGAACTGTTTGTAGCCACTGCATTTTGTAACTGGTGACCTCCACGCACAGGGCCATGTTGCAACTGGTACCCAAACCAAAAATCTTGAACCATGCAACCGATTTTGGAGTTCGTTTACTGCATGTTACGGTTGATTGTTGAAATAGAGAAATGGTTAATTGATGTTTTATATCTTTCTTTTAGTAGGGAGCAAGTGGTATAATTAAGAACTTGCATTACTAGTTGAAGACTAACAAAAGTGATGTTTCTAACAGGGAAATTTGGGTATGCATCTATTTACGGAGAGCTTGATCACTTTGATCCAAAGAGAAAGCAAATTTCAGATGTCCCAGCTGTAGTATCGGAGAGGCCATGGGAGACCATATTCAGCAGCTCATCACATAACCTTCCTCCGCTATCTAAGTTATGTTCAGCCTTTCTGGAATCATTATTGGAGAAGAGGACAGTGGTTGCTGAGTGACTTGTAAACCGGTCAGGCAGTTAGATGTATACTAGATTTTTGTAATTTTCCGAGGAGACTAGTGGTAAAACAAGCAACACGCCAGGCAGATTGTACAACAATGTTTTTGTGTTTTTTTTATCTTTTATTTGCGGGAAATAGATATGTACCATAGCAAAACTGAAAGATGTTAACAGTCTGGTATGGGAATTTTGTTGAATGTCAAAGTATACAAAATGAGTCTACAGCTTCTGAGAATTATTTTTCATGGACTAAATTTGTTACACCCTTACCTGTTGTCTTTGAAAGGTCCAGTTCAATTCTATGTAGAAAATGACCTTTGATAATGCTGTTAGTGAACTCATGTTTAGGTTAAATAATATAAATAATAGGGAGTATTGTAAGCAATCTCACAATATCTTGTTCATTGCATTGAGTTTGCCTTTTCATTGTACAGTTAGATGTTAACTTTGATCCAGATACTCTTGAATACCCTTAAGACAATAGCAGAAGAACTCTGAGCTTTAGATGAAAAGTGACCAATGATGGTATTGAAGAGTGCATTGAAAAATTTGAGATAAATCAAGGGATTTACTTTGATGTTGACTTGAGTTCTCTGGTTTATGTGCCATGTTATGCATGTTCATCTATTATATGTGAATGATAGTCCTGAATTTGTCATGTGATCGATTCCTATTTTGCATGTGTGATATTTTCTGTCAGTCTTGAAATTTTCTAGTTTCTTGATACTTGTTATACATTGTGGGTCTTGTTTAGGATTGAGTCGGTCCAATTTCATTTGGATTGCATGTGCATTTATGGGGTTGTAGGTTTACCTAAAAACCTTTGGGAGATGTTGAACTCCCCATATCGAGGTGAACCTTGTGGTTCGAAAACAACCATTGTTGTATAATTGTAGTTTTCGATGGGAATAAAGTCTTTAGTGTGGAGTGTTGATGCAGTCACATTCGAGTATAATTTTATAATATATTTCCCGTATTAAAGAATATTTTTCTCCTTAATATTGTATATTTTATCATCCTTATATGCCTTTATGCAATCACGAGTTGCTGAGTGTTTGCCATACAGATTCAGGTCAATTCATACTAATTTTGAGAATAACTGTCGCTGAAACTTGCGAAAACCATTAACGTCTGGAGGCTGTAACAGGCTATGTAACAGCTGTTACACCCTACAGAAACTCACCCAAATTGACTGAACGCATGCGCGAAACCGTAAGGTGTAACATGCCATATAACGACGTTACTTAGTCTGTTACAAGTTCGAAAATAGCTTTAAAATGCGATTTTTGACCTAATTTGAAGAGGAGAGCCCCTAGAGCGACAGAGAGCTGAACGAATTTGCGTTCCCAAGGCGAGATCACGCACTTCTAGTGGAGGCTCGACTCCGTTGTAGGCATACTAAGGCACTAGGATCATTCGAGCTTCAAGCAACATCTAAGAAAGCGAGAAATCAGACCGTTCATGATCTTCAACCCTAACGGGTTTAAGGTTTCAAATTTCTTATTTTCTTTTTACTTTCTGGTATTGAATTTGATGATTTTTGGTTACAGCACCATGATTATGGGCTAAAATCCCGTAGTCATGGGTGCTAGGTCGTAAACTATGATTTTATATAGTTATAATTGATTGGATTGCATGTTGATTGATGAGTTGTGATTTATATTCTTGTTGATAATGTTGACGAGCATTAGAGGCTTGTTTGAGTTGTGTTGCCAAGCTTGAGAGGATCGGTGCGTAACAAAAACAATGCAATTCAAAGGGTTCAACTCTTCGAAACCCCTATCATTCGATCGTTAGTTTTATTGGAGTTGAGCTGTGTCGGGTTTGAGAGAATCATGATATAATTTGACTCAAGGTCCGGTTCCAAAACCGAGAGGTGAAATCGGCGTTTGTAATGACATATGATTCATCATGTGTTTTCATAATTAATTTTATTTATTGAATTGAGATATTTATAGTGACTTAACGTTAATATTACTCTCTATAAATTGTGTTAATTTAAGTTATATGGCGCAGATTGTATTGAATTAACCCTAATCGGTCCTTGTGGAATCGACTATGTGCTTGCCAAGTTTTATTACTTGTAACCACCACTTGCACTTGCACATATTCGTGAGCCCGTGGACCACTGTCTACGAACCCAACACTTAACTTTCAGGATTTCGGTCTGTCGGAGGCAAGGTGGCACGTGATGAAATTAAATTCACGATCCACCTAGCCGACGAGATATTATCAATGTCTAGCAGGCTATAAATATCACACCTAACCAATGAGACATGTGATAGCATTTTGTGCCCTAGTCCAATTGCTAGTAGCCTGTAAATGTCTATGTACATTATCATCGTTTGTAATATATATAAAACGGCTTTGTATTATTTATGTGTTGAAGTAATATGTTAAGCATGATCTGATTTACGACCACTAAAGTAGTAGAACCATAAATCTGTACGGATCACACTTAACGAGTCCCTGGTCAATATACGCTTCTATAGAAGCGACCAGTATGAGGATGGTTCTCAATGACGTAGTTCTACTTGTCATAGGGATGAGGGATCCCGGAATCATATCATAGATATCATAAGGTGATTGATATCAGACGACCCGCTTTGAATAGTGTTTTCATAGATTAAGCCATGAACATATTCAAATGCGATAGCTTGTCACGATATCCTTAGACCGAGGAGTCTTTGTGATCGCTATGCAATGTACGTGCGGCTTTAACTTGCGCCTAACGCTTTCCGTAACAGGATTGCAATAACGGGCATGATTGTGTGGCGGAACGGGTTGCATGCGTGACACGAAAGACGGCTAAGGGATTTATCCCTCACACTACGGTATGAGAAAGATATTCGTTAAAGGCCTCTTGATCGAGACTGAATGAGAGTAAGAGCATGGCCATGCCGGTGATACGGGTTATCAATTCTCAGCCATCTCACATATCAAGTAACAATGATTGATTAAACAAGGGTGACGACTCTATGCCTTGTGATCAATCGGCATATCTAGAGATAATAGGATAGTGACTTGCACGCACAAGGTTAAGTCGAGTCATCGATCGTCATGCACCTTGGGTAATCATAACTTCTTACTAGAGGCCCCTTATGATGGATCGGGCGAGAGAGATCTTTTGTGCCGATCTGCGAACGGTGGCATGAGCCTGGAGGGTCACACACATTCAAGACGGATAACTTGAGACAAGGAAACCTTAACGTTTCTTGAGGAGCAATGCATGGAAAAAACTGAAGGTTTTGGGCCATGGGTTCGGTTTAAGAGAATAATTAGTGAATCGAGAGAACTGAATTTTTTCGTCGATGTCGTGTCGGATTTTGTTTGATAAGTAACGACAAAAAGGGCCGGGCAAAATTTTGGACACGACACGAAACCACATGGGTGAGCCCATTGGGCTCGGCCCATTAGGTCACGTGATCGGCCCAAACAAGGGCCCATTATGGGCCCAATAAGCCCAATATGGCCGGCCGCATTGGTGGGTCCAAGAGTGGGGGCCACACAACACCATGCTTGGTTGATGATTGTGGATTAAGAGGTGAGTGATTTAAGGGGTATGGGTGATGACACTTTAAGCCCATACCATTCACTTTTAGACCCATGCTTATGAGTTGGATGATGAAGGTAAATATCTAATATTGATTCATTACACAAAATAATCACACAACTCTCACAAGCTCCCTCTCTCTCTCTCTAGTGGCCGGCCAACATTTCTCTCTCCTCTCATCTTGCTCTCTTGTTCTTCATTTAATTATTCTAGTAGGCAATTAAGTGAAGGATCTTCAAGATCATCCCCTTGGTGTGGACTTGCTTTAGAGAAGAAGATCCGAAAGTTCTTCTTTATCGATTCAACAAGACTTAAAGGTAAACATCTTGTGGAATATATTTTGCCTTGGGATTTAACGGTTTATGTTCTTGGACAAGGTTTGGAGTTGATTTTGTTAAATGCTTTCGCTATCTCGATGATCTAGAACGCTCCAAAACCCTATAGTGGTATCAGAGGGTGGTTAACCCTCTTAATCTTTGTCTTGTTGAACTTGTTTCAGTTTTATGTTTATTTGCATGCTAATCTTGTTGATAACATGTTTTTAATGCTTTTTGAGATAATTGCATGAAAAATGTTATTTTTGGAAAATATATTGAATTTGGAATTTTTCAGAAATTATTGGATTTGTCGGGTTCGAGAAGAGACTCTCGGGGAGCCGGATCGGGGGTACCGGACGGAGGTCACCGGAGGCCGGGGAGGCCGGCGGTGACAGGAGCCGTCCCCACTCTTGGCCGAGGCCGAGAGTGGAGGCAAGCTCGGTTTAGGCCTTCCAAGGCCCAAACCGATCCGTGGTGTTGGGCTCGGCCCAATGGGCTTCGGCCTGTTGAGCTTGGGCTCGACTTGGTTCGTGCACGGTGTTTGATCCGTGGCATGAACCTGCGATCCAATATTTCGAAAACTTTCAAAATTTAATCATTTTTGATAAACCGTTTTTCGAAAAGGTCTAGTTTCGATAAACATGACCAAGCAACTTGGCAAAATTAAAACCGAAATAATTGCAAATTATTTGATAACATGTTTGTGTGATAACATGTTGGATGATGTGATGAGAAATGGCTAGTAATTCAACAAACTCATCTAATTTGTCGTTGAGGACTATACTCGAAAAGTGTAAACTCAACGGGACAAATTATCTGGACTGGGACAGGAATTTACGACTTGTGTTAAAGTTGGAACGCAGGGAGTACGTCCTTGACAAGGCTATCCCGGTGGATCCAGCTGCCAACGCAACGAGGGTCGTTAAGGATGCGTACCAGAAACACCTTAGCGACTCTATCGACGTTGCGTGTGTCATGCTGGGCTGCATGGAGGCGGACCTCCAGAAGCAGTTTATGGAGCTATCCCATGATCCGTTTGCAATGTTTGCACAGATCAAGGATATGTTAAAAGAGAAAGTACGTATTGAAAAATACAGTGTTCTCTGAGAACTCATTGCTTGCAAGATGTCAGCAGGCAGCTCCGTAGGTCCATGATAGCATTTTGTGCCCTAGTCCAATTGCCAGTAGCCTGTAAACGTCTATGTACATTATCATCGTTTGTAATATATATATAAAACGGCTTTATATTACTTATGTGTTGAAGTAATATGTTGAGCATGATCTGATTTATGACCACTAAAGTAGTAGAACCATAAATCTGTACGGATCACACTTAACGAGTATCTGGTCAATCTACGCTTCTATGGAAGCGACCAGTATGAGGATGGTTCTTAATGACGTAGTTCTACCTGTCATAGGGATGAGGGATCCCGGAATCATATCATAGATATCATGAGGTGATTGATATCGGACGACCCGCTTTGAATAGTGTTTTCATAGATTAAGCCATGAACATATTCAAATGCGATAGCTTGTCATGATATCCTTAGACCGAGGAGTCTTTGTGATCACTATGCAATGTACGTGCGACTTTAACTTGCGCCTAACGCTTTCTGTTACAGGATTGCAATAACGGGCATGATTGGGTGGCGGAACGGGTTGCATGAGTGACACGAAAGACGGCTAAGGGATTTATCCCTCATACTACGGTATGGGAAAGATATCCGTTAAAAGGCCTCTTTATAGAGACTGAATGAGAGTAAGAGCATGGCCATGCCGGTGATACGGGTTATCAGTTCTCAGCCATCTCACATATCAAGTAACAATGATTGATTAAACAAGGGTGACGACTCTATGCCTTGTGATCGATCGGGATATCTAGAGATAATAGGATAGTGACTTGTACGCACAAGGTTAAGTCGAATCATCGATCGTCATGCACCTTGGGTAATCATAACGTCTTACTAGAGGCCCCTTATGATGGATCGGGCAAGAGCGATATTTTGCGCCGATCTACCAACGGTGGCATGATCCTGAAGGGTCACACACATTCAAGACGGATAACTTGAGACAAGGAAATCTTAACGTTTCTTGAGGAGCAATACATGGACAAAACTGGAGGTTTTGTGCCATTGGTTCGGTTTGAGAGAATAATTAGCGAATCGAGAAAACTGAGTTTTTTTGTCGATATCGCGTTGGACTTTGTTTGATAAGTAACGACAAAAAGGGTTGGGCGTTTTTGGACACGATACGAAACCACATGGGCGAGCCCATTGGGCTCGGCCCATGAGGTCTCATGGCCGGCCCAAACAAGAGCCCATTAAGGGCCCAATAAGCCCTCTTGGCCGGCCCACATGGTGGGTCCATGTGTGGGGGCCACACAACACCATGCTTAGTTGGTGATTGTGGATTAAGAGATGAGTGATTTAAGGGGTATGGGTTAAAGCACCTTTAAGCCCATACCAATCACTTTTGACCCATGCTTATGAGTTGGATGATGAATTGAAATATCTAACATTCATTCATTAATAAAAAATTAATCACACAACTCACAAGACTCTCTCTTCTCTCTCTAGTGGCCTGCCACCTCTCTCTCTCTCCTCAATCTTGCTCTCTTGTTCTTCATTTAATTGTTCTAGTAGGCAATTAAGTTAAGAATCTTCAAGATCATCTCCTTGGTGTGGACTTGCTTTAGAGAAGACGATCCGAAAGTTCTTCTTTAATCGATTCAACAAGACTTAAAGGTAAACATCTTGTGGAATAGATTTTCCCTTGGAATTTAACGGTTTATGTTCTTGGACAAAGGTTTGGAGTAGATTTTATTATAATGCTTCCGCTATCTCGACGATCTAGAACGCTCCAAAACCCTACCGTGGTATTAGAGGGTGGTTACCCTCTTAATCTTTGTCTTGTTGAGTATGTTTCCGTTTTATGATTATTTGCATGCCAAAATTGTTGATAACATGATTTTAATGCTTTTTGGGGTATTTGCATGAAATATGTTATTTTTGAAAATATATTGAATTTGGGATTTTTCGGAAATTATTGGATTTGTCGGGTCCGAGAAGAGACTCTCGGGGAGCCGGATCGGAGGTACCGGACGGAGGTCATCGGATGCCGGGGAGGCCAGCGGTGACCGGGGCCGTCCCCACTCTAGACCGAGGCCGAGAGTGGAGGCAAGCTCGGTTTGGGCCTTGGAAGGCCCAAACCGAGCCGTGACATGTTGGGGCTCGGCCCAATGGGCTTTCGGCCCAATGGGCTTTCGGCCCGTTGGCTTGGCCCGACTTGGTTCGTGCACGGTGTTTGATCCGTGGCACGAACCCACGATCCAATATTTCGAAAACTTTCAAAATTTAATCGGTTTCAATAAACCGTTTTTCGTAAAGGTCTAGTTTCGATAAACCCGACCGAGCAACTTGGCAAAATTAAAACCGGAATAATTGCATATTATTTGATAACATGTTTGTGTGGTAACATGTTGGATGATGTGAAGAGATGTATAATGCATTAGTAGCCCATTAGATTTTATCGCTTTCACGGTTTGCATGCCGTTAGTGTTAGCGTGTAATTATTCTTTCATTCAAGCCCATAAAGTGTAATTATTTTTTATCCGGTCTACGAACCGAGTATTGATTGTAATTACTACTTAAAGACGAGAAGGATGGAAAATCGAGCACAATGACGGTCTTGGAGGAAGTCCAAGAGCTAGTGAGAGCCCGAATGAGAAAGACGAGAAGAAATGGTGATTCGTAGAATCCTAAGATTAGGATGGGCTATAAAATGCATATTTAACGCTTTATGTTTGCTTGCTTGTATTATTTAAATAATAACATGCTTGCATGCTTAGCTTATAAGTTTATAAGCAATCACCTCACATGCAAAGATTAAAATCGATTTTAATTGTTTGCATGTTTAAAGCGTTGTGAACCATCATCGCACGGGTTGTGATGGATGAGTTCAAGTTTGAAACGTGTTTGCACGGGTTGCAAATGAAGATAGTATGTGATACAATTAGAAACGTCACAACACGGGTTGTTGATGACGGGTTCGTAATTGTGCCAAATACTTTCGAATTATTAAACACAACCAAATTACAACGTAATTTGAGTCAAGTGAGATGCCACCCAAATTCACACCCATGTAGAAACATTTTATCGGTGTCGTGCGCTTTAGCGGAGCATCGATCGAATGGGTTCTATATGGAAATGGTAAACTTTGTGGGATGTCGTGCGCCTTAGCGGAGCATCTGCACAAAGTTAACTCGTTAGTGAAGGTTGGTTGACTCGACCACGATTCTTGGCCTGAGGTCGAGCTGGGGTATAGGAAGGGTAAGCCGTGTGTTTTATGCACATACCCTGACCAAGAGTTACACGGGTTGTAATTGGACGGACGTCCTACCTAAATAAGTCAATTGGAGCGGTGCGCCTTAGCGTACTTCAAATGACGAATAAGGGATCTTGATTTAAAGATTCTAAACCTTAGAATCAGATGGTTGGTGTTTAATTCGGATCTTCGTAAATTTATTCAACTTTTCTGATTAAATTTACTTTCTTCGTGTAGAAATGGCTAGTAATTCAACAAACTCGTCTAATTTGTCGTTGAGGACTATACTCGAAAAGTGTAAACTAAACGGGACAAATTATCTGGACTGGGACAGGAATTTACGACTTGTGTTAAAGTTGGAACGCAAGGAGTACGTCCTTGAAAAGGCTATCCCGGTGGAGCCAGCTGCCAACGCAACGAGGGTCGTTAAGGATGCGTACCAGAAACACCTTAGCGACTCTATCGACGTTGCGTGTGTCATGCTGGGCTGCATGGAGGCGGACCTCCAGAAGCAGTTTATGGAGCTATCCCATGATCCGTTTGCAATGTTTGCACAAATCAAGGATATGTTCAAAGAGAAAGTACGTATTGAAAAATACATTGTTCTCCGAGAACTCATTGCCTGCAAGATGTCAGCAGGCAGCTCCGTAGGTCCACACGTCCTACGTATGAAGGGACATTTCGACCATATGACTAGCATCGGTATGTCTATGGAAAAGGAAATGGCTGCGAATTTTATTCTGCAATCCCTTTCTCATACATATGGTGGGTTCATCATGAACTATCACATGCATGACATGGACAAGACCGCGTCGAAGTTGCACAGCATGCTAGTGACTGCCGAGAAGAGCATAAGGGCCAGTTCGCCCAAAAGTGTTCTTATGGTCAAGAAGGGATCCAACTTCAAAGCTGGTGGTGGAAAGGGTAAAACCCCAATGCACCTGACAGGAAAGACCAAACGACCATTTGTTCCTAGACCTTCCATGCCCGTAAAAGGCAAGGGGAAGGCAAAGGAGTCGGTCTGTTTCTACTGTCAAAAGCCTGGTCATTGGAAGAAAGACTGTCAGCAACTAAAGGAGGATCAGAAGAAGGGCGGTGGGGCCGCTACTTCATCAGGTATTCCATTAGAGCTATATCTTTCTACGATAAATACTTGGGTACTTGACACTGGAGCTGAGTCTCATGTCTGTGCGGATATGCAGGTGTTACACAGTAGAAGAGATATGGGGGAAAACGAGGTGGACCTAAGAGTTGGGAACAACGTCAGAGTTGCCACAATTGCCGTGGGTTCTGTTAACCTTGTTTTACCCAATGGGCTTGTAATTGAACTTCATGATGTGTTTTGCGTACCTGCTTTCAGCAGGAATATTATTTCAATTTCTCTTCTTGAAAAAGAAGGTTATTATTTTAATATTAAGAACGGGTTTTTTAATATTATGCGCAACAACATGATTTATGGCAATGCTCACACTGTTGGAGGTTTATACATATTGAATATGCAAAACTCGAGATCCAACATGCCCTATAATATAAATGCTAAGAGGTTTAAAGCTAATGATTTAGACCAAACTCTAATCTGGCATTGTCGTCTAGGTCACATAAATGAGAAACGCATCTCAGCGCTTCATAAGTGCGGACTTCTAAGTCAATTCGAATTCCAAACGATTGATAGATGCGAAGCTTGTTTAATGGGCAAGATGACTAAAGCGCCCTTCACTGGTTTAGGTGAAAGGGCAGGTGATCTATTGGGTTTAGTACATTAAGACGTATGTGGACCAATGAGTACACCAGCCAGAGGTGGTTTAGGCTACTTTATCACATTTATTGACGATTTCAGTAGATATGGTTATGTCTATCTCATGAGACATAAGTCCGAAGCCTTTGATAAATTCAAGGAGTTTAGGACTGAAGTAGAAAACTAACTCGGAAAGAGTATCAAGGCACTCCGTTGTGATCGGGGTGGAGAATACTTATCCGAGGAGTTTCTTAGTTATCTTACTGAAGGTGGAATACTATCTCAGTGGACTCCGCCAGGAACACCGCAACTTAATGGTGTGTCCGAGCGGAGGAATAGGACATTGTTGGATATGGTTCGATCGATGTTAAGTCTCACTGATCTCCCAATCTCCTTCTGGGGTTATGCTCTGCAAACGGTCGCATTCATAATAAACATGGCTCCGTCGAAAGCAGTGGAAGGGACATCATTCGAGAAATGGTACGGGAAGGAACACGTTTTGCCCTTCCTAAAAATCTGGGGTTGTGAGGCTTACGTAAAACGGTTGCTTGCAACCAAGCTCGAACCGAGATCAGATAAGTGCACTTTCGTCGGATATCCAAAAGAAACAAAAGGATACTACTTCTACAAACCGAGCGAAAATAAAGTTTTTGTCGCTCGAGGTGGGACATTCTTGGAAAAGGAGTTCATTTCCAAGACAGTCAGTGGGATGGCTGTTCATCTTGATGAAGTTCTAGATAAGATGGTCACTCGGGAACCACTAGACGACCCACTAGAAGAAGTAGAGCCATTAGTGGTCGTTGAGCAAGAACCAATAGCTACAGTTAATGAGGACGGTCCGAAAGGATAAGTCATGCACCTGTCAGATACGGTTTCCTAGTAACTGGAGGTGATGATTTAGTATTAGTTGACAATGATCCAGCTACCTTTCGAGAGGCCTTGGACGGAACCGACTGTGAGAAATGGCTGGAAGCCATGAGGGAAGAAATGCAATCCATGTCAGATAATGAAGCGTGGGACTTGGTGGAACAAACCCCTGACTGTTAGCTAGCATTGGGTGTAAATGGATCTTTAAAATAAAGATAGACATGGATGGCAAACCTCATACCTATAAAGCAAGACTGTTAGCAAAAGGTTATAGGCAAATCCACGGAATTGACTATGAAGAGAACTTTTCTCCAGTAGCTATGGTCAAATCTATCTGCATTCAACTTGCCGTAGCAGCGTATCATAACTATGAGATATGGCAAATGGATGTCAAAACCGCCTTCCTCAACGGGAGGTTAGCTGAGGACGTTTATATGTCCTAGCCTGAGGGTTTTGAGGATCCAAAGAATAAAGAAAATATTTGCAAGTTGCTCAAATAAATCTATGGTTTGAAGCAAGCATCTCGGAGTTGGAATCAGCGTTTTGATGAAGTTGTGAAACAGTTTGGCTTCATCAAGAACGATGATGAATCTTGCGTATATAAAAAGGCAGATGGGAGCAAAATAGTCTTCTTGGTGCTTTATGTTGATGACATACTGCTCATTGGAAACGACGTCCCTACCTTGCTTTTAACAAAGACTTGGTTAGGTGAATGTTTCGCAATGAAGGACTTAGGCGAGGCCTCTTACATCTTTGGGAACAAGATATATAGAGACCGTGCCAAGCAGGTCTTGGGCTTAAGTCAAAGCACCTACATAGACAAAGTGTTGAGACGATTCTCAATGCAAGATTCAAAGAAAGGATGTAAGGACCTCTCCCGGGCAGTTAGACTAAAATCTGGGAAAATTCAAATTTTTTGAATAGTGACCAGATCGAGTCTGAACCTGACCCCGAGAGTTGTTTTGGACATAAGATGACGTTATTTTTGACCAAGCTAAGTTCAGGGCGACTAAAGACCACTTCGTGACCCATTCGGGGAAAGTTGACTTAGGTTGACTTTTTGCCGGAAAAGTCAACCGAGGACGTTTTGGGCGATTCTGGACTCGTTAAGTCCCGAATCGCAAAACGGTCGATGCAGTATTTTTAGTTAGCCCATTTTAAGTCCCTCGGGAGATTTTGCTGAAATCTCGATAAAAGTGCCCGTTCGGGGTCCGAAACGTCCGATTTTGGGAAATCTGATCCGTTTTCGGTTGGTGGAAAAGGTGACCGATGTGATTGATGGGTTAGGTATCAAGGGGAAAAGGAAGTGACTTGTTGTGTGTGGGGTTTGGTGATGTTGGGAAAGAGGAAAAATGGTTGATTTTTGGGTTTTCATTTTATTTAATTAAGTAATTAATTAAATAAAATGTGTTGTTATAAGGAGGGGGAGCTCCCATTTCATCCGAGAACAACCAAGAGAAAGAGAGGGAGAAGAGAAGAAAGAAGGAGAGAGAAAGAGAAAGAGAAAGAGGGAAGGAGAAGGAGGGTCCGGCCAAGCAAGGAGGATTTCCCGTCAATCCGTTCGTCGTTTCTTCGAGATTTCTTCGTATTCAGAATCCCGGCATCGAGGACTACAAGAGTTATGGTTTCTCTTTTCGATTTGGAGTAGTTTGGTTCGTGGGTTTTAAGTAGAAATGTGTTGTTTTAAGTTTAGTTAGACACTAGAGATGATTAGGCATGTTTTAAGACAAATTTGAACAAATTCCGGTGACCGGAGGGTCGCCGGAGCTCCGGCCACGTTGGTGGCTGATTCCAGTGGCCATGGAACGCTGACTCGAAGTGCTTCAACCTTCATCTTGTGAGTTTTTCCAAAGGAGAAACGGTTTGGGAGCTAGAAGCCCGGGAAGTGACTGAACCGCTGAATCTGTCCAGCCGGACGGACAATCTGTTTTGCTCCGGACGGAGCCGTTCCCATTCGAATTTGGTTCCGAGAAAAACATGAAGTTTGTAGAGGACTAGCAGAGCTTCAAATTTAATGTTTACGTGTTTTCCAGACGAGCTACGGATTTGGAGCTGCAAGTCCGGGAAGTGGACTGTTCTGCCGAATCTGTCTCTGGACAGATTCGAAGTAAATCCCGTAGCTCGATTTTGTATCCCGAGAATTAATGTGGTGGCTTGTGTGGGGCCCACGAGCCCGGGGCTCGGGTTTTGTGAGTTCGGGTGGTCCCGGGTGACCCCCGAGTCGATAACTTGCGTATTTGATAATTTCCGGATTTAAATTGTGAAAGACGGTTTTTCCACCAATAACTTTAATTGAAGTATTTTAACGCTCGGGTGTCGGAATTCGATTCCGTTAATTGCATTGGTCTTAAAATATTAAATGAGGAGTTTAGAATCAAGTTTCATAATTTTCGGAGTCCCGAGGGTCAAAAACTCGTTTCCGGGCAGATTGGGTGTTTCGGGGAAAATGGGTCATTCCGGACCCATTTTGGCTACTTTGATTAATTTGAAGTGTGTCCAAGTGTTAGACACTTGTTGGAGTACACTTGTAAATTTATTGCATTCGTTTCAGAGTCTGTTTGAGTTTTTAATTATTGAATATAATTATTAGTTGATATTGACGCTCGCGGGAAAGGCAAGGCGTGAATAGCTCGAGCGGGAGGCTAGGAGCGTACGTGGAGCTTTCCTAAGGTAGGGGGACATAGCTACCTAGACTATATGGCTTGATGCCTTTGTTTGATTATATATGTGTGTGTATATACGTGTGAGCATGATTTGGCACTATGGTAGTGGCGTGAATATGCTTAGTGTGATTATATGCGAATATTGAGATTTGCATGATAATGTTGGGTGAATTAGTTTAGTATAACTCTGAACTGATTGTATGCACGGGATTGTGCCAGGTATTATATTATTTGCTTTTCAGACGATGATTTATTCCGTCTTGCACCTAGTATGTTTTCTGCATGAGTATGGTGTGATACTTGTGTTACAGGTGGTGTGTAAGGTAAACCGAGTTGAGGGTGGATTCCCTTGATCGAGATCGGTTACCTTTATTTGTGGTAAGGGTCAACCGAGCTGAGGGTGGACTCCCTTAGTTGTGATCGGTTACCTTTATTTAGGTGTAAGGTAAACCGAGTTGAGGGTGGATTCTCTTGATCGAGATCGGTTACCTTTATCTTTGTGGTAAGGGTCAACCGAGCTGAGGGAGGACTCCCTTAGTTGTGATCGGTTACCTTTATTTAGGTGTAAGGTAAACCGAGTTGAGGGTGGATTCCCTTGATCGAGATCGGTTACCTTTATCTTTGTGGGAAAGGTCAACCGAGCTGAGGGTGGACTCCCTTAGCTGTGATCGGTTGCCTTTATTTAGGTGTAAGGTGAATAGAGTTGAGGGTGGACTCCCTTGATCGAGATCGGTTACCTTTACCTAAGGGAGGGTGAACCGAGGCAAGGGTGGATTCCCTGGGCTGAAATCGGTTACCCTAGGGTGTAGTTAATTATGTTATACAACTACTTTTGCATTGTTATCATCTTGTGTATGTGCGATGTTTGAGTCTTGGAGGTAGCGTGTTCACCCCTACAACTTGTGCAGGTTATGGATGCGTTTAGATCTTTTGACTGGGAGCTTGGGGGCGTGTCGTGTCGACGTGTCTTTGCCAGTGGTGTTTGGTCGGCTGTTGTAGACTCTGTTGAGTCGTAACTTGTTTTGTTACTGCTTTTCATTATCCGGTTTATTACTTTATTTTGTAAAACACTCGGTGAGGTGGCGTTATGCCTCACCATTATGGTATTTATTTATGAGTTACTTGCTTCATTTTCAAAGGATGTTTTGATGGAATTGTTTTAGAACTGGTTTACTTACTTGTGCAATCACCTTTAAGTTAGGGACGCCTAAACTAAAGGTGCTGACTTTGTGCGAGTATAGTTATGATACACTCGAGGACGCTCGAGGTGTTTCATAATTATTTCGTATATGTATCTTCGTATATGTATTATCGATACTTGTATTTTATCGCGTGACGACTAAGATTCGGAGAACCGGATCTTGGGGCGTTACAAAGGATTGCTGCCCATGCGTCATGGCATGAAGCTTAGCAAGAAGCAGTGTGGTGAGACACCTGCAGAGCTAGCAAGAATGAATGAGAACCCATATGCTTCGACTATAGGGTCCATAATGTATGCCATGATATGTACGAGACCGGATGTCTCGTTTGCCCTAAGCTGTACCAGTAGACATCAATCCAAACCCGGTGAGGCACACTGGATTGCCGTCAAGGCGATTCTCAAATATTTGAGAAAAACCAAAGACGCTTTTCTTGTATACGGGGGAAGAAATGATGATCTAGTTGTCAAAGGATATGTCGACGATAGTTTCCAGACAGACCCCGATGACTTTAAAAGTCAGTTGGGATATGTGTTTACATTGAACGGTGGAGCATTCAGCTGGAAAAGCAAGAAGTAGGACACCATTGCCGACTCTACGACCGAAGCTGAGTACATTGCTGCATCAGAAGCGGCAAAAGAGGCTGTATGGATCAGGAGTTTCATGGCTGGGTTAGGTGTAATTCAAAACCCATCTAACCTAGTAGACTTATATTGTGACAACACCGGGGCCATTGCGCAAGCTAAGGAACCCAGGGCACATGACAGATCCAAACATGTACTAAGAAAGTATCACATCATCCGCTACACTGTTGCTAGAGGTGACGTGAAGATCCACTACGTTGCAACTGATGATAACACAGCCGACCCCTTGACCAAGGCTCTTCCACAAGCAAAACATGATAAACATGTTAGGTCAATAGGTATAGACTGGGTCTTAGATTAGAACTAGGGGCAAGTGGGAGATTGATAGCATTTTGTGCCCTAGTCCAAATGCCAGTAGCCTGTAAACGTCTATGTACATTATCATCGTTTGTAATATATATATAAAACGGCTTTATATTACTTATGTGTTGAAGTAATAAGTTGAGCATGATCTGATTTATGACCACTAAAGTAGTAGAACCATAAATCTGTACGGATCACACTTAACGAGTCCCTGGTCAATCTACGCTTCTATAGAAGCGACCAGTATGAGGATGGTTCTTAATGACGTAGTTCTACTTGTCATAGGGATGAGGGATCCCGGAATCATATCATAGATATCATGAGGTGATTGATATCGGACGACCCGCTTTGAATAGTGTTTTAATAGATTAAGCCATGAACATATTCAAATGCGATAGCTTGTCACGATATCCTTAGACCGAAGAGTCTTTGTGATCACTATGCAATGTACGTGCAGATTTAACTTGCGCCTAACGCTTTTTGTAACAGGATTGCAATAACGGGCATGATTGGGTGGCAGAACGGGTTGCATTAGTGACATGAAAGACGGCTAAGGGATTTATCACTCATACTACGGTATGGGAAAGATATCCGTTAAAAGGCCTCTTGATTGAGACTGACTGAGAGTAAGAGCATGGCCATGCCGGTGATACGGGTTATCAGTTCTCAGCCATCTCACATATCAAGTAACAATGATTGATTAAACAAGGGTGACGACTCTATGCCTTGTGGTCGATCGGGATATCTAGAGATAATAGGATAGTGACTTGTACGCACAAGGTTAAGTCGAATCATCGATCGTCATGCACCTTGGGTAATTATAACATCTTACTAGAGGCCCCTTATGATGGATCGGGCAAGAGCGATCTTTTGCGCCGATCTACCAACGGTGGCATGAGCCTGAAGGGTCACACACATTCAAGACGGATGACTCGAGACAAGGAAACCTTAACATTTCTTGAGGAGCAATACATGGACAAAACTGGAGCTTTTGTGCCATGGGTTCGGTTTGGGAGAATAATTAGCGAATGGAGAAAACTGAGTTTTTTCGTCGATATCGCGTCGGACTTTGTTTGATAAGTAACGACAAAAAGGGTCGGGCGTTTTTGGACACGACACGAAACCACATGGGCTAGCCCATTGGGCTCGGCCCATGAGGTCTCATGGCCGGCCCAAACAAGGGCCCATTAAGGGCCCAATAAGCCCTCTTGGCCGGCCCACATGGTGGGTCCATGTGTGGGGGCCACACAACACCATGCTTAGTTGGTGATTGTGGATTAAGAGGTGAGTGATTTAAGGGGTATGGGTTAAAGCACCTTTAAGCCCATACCAATCACTTTTGACCCATGCTTATGAGTTGGATGATGAATTGAAATATCTAACATTCATTCATTAATCAAAAATTAATCACACAACTCACAAGACTCTCTCTTCTCTCTCTAGTGGCCGGCCACCTCTCTCTCTCTCCTCAATCTTGCTCTCTTGTTCTTCATTTAATTGTTCTAGTAGGCAATTAAGTGAAGGATCTTCAAGATCATCTCCTTGGTGTGCACTTGCTTTAGAGAAAAAGATCCGAAAGTTCTTCTTTAATCGATTCAACAAGACTTAAAGGTAAACATCTTGTGGAATAGATTTTTCCTTGGGATTTAACGGTTTATGTTCTTGGACAAAGGTTTGGAGTAGATTTTATTATAATGCTTCTGCTATCTCGACGATCTAGAACACTCCAAAAGTCTACAGTCCACACGTCCTACTCATGAAGGGACATTTCGATCATATGACTAGTCTCGGAATGACTATGGAGAAAGAAATGGCTGCAGATTTTATTCTGTAATCCCTTCCTCATGCATATGGTGGATTCGTTATGAACTATCACATGCATGACATGGACAAGACCGCATCGGAGTTGCACATCATGTTAGTGACTGCCGAGAAGAGCATAAGGGGCAGTTCGCCCAAAAGTGTTCTTATGGTCAAGAAGGGATCCAGCTTCAAAGCTGGTGGTGGCAAGGGTAAAGGCCCAATGCACCTGACAGGAAAGATCAGACGACCATTTGTTCCTAAACCTTCCATGTCCGTGAAGGGCAAGGGGAAGGCAAAGGAGTCGGTCTTTTTCTACTGTCAAAAGCCTGGTCATTGGAAGAAAGACTGTCAGCAACTGAAGGAGGATCAGAAGAAGGGCGGTGGGGCCGCTACTTCGTCAGGTATTCCATTAGAGCTAAATCTTTCTACTATAAATACTTGGGTACCAGACACTAGAGCTGAGTCTCATGTTGTGCGGATGTGCATGTGTTGCATAGTAGAAGAGATATGGGGGAAAACGAGGTGGACCTAAGAGTTGGGAACAATGTCAGAGTTACCGCAACTGCTGTGGGTTCTGTGAACCTTGTTTTGCCTAGTTGGGAACAATGTTAAGTCTCACTAATCTCCCGATATCCTTTTGGGGTTACGCTCTGCAAACGGTCATTCATAATAAGCAGGGCTCCGTCGAAAACAGTGGAAGGGACATCATTCGAGAAATGGTACGGGAAAGAACCCATTTCGTCCTATCTAAAAATCTGGGGTTGCGAGGCTTATGTAAAAGGGTTGCTTGCAACCAAGCTCGAACCGAGATCAGATAAGTGCACTTTCGTCAGATATCCAAAAGAAACAAAAGGATACTACTTCTACAAACCGAGCGAAAATAAAGTTTTTGTCGCTCGAGGTGGGACATTCTTGGAAAAGGAATTTATTTCCAAGACAGTCAGTGGGAGGGCTGTTCATCTTGATGAAGTTCTAGATGAGATGGTCACTCGGGAACCACTAGACGACCCACTATAAGAAGTAGAGCCAGAAGTGGTCGTTGAGCAAGAACCAATAGCTACTGTTAATGAGGACGGTCCAAGGCGGTCTGAAAGGATAAGTCATGCACCTATCAGATACAGTTTCCAAGAAACTGGAGGTGATGATTTAGTGTTAGTGGACAATGATCCAGCTACCTTTCGAGAGGCCTTGGACGGAACCGACTCTGAGAAATGGCTGGAAGCCATGAGGGAAGAAATGCAATCCATGTCAGATAATCAAGTGTGGGACTTGGTGGATCAAACCCCTGACGTAAAAGTCATTAGGTGTAAATGGATCTTTAAAATAAAGATAGACATGGATGGCAAACCTCAGAACTATAAAGCGAGACTGGTAGCAAAAGGTTATAGGCAAGTCCACAGAATTGACTATGAAGAGACCTTTTCTCCAGTAGCTATGGTCAAATCTATCCGCATTTTACTTGCCGTAGTAGCGTATCATAACTATGAGATATGGCAAATGGATGTCAAAACCGCCTTCCTCAACGGGAGGTTAGCTGAGAACGTTTATATGTCCCAGCCTGAGGGTTTTGAGGATCCTAAGAATAAGGGAAAGCTTTGCAAGTTGCTCAAATCAATTTATGGTTTGAAGCAAGCATCGGAGTTGGAATCATCGTTTTGATGAAGTTGTGAAACAGTTTGGCTTCATCAAGAACGATGATGAACCTTGCGTATATAAAAAGGCAGATGGAAGCAAAGTAGTATTCTTGGTGCTTTATGTTGATGACATACTGCTCATTGGAAACGACGTCCCTACCTTGCTCTAAACAAAGACTTGGTTAGGTGAGTGTTTCGCAATGAAGGACTTAGGCGAGGCCTCTTACATCTTGGGGATCAAGATATATAGAGTCCGTGCCAAGCGGGTCTTGGGCTTAAGTCAAAGCACCTACATAGAAAAAGTGTTGAGAAGATTCTCAATGCAAGATTCAAAGAAAGGACTGCTGCCCATGCGTCATGGCATGAAGTTAAGCAAGAAACAGTGTGCGGAGACACCTGCAGAGTTAGCAAGAATGAACGAAATACCATATGCTTCGGCTATAGAATCCATAATGTATGCCATGATATGTACGAGACCGGATGTCTCGTTTGCCCTAAGCTGTACCAGTAGACATCAATCCAAACCCGGTGAGGAACACTGGATTGCCTTCAAGGCGATTCTCAAATATTTGAGAAAAACCAAAGACGCTTCTCTTGTATACGGGGGAAGAAATGATGATCTAGTCGTCAAAGGATATGTCGACGCTAGTTTCCAGACAGACCCCGATGACTTTAAGAGTTAGTTGGGATATGTGTTTACGTTAAACAGTGGAGCATTCAGCTGGAAAAGCAAGAAGCAGGACACCATTGCAGACTCTACGACCAAAGCTGAGTACATTGCTGCATCGGAAGCGGCAAAAGAGGTTGTATGGATCAGGAGTTTCATGGCTGGGTTAGGTGTAATTCAAAACCCATCTAACCCAGTATACTTATATTGTGACAACACCGGGGACATTGCGCAAGCTAAGAAACCCAGGGCACATGACAAATCCAAACACGTAGTCAGGAAGTATCACATCATCCGCGACATTGTTGCTAGAGGTGACGTGAAGATCCACTACTTTGCATCTGATGATAACACAGCCGACCCCTTGACCAAGGCTCTTCCTAAAGCGAAACATGATAAACATGTTAGGTCAATGGGTATAGATTGGGACTTAGATTGAAACTAGGGGCAAGTGGGAGATTGATAGCATTTTGTGCTCTAGTCCAATTGCTAGTAGCCTGTAAATGTCTATATACATTATCATCGTTTGTAATATATATAAAACTGATTTGTATTACTTATGTGTTGAATTAATATGTCAAGCATGATCTGATTTATGACCACTAATGTAGTAGAACCATAAATCTGTACAGATCACACTTAACGAGTCCCTGGTCAATATACGCTTCTATAGAAGCGACCAGTATGAGGATGGTTCTCAATGACGTAGTTCTACTTGTCATAGGGATGAGGGATCCCGGAATCATATCATAGATATCATAAGGTGATTGATATCGGACGACCCGCTTTGAATAGTGTTTTCATAGATTAAGCCATGAACATATTCAAATGCGATAGCTTGTCACGATATCCTTAGACCAAGGAGTCTTTGTGATCGCTATGCAATGTACGTGCGGCTTTAACTTGCGCCTAATGCTTTCCGTAACAGGATTGTAATAACGGGTATGATTGGGTGGCGGAACGGGTTGCATGAGTGACACGAAAGACGACTAAACGATTTATCCCTCATACTACGGTATGTGAAAGATATCCGTTAAAGGCCTCTTGATCGAGACTGACTGAGAGTAAGAGCATGGCCATGCCGGTGATACGGGTTATCAGTTCTCAGTCATCTCACATATCAAGTAACAATGATTGATTAAACAAGGGTGACGACTCTATGTCTTGTGATCAATCGGGATATGTAGAGATAATAGGATAGTGACTTGTACGCACAAGGTTAAGTCGAATCATCGATCGTCATGCACCTTGGGTAATCATAACGTCTTACTAGAGGCCCCTTATGATGGATCGGGCGAGAGAGATCTTTTGCGCCGATCTGCCAACGGTGGCATGAGCCTGGAGGGTCACACACATTCAAGACGGATAACTTGAGACAAGGAAACCTTAACGTTTCTTTAGGAGCAGTGCATGGACAAAACTGAAGGTTTTGGGCCATGGGTTCGGTTTGAGAGAATAATTAGCGAATGGAGAAAACTGAGTTTTTTCGTCGATGTCGCGTCGGACTTTGTTTGATAAGTAACGACAAAAAGGGTCGGGCAAACTTTTGGACACGACACGAAACCACATCGGCGAGCCCATTGGGCTCGGCCAATGAGGTCACGTGACCAGCCCAAACAAGGGCCCATTATGGTCCCAATAAGCCCAATATGGCCGGCCACATTGGTGGGTCCAAGAGTGGGGGCCACACAACACCATGCTTGGTTGGTGATTGTGGATTAAGAGGTGAGTGATTTAAGGGGTATGTGTGATGACACTTTAAGCCCATACCAATCACTTTTAGACCCATGGTTATGAGTTGGATGATGAAGGTAAATATCTAATACTAATTCATTACACAAAATAATCACACAACTCTCACAAGCTCCCTCTCTCTCTCTAGTGGCCGGCCAACCTTTCTCTCTCCTCTCATCTTGCTCTCTTGTTCTTCATTTAATTGTTCTAGTATGCAATTAAGTGAAGGATCTTCAAGATCATCCCCTTGGTGTGGACTTGCTTTAGAGAAGAAGATCCGAAAGTTCTTCTTTATCGATTCAACAAAGACTTAAAGGTAAACATCTTGTGGAATAGACTTTGCCTTGGGATTTAACGGTTTATGTTCTTGGACAAGGTTTGGAATAGATTTTGTTAAACGCTTCCGCTATTTCGATGATCTAGAATGCTCCAAAACCCTACAACACGAAGCGTCGTCGGTTACAATTCACCTAGCGGCGAATCACAATGTATAGCCAGGTACATGATTTGCAGACGACGATACTCAAATTGAGTGTGCTGACTAGGTTACTAAAATATGCAGTAGTGCATATTATACGATCGATTTTCAATTCATTGTCATTGTATTACTTTGTTGTATAATATCAACTTTTGATTTGAAATGTACAGATTAATTACCCTTAACCCTACAAATTCAAAGAGCTAGGACAATAGAATGATGAATGGCGTGTAAGAATGAATGCAAAAAGCAACTGTATTCTAGTTAAGCTCCAAGTCAACATCTGTTAGTCCGAAAGCTCATAGAATGTAAACTAGTAAAAGTACAAGAAATGTATATAATGTAAACAAGTTGGTTGAGGGAGTGAGTAGTTGGTTTGGGGCAGATCGGCCACGAGTCTAGTACAGTCCTGTGGCTGACACATTGTGATGATCGATAACAACATCATTTCTTTGGCTGCTCCTCATTTCTGAATTAGCCGTGGCACGTTGACGTTGTTCAATACAGTGTTGTGTTCCCATCTTTGAAAGTTGTTGAGATTTGAGAATCTTTTTGCTTTCTCTTTCCTTTTTTAACTTTTAATTTTATAACCTTACGCACTTAAATCATAATATTTTGTAGGGAAAATGAAAAGAAAGTAATGTTTGTGTATTTTTTTGTTTGCACGAGGATGTCGTGTAATTTGTTGGGGTTCCCGAGATATTATATATATTGTTAGAGATATGCCCCAGTCCAATATATAAGTGATCTACAGATGTAATGTTTTATCATCTTTCCGAATAAATAAATCGGCATATATTACTAATGTGTTGTAGTAATATATCGAATGTAATTTGATTTATGTCATTATGTGTGTAACCACTAATAGTAGATCTATAGATCAGAAAGAATTACATTTGATGAGTCCCTGATCAGCTAAGCTTCTTTAAGAAGCGATCAGTATGAGACCAACTCCTTGTGATCACGCTCTACTGATCATGGCAAAGTATGTGCCGGAGTTATATCATAGATATCATCAGGTCGATGATATCGGACAACCTGATTGTGAGTATGCTGCATAGATCCAGTCATGAGATACTCATATATCGTAACTTGTTATTATATCCTAAGACCAAGGAGTCTTTGTGTACACTATGTAACGAATACCTAAGTTTGACCTAATCTAACGTTATCTGTAAAAGGGTAACTATAACGACTTCGATTGGCTTTGGCATTTATTGCACTAGTGAACTCGAAAGGCGTCTGAGGGATTTATCACTCATACTTCTGTATGAGAAAGATATCCGTTTAGGCCACTTGATGAGTATGACTGAAGAAAGAGCATGGCCGTGCAAGTGATACCTTAGTATCAGTTTTCAGTCATCTCAGATATCAAGAAACAGTGATTGATAAATTAGGATGACCATTCTATGCCTATTGATCAATCTGGATATCGGTTTGATAAAAGGACAGTGACATGTACGATAACAGGTTAAGTCGAATAATCGATAATCACGAATATTGGATAATCATAATGTCTTGCTAGAGGCCACTTATGATGGAAAGGGTAAAATAGTAATTTTACCAGTCTGCCAATTATTCGTGAGCCTGGAGGGTCACACGCATTAAGCACGATACATGACAACAATTATGGATGACAATTGAGAAAAATTCAGTAGTTTTCTGGCCTAAGGTTTTAACCAGACGGTTGAAGAAATCAATTCGAGGAAATTGAGCTGTTTTGTCTAAACCGAAATTAGAACTCAAGTTAATGGGTTTAATTTGAGTTTTAGTTAAACGGGCTTAAAGCCCATTTAGGGATTTAAGTTATGAGTGAGAACAAATGCAAATAAGAGATTATAAAGGATAGATAATGCAATTTTAATTTGAAATTCAATTAATTTTCAAATTAAAATCACATAATATCTTCCATTATCCTCAATTATTTTTTAGCAACTTCCTCCCTCATTCTCTCCTTCTCATTGCTGAAAATTCTTTCTCTCTTCATCCTCCATTGTTGTCAAGCTTCTCTCAAAATTCATAGCAAAATTATTGAGTGAAAACCTCTTCGGTTGTGGTGCTTGTGTGTACTTGACAGAGAAACACTATACTTGTGTTTTCATCGATTAGAAGAGGTCACTTTCAGATTTATATTTATATATATAACATGTTGAAATTGCACTAAGATCTAAGCATGTTTCGATCACCACGGTTACATAACGTCCGCTACATGATATTCATCGAATGGAACCCGTGGTGATCTCTTTCATATATGTTGGACAAAAGTGAATAAAATGACAAAGTTAAATTAGTTTTAACTTATGATTGAGTTAATCTGAGCTGTGACTTTGGAACGCTAAGACTCAATATAGATTAATGTGAAACACAGTTCACTCAATTTAGGATATGAGATTTTTTTAACGGTACATCACAAGGTCTAAACGAACAAGAGGTGAATGAAAAGTTGAGTCTCAAAGATTTACTTGAAATGGTGTTGCTGATAAATTGAGTTGTAATGTTTCCCAAAAATCCAGAAACCTTTGATGATTTATTTCCTGACTTCAAGAGCCAGTTTTGTCAGAGAATGGGCTCACGACGGAGAGACATTGCTTCTTTATAGATCTGGATTTTTTTGGATTTGGCCTATAGTCAATTTTAGATCATCAATTTTCTATGGTTTTCTTCAGTTGAATTGATGTGTGTTGGTTGTGTCTTTTTGAATATTTGTGGGTTTGCGTGTGGGTGAAATTGCAGTTTTGGGCGATTGCAGATTTAGGCAATTGAAGATTTGGGTGATTGCCTCCGCTGCCTATGAACTTCCCTTCTTCTGTCGTGTCCGTTCGCATCTTCGGCCATGGCGCTCGATGCTCTGCCACTAAATTGCCTCTTCCATTTTCTCCATATTATCAATTTGTTTTATTGTATCTTATTCAAAAATATTAGTCACACTCGAAATTGAGATTTAACTTCTAATCTGAAGTAGAGAATGGAGCACGAAGAGAAGAGAGAGAGAGAGAGAGAGAGAGAGAGAGGAAGAGGAGAGAAGGATAAATAGAGAAAAAAAGTCAAGGGCATAAATTTTAAAAATTTGAATTACATTTAGGGGTATTTTGTAATGAAAACTAATTGTGACGAATAATCTAGCTATCTGAGAAAAAAAAAATAATTTCAATGCACCTATAGCAAAAAAAGTTAATTATACTTAAGTGAGAAAAACGTCAGTTTGAAAAATATTTTACTAAATTTAACTTTTGTCCAACTTCCTGATGAATATTTATTATTCTAACTTGCTTAATTTTTACATAGGTTAATATCTTTGACTTGTTTATACCTAAGCTGAGTACAAGGTAAAAATATTTTCAAGTGTGCACGCCAATTTAGAGATGGAAAAATACCTATCTTTGACGGTATTTAGATGCCCCTAATCTGACTGTAACAAGGGCGGACGAGGTCTGATTTATTCAAATAAATAACTTTAAATACATATTTAATAAAAAATAATAGTTTTAAATATACATATTTACTAAAAATAAGGTTACATGATACAAATTTTATCAACAAAATATTTTTAATAACATTTTGGGCTGGGGACGAGAAATGAGGATATCATGGTTTGAGTTCCACATTTATTTGTACAAGAATTGTACGAAGGCATGATCATCATGCTTCTCTCGCTTAAGCGAAGATGCCTTGATCTCCAATTCTACAATCTTCTATTGGTTAGCGGAGGAGCTCTTGCTATCTTGTTTCTCTTTGGGTGGTCTAGGATCGGGACTCCCAAAATCTCAAACATATGTGCCTTAAGGAAGCGCTTGTGTGCTTCTTAGTGTGCTATTTTCTTGACGACTCACTCTTGTTCTATTGACATCTTACACTACTGCAGATTGTCTCCTATCCGGCAAGACTTTGATACGTCTTTTCGGGAAAGTTTAGTTCTTCCCGACGAAATATTGGTCTTGCTGGCTAAGTGTAAACTTCCCGGGCCCCTGATGAATGCTAATGTTTGGCCGGCTAGGTCAATATCCTACCTGGTGATGATAGTGAATTTTTCATTTCCACTCGACCCAAATCTTCTCACAATTAACTCGACTTCACCACAATTTTAGTACGTATTAGCTTACTTTGAGTACTGTTATACACACTAAGGGTTTTTGATGAAATTGCAGAAAACATGCTATTTAAGGGCATAATGGAGCATAAAGGAGTCTGGAAGAAGACTCGAAGTCAAACCGAGAAAAAATGGGGCAAAAGAGGAGCAACAAAGGAAACTCACGAGAGTCCGAGTCATGACTCCCAATCGTGAGTAATGGACAAGAAAGAAGGAGAGCTTGCAGGCAACTCAAGTCATAACAACTCGAGCTACGACACCCTGTCGTGACTCTAAGTTGTGAGATGCATGGTATCTTACCAAGCAATCAAGTTGCAGGAAGCCAAGTCACAACACCCGAAGTCACGACACCTTATCGTGACTACTGAGTCGTGAGATGCAAACCCTGAAGAGTTGAGAAGTTAAGAAATTGTCATGACACCCTGTCGTGACTTCACTAGTCGTTGGCTGATATGGCAAGACAGTTAGACCGAGCTAAAGTCACGAATCCTCTAGTAACGACTCCAACTCACGACTAACTTGGCGTTACTTCTACACAGCTGGCTCCAAGAAATCAGGATGGGTAGTAATGACATAGGAAGTCACAACTCAATCTCGCGACTCTGCCTGTCGTGACTTTCTTTCAGAAGTTCAAAAATTGCAAAAGGTTAGTGAAATCTCTCATATTGCCTATTAGATTGTGCAAGGGTATTTAAAAGAGTAAGGAGATCAAATTCAAGAGAATTCTTAGACTTTTAGCATAATTTTCACTACACAATTGATATCTATAGAATTAGATTGATGATGATAATTGAGATGATGATGATTGATTGCATGTTGAAATTTAATGTGATGTAGCGTACGTGGCTAGGAAGAATTCTTTATCAAAATTCGTTGATTCTTGCGAATACCGAAGGTGATAGATTTGAGGGAAACCTCAATTTTTTTTATTAACTTCAAAACTAATGAATAACATAAACGGCTAACAGTGTTTAAATAGCCAAAACCTAACTGCAGAAAAGGAAATTCTAAACTTATTGGAAAAAGGAAAGAAATTATAAAAATTGCAAATAGTGCCCGAAACTTAGGAAATTGCGATTTTGAACCCCAAGATGACCTCGGATGGCCAAAATCCATCGTACATCATGACAAAGCCATGTGTTTTGCTCGGAACGCCGTTTCCGCCCAGAAAACACTAGTTTTTTGTCGAAATCCGACACTTTCTTGTTTTGCACTGCATCAAAATGAGTCTAAGTTTTTAGGATTGGGATGTGAGTAGGAAGAGAATTGATTGAGATTAAAGTTAGTTGCATGAATTAATTAAGAATAATTGGAATTTGAGACATACTATGTATCTTAATGCTCCATCTCCTGTGTAGACCTTGATAGTGATTAAATCCTAGAGTGTCACTAGATCTAGACATATTAGAGTAGTGTAGACTCGGACTTACTTCTGTGAGAGATAAGGTGGGGTACAAGGGTGATAACCATACATACCCAACGCTGACATCTAGTTGTTGTGATTTTCTAAGACTAAACACTTAATTCGATTTGGTCCTTAATCTCCCCGACAGGTAGATTTTGGGCAAGAAACACATTAACATACCCCGAAAACTAATTAATCCCTAGATTTGATTCATGCAATCCAACTCCAACCCATGACATTCCCCGAATACTTACTTCCCAATCACTTTATTTATTCGAAGAGTTTGCGATTACTTTGTTTGCATGCTTGTGACACTCGTTTGATTTAGACATGTCAGCACTCTAGTGCCTATTGGGTTGTGATCCTCGTGGGATTAATATTCCGACATTCTCTAGAAAGCCCGTATTATTCCAACCGGTACACTGACATTAGTCGTCACCTGGTGAGACATCGAAAATGTCTCGCTAGGTAGGATGGTCAACGTTCATCAATGTTGACCACCAACAGGAAGATTTTGACCAACAACGGTCTTATTTCATTCCCGGCGAGACATTGGACAAAGTCTCGCTGGGAATGTCGCGTTGACCTGCAACGGTAGGAAATTGACCGTCAACGTTCATAATTCATTCCCAGCGGGACTTTGGACAATATCTCGCCAGGATTGATATTATGAAAAATTTATAAAAGAAATTCTCATGAGTTCATTTTCAAATTTTGTTTTGTTGAGGGTAATTTGGAGCTAGCGATGGAGGTAAGGTTTCCCAGTGCATTCAAAGAAGAAGATTATCGGTTTCATTTATATTACTTAATTACTTATTGTTTTCAGTAGTAATTATATAAGAAAATGTTTAAAATTTTGAATTTAGTTTGTGGTTATTTATCGTTACATATATTATATGTGCATATATGTAACTACGATATAGTGTATGTATGTCAGTTATGGATCGTAAGTTGATGAATATAAAAAATAGAAGATAACAACCATATATAGACAGTATTTCGAATTTCATATAGTGTATTGAAGAAAATGCGTCACCACATGAATGTAACTGATATATGTGCTTGTGCAATCGTTGTTATAATATTATAATGCACAACATACATATATAATATGTAAACACTTAATGCAGCACAACATGTTGTCGACATACACTTTGGATATTTTATGGTGAAGAACATAACTCAATTTCGTATTCGAGTCTAAGAGGAGTGTCAAGGTCACTCGGTTGGGAGGCCTGATATGCATCAAGCTCCTTATACACCATAAGCCGCATGAGTAAAAAAAATTATATATACGCCGACACTTGTTATGCAATCACAACTTACAATTAAAATGTCTTACCACTTCATTATTTGTCGGGTTACATGGGCTGGTAAGTGGCTACAGTTTTTCAATCTCGGTGCCAACATTGACTCACGCAATTTATTCTTTTTCTCGACCATCTTCTCCCATTTTCTCTTAAAATAAATTGAATTAGTATTGTGGTTCATCTTCACTTTGTGGAAGACCGACATTTTTTCGCCAATCTTTTAGAAATCATAATTAAAAAATTGTTATTACATAAACATTATCTCAGTTGAATTAAAGTACCAAAAAATGTACACAATAACCCTTACTAGCATTGAGGGAATGTCAAAATAACATACGAGCCAAATCCACTCTTCTTTCTCAGCTGTCAACTAGTGCGGAATAACGACGCGATTGAGAGAGTGACGATAAATTTTATAGTACTTCTTCATACCATTTTTCCGCTCCTTGTAATAAGTCTTGTTGATCCAGTTGAGCAATTCTTTGGAAGTGTTATCAACATCATACACCTCCTAAATTGACCAAAAATGTGTATTGGTTTGACGAGATTTTAATTTTATATCATACAATTTACCCAAAAGGAGGTAATAAACTTCATTTGCTCATCGAATTAATTGTAATGAACTTAATTGCATACGGAACTGGTTATGGTTTGTTTTGATTTAATGAACACATTTACTATGGTTTATGATTTGTTTTGATTTAATGGACACATTTTATGGTTTATGGTTTGTTTTGATTTAACGAACACATTTCCTATGACTTCTTTTGATTTAATGTACATGTTTTTGTTAATATATTTATATAATTGAATTAAATTTTTTTTTTCAATTCAATTAAGTTTTTCCGACCAACAATTCAAGAAAAGTCGATCGAGAAAACCTTCTTTCTCGGCCGTCAACTAGTGTAGAATAATGGCGCGATTGAGAGAGTGACGATAAAGTTTAGAGTACTTCTTCATACTGTTTTTCCGCTCCTTGTACGCCTTATAATAAGTCTTGTAGATCCAGTTGAGCAATTCTTTGAAGGTGTAATCAACGTCACACACCTCCTAAATTGACCAAAAATATGTATTGGTATTTGACGAGATTTTAATTTTATGTCATAAAATTTACCCGAAAGGCGGTAATAAACTTCATTTACTCATCGAATAAATTGTAATGAACTTAATTGCAATACAGAACTGGTTATGGTTTGTTTTGATTTAATGGACACATTCACTGTGGTTTGCTTTGATTTAATGGAGACATTTAGTATGGTTTATGTTTTTTTTTTGATTTAGTGAACACGTTTAGTATGACTTGTTTTGATTTAATGTTTTTGTTAATACATTTATATAATTGAATTTACTATTTTTTTCAATTCAGTTAAGTTTTCCGACCAACAATTCAAGAAAAGTCGGTCGAGAAGACATTCCAATCATTCTCGACCGCCAACAGGATTAACTGGGAGCCAAGACTGACGACATAGGTATCATTCTCGACCAACTATGTCAATCGGGAAAGATATATCTTTCCCGACCAACTATGAATCGAAATTGGTCGGGAAAGGGTATTACCTACCACCCTCTCCTGACTGACCTTTCCCATCATACGTTTGGTCCGTATTACAATTCCCGACCGTTTTCGATATGTTTCTCGACCAATTTGGTTGGTCAGGAAAAAACTAACTTTTAGTAGTGATCATGGGTATTAAATTATATTAGGTTTTCAATATTTAGTTTCCTATATTTATATTTCCTTTTCTCACATGTATTAGAGTTTTCTATTCTATTCCTATTACCTCTATAAATAGAGGTCTCTTGTAATTCACAACATACATTAATAATATATCCTCCATTATTTCTATCATGGTATCAGAACTATTATCGATCATTGGTTAGATCTTTATGAATTTATCGCTTTCCCCACTCGTTGATGATTTGTGATTCTGACGGGTGGGCGAGGCAATTCAATCAATCTCACAATCTCTAACCTACCACTTCCACAATCAATCAACTCTCGACATCAATCATTAATTCGCAACAAACCTCCACTCCATCAAACTTCAGCAACGCGCATCGACTGAATTTAGCCATCAGCCAGTGGGCATTAGGCATCTGGCAATCATTGGGCATTTGCTATCTCGCCATCAGCCATCAAACATCTGACAGTTATTGGGCATTTGCTATCTCGCCATCAGCCATCAGGCATGTGGCAATCATTGGACATCTGCTATCTCGCCAACAGCCATCATGCATTTGGCAATCATTGGGCATCTGCTATCTCGCCAGTAGCCATCAGGCATCTGACAATCATTGGGCAGCTGTTATCTCGCCATCAACCATCAAACATCTGGCATCATCGGGTAGTTGCTATCTCGCCATCTACCATCATGCATCAAGCATCACGCATCATCAGGCATCATCAGACATCATTCAGCACATACGGGCATCAAGCATCCGCCATCGGCCGTGAGCTGCGCGCATCCTCTATCCTCGCCGCATCACCTCGACAACATCCTCGACAGCTACAATGCTCGCCACAACTCAATATTATCAAACTTCAAATTCAATTCTTGTTTCACCGCATTAAGTTTGAAGGGGGCTGTTAAATTATATTAGATTTTCTATATTTAGTCTCTTATATTTATATTTCATTTTCTCAAATGTATTAGAGTTTCCTATTCTATTCTTATTACTTCTAGAAATAGACGTCTCTTGTAATTTACAACACACATCAATAATATATTCCTCCTCGTCATTTCTATCAATTGGGAACATCTTGCAAAGTTTTGGTCAAGTGCCCTCGTGATCATCGTAGGACAATGTTCGATGTACTTATGGAGAACCCACTCCCGGTGAATGAGTGTGATCAAAGACAATTTGTGTTGAGATATTAAATCTGGAGATGATTGTTAGGAACTCGGTTATGATCTCATTCTCTCTCTCACACACACACACACATATATATACGATGATACCTTATGAAATAAAGAGAACCCACATTTTCCTTGGTAGGCCCCATCTTCCCAACGTACGTAACATATACATATATCGCACCTTCCATAGTTAGATTACATCTTTTTGTGATGTTGAGTTATAAATATTCCATAAGAAATGAGAGATCAGTTGGCGTGCTTTCAGGTTCTGTACGTGCGCAACCTCGGACTGTGGTCACAACGGTTCCTGGTTACGTCGGTGATGTTCCCTCCACACTAGAGCTATAACTAATGTGAAGGGAAGATCACCGTCCTAACCGAGCACTGCCGGAGCAACACAACCTCATGAAAGAAGTGAAATCACGTACTATGGAGCCCCAAAACAGACGATTTTATTGATATCAATTCAAAGGTTGCTTTCTCCCACCGAATGACCCCTTTATATCAGATGGGTTATATGTATGTATCAGGTAAGTCTTTTCTCCATCTTGTTATTGTTTTGCGTACGCAACAATTTATATAAACAAAAAAATGCTTTTTACTAGATGGGTACAGATTGAGTACGATTGGGCTGTAAATGTAACGAGCTCTTGATGAACCGTTTGAACACGATTCATTAAATATTTGGTTCAGAATCGTTATAATCGAATTCGAACCGGATTTGAGATTAAGATTTGGCTCGTTTGATAAACGAACCAAGCTCGACCCTAACCTTTTAAAACTCACGAGCAAGCTCGATGAATATATATATATATAGAACAACCATTTCCGCTAGAACGTTAGAACACTTTATGTCCGTTAGATCACATTTAATCTAACACACCAGATTAATGCGGATTGCAAACGTGTGTGCCGTTTCAACATGAGGCTAGGGGCAGTTTTAAAAGCTGAATATTCCAATACACGAAATTGATTGCAATATCATAAAAGTTAGATTAAAATCCTAATTGTAATTAATGATCTAATTAATCCAATTAAGGCAATTAAATTTCATTCGCGAGAAAATTCTAATCGCAATCGGACACAGATCGGATCGACATCATATAGTGAAATGTGGAGATAACATTGGGAATAATATTTTCGAAGACAAGTATAGAAGAAGAATCTACCAATGGAGAGTGCCAAGTATGTCCATGCACAAGGCTGGCTCTATAGCTTATCAAAAAAAGCAACCGCTTTAGGCCTCAACTCAATTAAAGGCCCAATTTTTTAAATATACATACACAAAAATGCAAATATGATAAGCTTTTAATTATATATTTATATAACGAAAATTAGTTTAAACAACTACATTAAAAACTCTTGAAAAATAAAAATAAAAATATAATACTTCAATTTTTATCTTAATATTATTTGACCATTTACAAAACTATTACAAACTCGTATTTTGCAAAATGAAACTTATGAAAATTTAGTGGAGCTCAAGTTTTTTATTATTCATATTAATTTCTGTATGATAATTGTTTTACTAAAATTTAATAACGTGGGTAGAACATATTATACTTTAGTTAACAAACTTATTTTGTTTAAAATCATATATTAAATATAAAATAATGCTAATAATTGTTTTAAATTTGGTTGAAGAAAAATATTTTTTAATATAAAATTACTATATTTTTAATTAATATCAATAGCGTAAATTAATTATTTTGCAAAAATCAAGTAACTTTTATTCTATAATATTTTTAGAGGCTCCGAATTTTTTTTCTCTTTAGGCCTCACTATAAGTTGGGCCGGCCCTGTCCATGCACTACTAAGAATGTCAATGATGTACATACGTATGCCTTTACTCAAATGTAGTATGACCAGATAATACAATACAAATTGAAATCATATATATTATTATGATATGACCGTTTACTACCAAGTTTGTTGATGTTGTAGGGTTTTGGAGCGTTCTAGATCGTCGAGATAGCGGAAGCATTATAAGAAAATCTACTCCAAACCTTTTCCAAGAACATAAACCATTAAATCCCAAATCAAAATCTATTCCACAAGATGTTTATCTTTAAGTCTTGTTGAATCGATAAAGAAGAACTTTCAGATCTTCTTCTCTAAAGCAAGTCCACACCAAAGGGATGATCTTGATGATCCTTCACTTAATTGCATACTAGAACAATTAAATGAAGAACAAGAGAGCAACTTAGAGGAGAGAGAAAGAGGTGGCCGGCCACTAGAGAGAGAAGAGAGTGTCTTGTGATATTTTGTGTAATGAATCAATTAATCATATTTGAATTCATCACCCAACTCATAAGCATGGGTCTTAAAGTGATTGTTATGGGCTTAAAGGTGCTTTAACCCATACCCCTTAAATCACTCACCTCTTAATCCACAATCACCAACTAAGCATGGTGTTGTGTGGCCCCCACACATGGACCCACCATGTGGGCCGGCCAACAGGGCTTGTTGGGCCCTTAATGGGCCCTTGTTTGGCCGGCCATGAGACCTCATGGGCCGAGCCCAATGGGCTCGCCCGTGTCCAAAAGTCGCCCGACCCTTTTTGTCGTTACTTATCAAACAAAGTCTGACGCGACATCGACGAAAAAGCTCAGTTTTCTCGATTCGCTAATTATTCTCTCAAACCGAACCCATGGCACAAAAGCTCCAGTTTTGTCCATGTATTACTCCTCAAGAAACGTTAAGGTTTCCTTGTCTCAAGTTATCCGTCTTGAATGTGTGTGACCCTCTAGGCTCATGCCACCGTTGACAGATCGGCGCAAAAGATCGCTCTTGCCCGATCCATCATAAGTGGTCTCTAGTAAGACATTATGATTACCCAAGGTGCATGACGATCGATGATTCGACTTAACATTGTGCGTACAAGTCACTATCCTATTATCTCGAGATATCCCGATTGATCACAAGGCATAGAGTCGTCACCCTTATTTAATCAATCATTGTTACTTGATATGTGAGATGGCTGAGAACTGATAACCCGTATCACCGGCATGGCCATGCTCTTACTCTCAGTCAGTCTCGATCAAGAGGCCTTTGAACGGATATCTTTCCCATACCGTAGTATGAGGGATAAATCCCTTAACCGTCTTTCGTGTTACTCATGCAACCCGTTCCGCCACCCAATCATGCCCGTTATTGCAATCCTGTCACAGAAAGCGTTAGGCGCATGTTAAAGCCGCATGTTCATTGCATAGTGATCACAAAGACTCCTCGGTCTAAGGATGTCGTGACAAGCTATCACATTTGAATTTGTTCATGACTTAATCTATGAAAACACTATTCAAAGCGGGTCGTCCGATATCAATCACCTCATGATATCTATGATATGATTCCGGGATCCCTCATCCCTATGACAAGTAGAACTACGTCATTAAGAACCATCCTCATACTGGTCGCTTCTAAGGAAGCATGTTTTGACCAGGGACTCGTTAAGTGTGATCCGTACAGATTTATGGTTCTACTACTTTAGTGGTCATAAATCAGATCATGCTTAACATATTACTTCAACACATAAGTAATACAAAGCCGTTATATATATATATATATATATATATATATATATATATATATATATATATATATATATATATATATATATATATATTACAAACGATGATAATGTACATAGACGTTTACAGGCTAATAGCAATTGGACTAAGGCACAAATGCTATCAATCTCCCACTTGCCCCTAGTTCCAATCTAAGTCCCAGTCTATAGCCATTGACCTAACATGTTTATCATGTTTTGCTTGTGGAAGAGCCTTGGTCAAGGGGTCGGCTGTGTTATCATCAGTTGCAACATAGTGGATCTTCACGTCACCTCTAGTAACAATGTCGCGGATGATGTGATACTTTCTGAGTACATGTTTGGATCTGTCATGTACCCTAGGTTCCTTAGCTTGCGCAATAGCCCCGGTGTCAACGTAGTGGATCATGCGGGTCGTCTGATATCAATCACCTCATGTTGTTGGATTTGAGACTCAATAGAATTCTCGATTTCATCCTCAATCTCTTCGTTCTCAGAAGACAAAGAGAAAAAAGAAATGTAAATAGAAGACAAAGAATGAGACAGGAAAGACATCACCAATTTTGTGAATCAAATATAAGAACATGAGAGGTATATATAGAGAAAATAATATTAAATATACTCTATGAATATTTTATTATTATTAATTTGTATTTTTATAATTTTTTTTATTAATAAACATATTATATATTTATCAAATATGGAAATATATAGAGATACAATAAATATTTATTGTATTTTAATTAATTATATAATTAGTTATATAATTATAAAATTATACAATAAATATAATTAATTATAAAATTTGTATTTTTCTTCAAAAAAATAAATATTAATTATATTTTATATTTTATTATATATTAATAGACATATTATATATTTGGTAATATATATTTATGATTTAAAGAAATTGCATTTACCTATTTAATACATTATTATATATTAAATTAGGGAGTCCTTCATTTCTTTCTCATACCCTCTCCACCCACTCCTTCTCTTTCCATCCCTCCCTCCACATCACCCATTTTGAAGAGACTCTCCATTCTGGCTGCCACATGACAACATTAAGAGTGCACACTCCTTACCCACTCTCTTGTTGTGGACAGCTTTAGGAAACCTAAGGGGGCTGTGAATTAGTCTTTTTTTTCGTGGGAGGTAAGTGGGAATCCTGGAAACCTAGGTGGATTTAAGTGGAATTATCCCTAGTTATTGAATTGATAATGTTGCTACGTTTAGTGTTGGCATAATTATTTTAGCGCAAAAGTAAGAAGTCATTGCAACATGCTGCACGACATTTGGTGCGACTGCATATACTCCAGATTAGGAAAGGTATGAAAGTTTTCCTATTTTAAGTCGCTGAAACATGGAGCGCAAGAAGAATGACGTCACGACAAGATCAGGCAACTGAAACTTGCAGCGCAAGAAGAATGACGTCACGACAAGGTTAGGCAACTTCCAGCTATGAACAACACGTCAGCAAAGGCGGCAACGCCAACTGTCAGCTTGCCTAAATTGTTAGGAAATTTGAGACTTCCTATTCCTAATCCGAGACAGATTAGGAATGTGAGGTTGTTATAAAAAAACTTGTGCTTCCCCATTAGCAATCTGTCCGTTCTTTTATTTGTGTTGAAATTTCTCAGAGCTCTTAACCGTGCAACATAGGCGTGTTGAGAGTCTGATTGGTTTACTAGAATGGTGTGCTTCAATTAAACATCAATCCACAAAGATTGAGTGTTTGATCGATTAGGGTTCTTGTGTTCGTAATTGAAGATTCACAAATTTGTAGCTTAAGTCAATAGCTTGTGTGATAGCTAGTTGATACTTGAAGTTGTACTCTTAACTACATTATAGTGAAGTATCTTTCCACTGGCCGAGGGCCCCCAGATGTAGGTGACGTTGCACCGAACTGGATAATCATCTCTGGTGTAATTATTATTGATTGTTTATGGTTTAAACTGTTGTTTGTGTTTAGGCAAATTGTCGACGCAATAGTTACGACTTTGTGTCCGACTTCTTGGCTTTGCTACATATTAGAATTTCAATTGGTATCAGAGGAGGCACCTTATCTCTTTGGTGATTTCGTGCAAAGATTCTGAGTAGCTAATATGGATTCAAAGGAAGGAGGATCTGTCAATCGACCACCAGTGTTCGACGGAACTAACTATGGGTACTGGAAAGCACGGATGCGTGCCTTCATGAAATCTCTCGACAGCAAAACCTGGAAGGCTGTTATCAATGGGTGGGAGGAACCTCATTATGCTGATGCTTAAGGAAATCAAACTAGCATTAAACCGGAAAAAGAGTGGAGCGCGGATGAAGACGAAGCCGCCCTAGGTAATTCTCGAGCACTCAATGCCATATTTAATGGAGTAGAAAAGAACGTCTTTCGGCTCATCAACACAAGCACAAGTGCCAAAATCGCTTGGGACACTCTTGCTGTTGCTTAAGAAGGAACCTCCAAAGTCCGAGAACAAAAACTCCAGTATCTCACTACCAACTTTAAAGCTCTTGTCATGAATAAAGATGAAAACATAGTTGAGTTCAACGTACGTATCATGGATTTAGCCAATGAGTCCTACTCACTTGGAAAACCTATGACCGATGAAGATCTAGTCAGAAAAACGATGAGAGCTCTAAATTCCATATTCAAGATGAAGATCACGGTCATAGAAGAAGTCCTTGATCTTAAGAACTGAAATTTGATGAGCTTATGGGTTCTCTCATGACCTTCGAGCTTTCTCTTCCGTCAATAGAGAAAAAGTATAAAGGCGTAGCCTTCAAAAGCTCTACCCAAAGACAGAAGCAATTGGTGGGTTCTAATTCAGACAGTGAAATTGATGATACAATCGCTATACTGGACAAAAACTACGATAGAGTTATGAAAAGATTTAACCAGATGGTAGGGAAGAATGTCACTCGTGAAGTCAGAGACAAGTCACAACACAAGTTCCAGAAGTTCGACAGCGCCAACAAAGATGTTAGACGTGGTGAGCGACCAAGAAAGGATAAAGGGGTCCAATGCTTCGAATGTGAGGGGTATGGGCACGTACAGAAGGAATGCCCTAACTACTTGAAGAAACAAAAGAAGGGATTCAATGCCTCTCTAACTGACGATGAAGATGACAAAGACAGTGACTCTGAGCACACAGGTAACTATGTTGCTTTCATTGTCTCCACGACCACAATAGATCAACCTTCCGAGACCTCAAAGAAGTATGACTCTGATGATGAGTTATCCGATGAAACTCTCAACAACGCATACAACGAATGGTATGTCAAGTGGCTTGAAGACTCCCAGGTAATCGAAAAACAGAATGCTCTCATTCTCTCCCTTAATGAAGACAAATCAAGACATCTCGAAACTATTGTTGATCTCAAAAAGGAAGTGGCTCGGTTAAACAGCGAGTTAGACCAAGTAACCAAGTCTGTGAAGATGATGAATCCGAGTACTGACACTCTAGATCAAATTCTCTCGATCGGAAAGCCAGCTAAAAATATGGAAGGCCTTGGATACTCGAAAGGAGGTTCATTATCTCACACCATATTTGTTCCTCAGAAGGCTTTCATCCACACGCCCCGTCAGATGCCTCAGACCTTCATAACTGATCAGGCAAACAGGAAGCTTCATACCATGGTTCCTCACGGATCAAAGAACAAAAGACATAACTGGATATGTCACTACTGTGGTCGAAGAGGTCACATCCGACCTTTCTGCTACCGTCTATACGGAAGGAGCTTCGTCAAACAAAGGACCACCATCAAGAAAGTCCAACGTAAGAAGGAATGGCGAGTCAAGGAGATAAATTATCGAGCAAATATCGCATACACTTCTCTAAAAGCTTCAACTAGCAATGATTGGTATTTTGATAGTGGCTCATTCCGACATATGACTAGCAATAGCTCATTCTTGGTCACCTTAATACCATGTACAAATAGATTTGTCACTTTCGGTGATGGCGTAAAAGCTAGAGTTCTTGGAAAGGGAAAGCTTAATCTTCCTAACTCACCTTGTTTAAAAGAGGCTCTATTGGTAGAAGGTCTTACAACCAACCTCATAAGCATCAGTTAAATATGTGATCTAGACCTAGATGTCAACTTCACTCGTGACAAGTGTATTGTCAAAGACGAACACCAGAAGGAAATCATGACAGGTTTCAGGTCTCTTGATAACTGTTATCTATGGCCTCTAATAGTCACAACCGTGTCAACCAAGTGCCTTCTTTCCAAAGCTCAAGAGACGAAGCTATGGCATCAAAAGCTTGGTCACATCAATTTGAGGGGCATGCAGAAGATTCTCTCTGAAAAGGCAATCATTGGAGTTCCCAACCTAAAAATTGTTGAAGGGAAAATTTGTGGAGAATGCTAGATTGGCAAACAAGTTAAGACGTCACACAAGAAGGTACAACATCTTACTACTTCTCGTGTTCTAGAACTTCTACATGTTGACCTTATGGGGCCTATGCAATTTGAGAGTCTAGGAGGAAAGAAGTATATATTTGTATGTGTTGACGACTTCTCAAGGTACACCTGGGTTGACTTTATTAGAGAAAAGTCAGACACTTTCTCAGTTTTCGAAGCCTTATGTCGGAAAGTTCAATGAGAAAAAGGAGAAACCATTGGCAAAGTCGTCCGACTCAGAAGTGATCATGGAAAGGAGTTTCAAAACATCAGCTTTGCAAACTTCTGTGATGCCGAAGGAATAGCTTTTGAATTCTCTGCTCCCATCACTCCCCAACAGAATGGGATCGTGGAAAGAAAAAATCGTTCTCTTCAAGAGATGGCCAGAGTCATGATGCTAGCCAAAGACATCCCGCATCACTTCTGGGCTGAGGCTCTGAATACGGCTTGCCATATTCATAATAGAGTTACCCTTCGTCCTGGAACCTCACTCACTCTTTGTGAAATATGGAGGGGGAGGAAGTCTAATGTCAAATACTTCCATGTCCTTGGATCGATATGCTACATTCTCGCATATAGGGAACCTCGACACAAACTTGATCCCAAAAGGGACGAAGGCATCTTCCTTGGATACTCCAGAAATAGTCGTGCCTTTCGGGTATTCAACAAACGCACCCGGTCTATTATGGAATCCATCAATGTTGTTATTGATGATAACAATGAGCAACCTAGCGACGATGAGGAAGAAGTGTCAAATCGCTTAGATGAAGTCATGCCAGAAGTCAGTAACGAAGATCGTGACGAAGTATCTGTAGACGAAAGTAACATCATCTCTGACAAAGAGGCATCCCCCATCACAGAACAGAGAGCTCCGTCCAAAAGAATTCAGAAGAATCACCAAACCTAGGATGTAATAGGTGACATCAATGAAGGAGTACGGACTCGAAAGATGGCACCTATAAATTACAAGGAGATGATAGGTAATATCTGCTTTGTCTCAAAAGTTGAACCAAAGAATATACAAGAAGCCATCAACGATGAATACTGGGTGTGCGCCATGCAAGAAGAATTGGTACAATTTGCAAGGAATGAAGTTTGGGAACTAGTACCCAAGCCAAACAATGTCAATGTTATCGGAACAAAGTGGATATTCAAAAAAAAAAGTCTGACGAGCAAGGAAATATCACTCGAAACAAGGCAAGACTTGTGGTGCAGGGGTACACTCAAGTAGAAGGAGTGAATTTCGAAGAAACTTTTGCTCCGGTTGCCAGACTTGAAGCTTTCCGATTTCTTCTGGGCATAGCATGCCATCTGCGTTTCAAACTCTATCAAATGGATGTAAAGAGTGCTTTTCTCAATGGATATCTAAACGAAGAAGTCTATGTTGCTCAACCAAAAGGGTTTGAAGATCATGATTCTCCTCATCATGTCTACAAACTGAAGAAAGCTCTCTACGACCTTAAACAAGCACCACGAGCATGGTATGAACGTCTTACTCCATTCCTAGTACATAATGGCTATATTCGAGGGGGAGTAGACAAAACTCTCTTCGTGAAAAAGGAAGGAAGTAACATCATGATTGCCCAAATATATGTTGATGATATAGTATTTGGAGGAATGTCAGAAAAGATGGTGGAACGTTTCATACAACATATGCAGTTTGAATTTGAGATGAGTATGGTTGGAGAGCTAACATACTTCCTAGGCTTCTAGACCAAACAGATGAAGAATGGAATCTTTATCTCCCAAAGTAAATATGCAAAAACTATTGTGAAGAAATTTGGGTTGGAAAATGCTTCACACAAGAGAACCCCCATTGCCATTCATATTAAATGCACAAAGGATGATCTTGGAGAACCAGTTGACCAAAGCCTCTATCGAAGCATTATTGGAAGTCATCTCTACCTCACAGTAAGTCGACCTGACATTGCTTTCTCAGTAGGAGTCTGTGCTCGGTATCAAGCCAATTCAAAAGCTAGTCACTTAACTCTCGCCAAGAGAATAATAAGGTACATCTCAGGAACCTCTGAATTGGGTTTTCTATATTCCTTTTATACCTCTCCTACTCTTGTTGGATACTGTGATGCTGACTGGGCGGGAAGCACCTCAAGTAGAAGAAGCACCTCTGGAGGCTGTTTCTATCTTGGGAATAACCTTGTGTCTTGGTTCAACAAAAAGCAAAATTGTATTGCTCTGTCTACAGCTGAGTCCGAGTATATTGCAGCTGGAAGTAGCTGTACTCAGCTACTATGGATGAAACATATGTTGACAGAGTATGGAGTCAAACAAGAAGTCATGACTTTGTTCTGTGACAACATCAGTTCAATCAACATCTCAAAAAACCCGGTTCAACACAACAAAACCAAGCACATTGATATCAGGCATCATTTTATTCGTGAGCTTGTAGAAGACAAGAAGATAAAGCTCGAATATCTCCCTACCGAGAAACAAATCGCTGACATCTTCACAAAAGCATTAGATGCAAACAAGTTCGAAAGTCTAAGGTTTTCCCTTGGACTTTGTTGCCTTTAGTAATCGAAGTCAAGCAAGAAGAGAGAGAACTTTTGTTTATTTTACTCTCTCTCTCAAATGGGACCAGCTAGGGTCCACAAAATCAAAGAAGTTAGGCCCAAATTCTTTATCCAAGTCCAGTTCAAAGTTTTTTGAATCAAAAACGGGAAAAACGGAATGATTATAATCTGACAGTCAACCAATCACCACTCAACCCTTTCGACTTCCGCGCAGAAAAGCTTTGCACGTTTTCTCAAAATCGCCTCTTCTTCCTTCCCAAAAAAGTTAGGGCACCACAAAATCAAAATCAGTCTGCGCCTGTAGCAGTTTCTTCTTCCCCTCAAAGACAACTCTGATCAAGTCCCAAATTAAGCCATCACAAATGGTCGGAACCAGAAGCGGACGAGTTCCTTTTGCCTCCAAGCAACTGCAAGCCAAGATGAGGGCGAAGATGATCGCCAGAAAGCTATTTGCTTCAAAAACTTCAACAAATAAATATGGAGTAAAGATTCGTGGAGGGAATCCCCCAAAAGAGGGTTTTGAAAACCCTAAAAGCGCAACAACTTCGGCTCCGACTATCGCATCTATGGAAGCTGCCCCCGGTGTTGAGAAGGACAACATCTTACCCGAGGTCGCTGGCTTTGAAGATGAGGGCTCTCATTCCACTCAGACGCCTTTGAAAGGTAACCCTATCATCTCTCCTATAGTGGACCCAGTAGAAAAGGACCAGACCAAAGAAATTTTAGGGACCTCTGTCCCTGAAATTCATGTCACTTGTTGCGAGAATCCATCTGTTCCTCCAAAATCAACGCTTGAAACAGAGAAGTCTTTGGTAGACGAAGCCATGCATGTAGCAGATAGTACTCTTGTCGCTCCTGACAGCAGTACGGAGCTGAATGAAGAAACAGAAGTCATTCTAGAAGCCCTCAACCTCTAGTAGATCTAGAGAACAACGAGGAAGTAGACAAGTCCAAGACGACTGTGGAACAAAAAGCTCAAAGGGAGAGCAGAACGTCTCTGAAACAATCTGTGCATGTAGGGCAGAAGAAGAGAAAACAACCAAGGAGAACTCTGATTGATGAGGAGGAAGAACCTCCAGCTCAGAAAAGGCAGACCCCGAAAAGAAAAAAAGTATGGAGAAAGGAGGAGCATCAGGTCCTAAACCAGTAAGGAAGTTAAGAAAGAATTCATCTACACCAGTGACAACTCTCGCTCCAGAGGACGACGAGTCAGAAGAAGAAGAGGAAGCTCGGGCCTTACCCCCACGGGCCACCCCTCCGCGGGCGACCTCGGTTGGGCTCTGGTCGAGCCGAACCGGGCCGGTTCGCGAGAATATTTAAAGCCCTAAAATTTTAATTTTCAGATTTGGTTCGGTTTCGATAAACCAGCGTGAACCGGTTCAAAATTTAATTGTTAAATTAAACCGTCCGGTTTCGATAAACCGAAATTTTTCCACACTTAAGAAAGATAAAATTTGGAAAATTTTGTTGTTTGATAAGCATGTTGAATGTTCACATGATCTTTGATAACATGATGTTTTCAACATGATGCATAGCTAAGCCCTCTAGACTTGTATTTTAATTTCAGTTTTGCAACCTGCGTGTTGCTTAATTTTTCACAAAGACCGACACAAGAAGCAAGTCAAGAGGAAGACTCGAATTGGAGGAGGCTCGAAGCCAGTGGGAGTTCATAAGAATGGAGTAAGTCTGGACCTTGAAGACCAAGTCTTTAGGATCAGTATTGCTAGATTCTTAGGAACTTAAGATGGGCTTAGTTATGCATAAATTTACCGTTACATTTATATGTATGAATGTATGAATGTATGATAGTTTAATGTACAAGTTCATGTATGATTTGCTATCACCCACATGCAAAGATTAAAAACGGTATTTAATCAAACTTGCATGTAACCTGCTAAGGGATCATCTTTGCATGGATTTGCAATTTATGATTCCAGATTAAGATTGTATCGATATACAACCAGACAGTAATAATTCACTTCAACGCAAATAATTACAAGTCAAGAGTGATACCATCCAGGTTTGGGCACTCAAAAGGGCTTTGAGCCTATGGATGTCGGTACGCCTCCGCGTAACATTCATAGAGGAGAAGTCTAGATGAGATGGGCAGTTCTATGTGGGTGCGTGCGCCTCCGCGTAGTAGCCACATTAGTGCTGTTCATAGTTCAAGCTTGGTAGACTTGTCTACGATTGTCAGCTAAGGCTGACCTAGGGTATCAATATAGGGTATGCCGTGTACTTTTAGTACAGACCCTAGCTAGGAACTACATAGTCTTGTAGATGGATGTATTCCTACCTTGATGCTCTTAATTGGAGCAGTGAGCCCCCGTTCACTTCAATTGAGGGTATGATAGGATTCTGGTTCAAATTCTAATGTTAGAATCATACAAGTGTTTTATAACTAAATCTCTAACTTGAATTTTAATTAATTTTACCATGTAGAACTAAAAGGCAAACACAACACAAAGGAGTAATAGCGCACTGAGGGTCCAGATTGAGGACAGACTCAAGAGCGTGAATTACTCAGATTGGAATAGAAACTTGAGGCTTGTACTCAAGCATGAACGCAAGTAGTATATCCTTACCAAGGAACCTCCTGCTGAGCCACCGCTGAACGCCGCTAGGGCACTAAGGATACTTATCAAAGTTCCTTAGTAACCAAATCGACGTGTCATGCATTATGGTGAGCAGTAGGATGCCAAAGTTGTAGAAGCAGTTCAGGAACGTTTCAGATGACCTCATACCTGTAAGGTATAGGTATAGGAAATGTTCAAGGAGAAAGCTCGTGTCGAAAGATATGATACTTTCATAGAACTTAACTCCTGCAAACTTAAGGTTGGAGCCCTGTTAGTCCCCATGTCACGATAATATAATGTCTTCAGGAACATCTAACCAGACTCGGTTTTGATGATCAGGTGGAAATGGCTGCGGATTCTATGTTCCAGTCACTTCCAGATACATATAGTGATTTCATAGTAATATACAATATGCATGACATGGAAAAGTCCTTAACAGAGCTTCATGGGATGCTTGTGACTGCTGAAAAGAACCTTAAGGGCAAGACCAAGGAGGTCCTTATGGTCAACAAGAAGGTCAGCTTCAAGAAAGCCGATCAGGGTAAGGGTAAGGTTCCTAGGCACCTTGCAGGGCAGATCAGACACCCCGAACGTCCAATAGTTCAAGCGGCTCCCAAAGCTACTATGAAGACTAAGGACAAAATGGAGGAGATCTACTATCACTGCAATGAGCCAGGAAACAGGAATAAGGGATTGTAAACAAATACAATGATCATGTGAAGAAGAGTGGGTATCCACGTCTTCAGGATCAGATATTTACGTTGGTAATCTTAATAGGTATAACGTAAATAAGAAAAGTCTTAAATCTGATGATTTAAACCAAGTTATAATCTGGCATTCTCATTTAAGGCACATAGGCGAGAAACGCATTTCAACACTTCACAAGTGTGGACTTTAAGTCCGTTTGAATTCACTCAAACTGAAAGATGCAAGTCTTGCCTAATGAGCGAGAAACGCATTTCTACACTTCACAAGTGTGGACTTAAGTCCGTTTGAATTCACTCAAACTGAAAGACGCAAGTCTCGCCTAATGGGCAAAACGACAAAGGCACCTTTCACAGGTTTATGTGAAAGGCGAGTAACTGTTTAAATCTAATACATTCCGACGTATGTGAACCTATGAGTACTCAGGCCAGAAGAGAGTTGAACTTATACTTGACTCTGAAAACGGCCGCATTCGTTTTGAATTGGGCTCCGATGAAGACAACGATATTACACCTTGTGACATTCATTCTGTCTCCCATTACTGTGGATGCGTGCGCCTCCGCGTAATATTCATTGGGATGCGAGCTGAATAAGGTAATCAGTTCTATTTGGATGTGTGCGCCTCCGCGTAGTAGCCAAATAAGAGATGGACTAGAGTCATAGAAGGTACACCACATGACACTCATTACGTCTCCCGTTACTGTAGATGCGTGCGCCTCCGGGTAGTATTCATTGGGATGGGAGCGGGATGAGATGGTCAGTTCTATTTGGATGCGTGCGCCTTCGTGTAGTAGCCAAATAAGAAATGGACTATAGTCATATATGGTGTGGGAAACATCCTAATATGTTTTTCCTAAAAGATTTGGGTAGCAGAGATTCATGCATCCAAATCAGACAAATGTGTCTTCGTAAGGTATCCTTAAGAAACTAAGAGATAACACTTCTACATACCCAGGGAGTACAAAGTCTTTGTTGTTTGAGGAGGGGTATTTTTGGAGAAATATTTTATTTCCAAAATAGCTAGTGGGAGTCCCGTGCATCTCGAAGAAATTCGAGAGGATACGGAACAGCCTGAAGCAATTCAGGAGCCTGCTATGCAAGATGTAGAAGTACTGGAGCATGAGATGGTCGTAGATGAAGACTCAATCCCTACAGAAATTCCAGATGGTCTAAGGAGGTATGAAAGATCTCGTCATGTTCTAGACAGATATGGCTTCATAGCCACTGAGGGAAATGACTTGATGTTGGTGGATCAGAATGATCAAAAAACCTTCAGACAAGCTTTGACCAGTCCAGACTCCGAAAAATGGTAGAACGACATGAGTGAGGAAATGAAATTCATGTACTTCAACCAAGTCTGGTGCTTGGATGATCAAACCCCTGGGATAAAACCCATCGGTTCTGAGTGGGTCTATAGGATCAAGACCGATATGGATGGAAATCCTCAGACCAATAAGGCTAGGATGGTTGTAAAAGGTTATCGTCAGATTCAGTGCATGGATTATGATGACACATTTTCACCAGCAACAATGGTCAGATTGATCCGGATTATTCTTAGCCATAACTATGGCAGATGGATGTCAAAACCCCTTCCTTAGCAGGAACTTACTAGAGGGCGTGTATATCACACGACATGTGGGTTTTGTAGATCCAAAGAATCTTGGAAAGATATGTAAGCTGCAAAGATCCATTTATGGATTGAAGCAAGCTTCAGGGAGTTGAAATCTTCATTTTGATAAAGCTGTAACGGAACTCGGCTTCATCAAAAACAAAAGTGAGCCTTGCGTACATAAGAAAGCGAGTGGGAGTAATATTGTATTATTGGTATTTATTCATCGGGAATGACATCGCGACCTTGTCACCAAAGCTTGGTTAGGGAAGTAATTATCGATGAACGACTTAGGTGATGCTACATTTAATGTAGGCATCAAGATATCTAAAGATCATTCCAAAAGGATTTTGGGCCGAAGTCAGAACATGTTGCTAAGTCAGAACATGTACATAGGTAAAGTGTTGAGAAGACTCTCAGTTCTTGAATGTAAGAAAGGATACATACCCATGCGTCATGGCATTAAGCTCAACAAGCTACAGAGTCCTAGTACTACTGATAAGCTGAGCAGGATGAGTAAAATCCCTTATGCTTCGGCTGTCGAGTCCATCATGTATGCTAGGATGTGCACGAGACTGGAAGTCTCGTTTGCACTAAGCTGTACCAGCAGATTCCAATCTAACCCCGACCAATTACACCGGATTGCTGTCAAAGGTCATTCTCAAATATTTGAGGAGGACCAAGGATACATTCCTAGTGTGTGGGGATATAGAGAGAGAACTAGCAGTCAAAGGACAATTCGATGCTAGTTTTCAGACATATCCAGATGACTTTCAAATTCAGTCAGGATATATTTTATGTTGAGTGGTGACGTTTTCAGCTGGATAAGCTTTAAGCAAGCCAAAATTGCCAACTCTACAGCAGATGCTAAGTATATAGTTGCAACAAAAGCAGCTAAAGAGGCCGTATGGATTAGATGCAACGCCGCGAGCGTCTAATCCGATAAGCTTGTTGTGGGACAACACAGGTGCCGTAGCTATTGCTCAAGAGCCCAAATTCCACAACAGATCCAAACATATACTCAGCAGGCATCACCTCGTGAGAGTTATCACATATAGAGGTGATGTGGAGATTAAACACTATTCGACTGATGATAATATGGTCGATCCCTTGACAAAGGCTCAGCCGTAGCCTAGGCATGAGAAATATGCAGGGTCTGTGGGAGTAGATCAGAACTTAAATTGGAACCAGGGGCAAGTGGGAGATTGTTAGAGTTATGCCCCAGTCCAATATATAAGTGATCTACAGATGTAATGTTTTATCATCTTTCCGAATAAAGAAATCGACATATATTACTAATGTGTTGTAGTAATATATCGAATGTAATTTGATCTATGTCATTATGTGTTTAACCACTAATAGTAGAACTATAGATCAGAAAGAATTACATTTGATGAGTCCCTGATCAGCTAAGCTTCTTTATGAAGCGATCAGTATGAGACTAACTCCTTGTGATCATGCTTTACAGATCATGGCAAAGTATGTGCCGGAGTTATATCATAAATACCATCAGGTCGATGATATCGGACAACCTGATTGTGAGTATGCTGCATAGATCCAGTCATGAGATACTCACAGATCGTAGCTTGTCATTATATCCTAAGACCAAGGAGTCTTTGTGTACACTATGTAACGAATACCTAAGTTTGACCTAGTCTAACGTTATCTGTAAAAGGGTAGCTATAACGGCTTCGATTGGCTTGGACATTTATTGCATTAGTGAACTCGAAAGGCGTCTGAGGGATTTATCACTCATACTTCGGTATGAGAAAGATATCCGTTTAGGCCACTTGATGAGTATGATTGAAGGAATAGCACGACCGTGCAGGGGATACCTTAGTATCAGTTTTCAGTCATCTCAGATATCAAGAAACAGTGATTGATAAATTAGGATGACGATTCTATGCCTATTGATCAATCTGGATATCGGTTTGATAAAAGGACAGTGACATGTACGATAACAGGTTAAGTCGAATAATCGATAATCACGAACATTGGGTAATCATAATGTCTTACTAAAGACCACTTATGATGGAAAGGGTAAAATAATAATTTTACCAGTCTGCCAACTGTTCGTGAGCCTAGAGGGTCACACGCATTAAGCACGATACATGACAAATAATCATGGATGAAAATTAGGAGAATCAGGTTTTCAATATAGTCAAGTTGAAAACGATTCGGTAGTTTTTTGGCCTAAGGTTTTAACTAGACGGTTGAAGAAATCAATTCGAGGAAATTAAACCGATTTATCTAAACCTAAATTACAACTCAATTTAATGGGTTTAATTTGGGTTTTAGTTAAACGGGCTTAAAGCCCATTTAGGGTTTTAAGTGATGAATGGGGAAAAGTGCAAATAAGAGTTTAAGAGGGTAAGATATGCAATTAATTGATTTTGAAATTCAATTAAGATTTTTTAGTTTTAATTTCAAATTAATTGTAAAATATCTCCCCTTATTTTCTCAAACTATTTCGGCAACTTCCCCCACTAATTCCTCTTGACTTGGCCGAACCTCTCTTCCCAACTCCTCCATAGTTTTTGTCAAAATTATTCTCAAAACATTCATTAGCAAGTGTGTGAGAGAAAATCAATTCGTGGTTGTTGTTCTTGTGTGGACTCAATAGAGAAACAATACGTTGTGTTTTAATCGATTGACAAAGGTAAATTTTCAGATTGAAAAGGTTTATAACATGCTGAATTTTCATTAAGATCCTTCATCTCTTTCGATCACCATGGTTACATAAGGCTCCACTGCATGAAATTAACGTTTGGAACCCATGGTGATCCCTTTCAATCTACACCAGTGACAACTCTCGCTCCAGAGGACGACGAGTCAGAAGAAGAAGAGGAAGCTCGGGCCTTACCCCCACGGGTTAAGAAATCTCTAGGAGGTCTAAAACTCCTCAAAATGTACCTAAAGCCCCAACCGATAATGTCTCATTTCACTCAATAGAAAATGCAGTCAAATGGCAGTATGTGTATCAACGCAAAATATACCCGGAGAGGGAACTCTCCCCTGAAGCTCAAGGGATGGACGCAATCGTGGAACTTCTCCGCTGCTCAGGCCTAACCAACACGGTCATTAACATCGATCCTTTCTATCCCTCGTTAGTCAAAAAGTTCATTGTAAACTTATCTAGTGAGTTTGATGACTCGGAGGACCCTGAGTACAGGAAGGTTTTCGTCCGAGGTGAGTGCTTTGATGTAACTACCTCCACTATCAATGCATATCTGAGCAGGACTGCTCCAGAAGTCACTCCAGAAGCTCCTCACCTGAACAAGATTTCGTTTGCAATCACTGGAGGCAGAAAGAAGGTTTTGCCCGTTAAGGATACCATTGCGGCTGCAGAACTCAATGCAAAATACTCCATTCTATACCGCATTGGTTTGGCTAACTGGGCGCCCTCCACTCATGGTTCGAGCATCAAAACCGAGCTAGCAAGACTGATCTACCTAATAGGTACCCAATCTCTTCTTGACTTTGGTACGTTTGTTATTGAGCATCTTGTCAAGCATGCCAAGTCACGTGCCATCAAATTACCTATTGGGTTTCTCGTATTGATCACTGGCATACTTCTCCAACAATGTCCTGATATTGTTCGAAAATATGATACTCTTGGAAAGAAGCCTCTGCCACTCACTATAAGTCCCAAACATTTTGAGGGCAAACATATGAGAGATCTCGCCCCTTCCTTGACTGGTACCAGCTCATGCCCTTCGGGACCTCTGAGCACCAGGGTAGAGGACGAACTGGTCGAGGTGATCAATGACTTGGAAAAGACTATTGCTGCTCTGACGGCCCGGAAGAATGCTTCTGAAGCCCTTCTACATGATCTACGTACCGCTCATGCTGAAGACATTGATCTGACCAAGAAGCCGACGATTCCGCTTCTTCTTAAAAGAAAAAAATTCATTTGCTTGATACTATTACTAGTTCGTGTTAAACTTCTAAATCCTCGGGGCGTGTCCGAGTTAACTTTTAAACTCTGTTACTGTTTGGATGTTTGCCCCCTTGTTGGGGTTGGTATTTGCTCATGTTTTGAGCTGGTTCATATTCTGTTTAAACTTTTCTATTATATGTCGATTTCCCTTGGCAATTTTGTTAGCCAACCAAGGGGAGATAAAGCTAAAGTCGATATAACGCTATGGAAAAAGTCGTGCGCAAGAGGCCACGAAAGATGCCCTAAAAGAAGTTGCTGACATGATGCTGTGAGGCCACGAAAGATGCCCTAAAAGAAGTTGCTGATATGATTCTGTGCTCTGAATAATAAGGATACTGCTGATATCAAATCGAAATGTGTTTGCCTAAAAAATTTCCAAAGGGGGAGATTGTTGCTACGTTTAGTGTTTGCATAATTATTTTAGCGCAAAAGTAAGAAGTCATTGCAACATGCTGCACGACATTTGGTGCGACTGCATATACTCCAGATTAGGAAAGGTATGGAAGCTTTCCTATTTTAAGTCGCTGAAACATGGAGCGCAAGAAGAATGACGTCATGACAAGATCAGGCAACTGAAACTTGCAGCGCAAGAAGAATGACGTCACGACAAGGTTAGGCAACTTTCAGCTATCAACAACACGTCAACAAAGACGGCAACGCCAACTGTCAGCTTGCCTAAATTGTTAGGAAGTTTGAGACTTCCTATTCCTAATTCGAGACAGAATAGGAATGTAAGGTTGCTATAAAAAACTTGAGCTTCCCTATTAGCAATCTGTCCGTTCTTTCATTTGTACTGAAATTTCTCAGAGCTCTTAACCGTGCAACATAGGCGTGTTGAGAGTCTGATTGGTTTACTAGAACGGTGTGCTTCGATTAAACATCAATCCACAAAAATTGAGTGCTTGATCGATTAGGGTTCTTGTGTTCGTGATTGAAGATTCACAAATTTGTCAAGAAGACTACGACACCGAGCATAGGCTTGCTCGAAGGGTGGACTCGAGGAGGACTCGAAGACAAGGGGAGTAGGACCCTGGTCTAGGTACGTGAGCTAGTAGTTAAAAGTAGCTTAAGTCAATAGCTTGTGTGATAGCTAGTTGATACTTGAAGTTGTACTCTTAACTACATTATAGTGAAGTATCTTTCCACTGGCCGAGGGCCCCCAAATGTAGGTGACGTTGCACCGACCTGGGTAATCATCTCTGGTTATTATTGCTTGTTTATGGTCTAAACTGTTGTATGTGTTTTGGCAAATTGTCGACACAATAGGTACGATTTTGTGTCTGACTTCTTGGCTCTGGTACATATCAGAATTTCAGATAAAACTAGCTAAATTTCACGTCAGCAACCAAGCACATTACATCCATTTTAGCAATCAATCATCGCGCATCTATCGTTCTTGAAGCCGTTCACACGCTCGCATGAAAAAAATGATTTTTACTATATTTGTCCTCCATGTATATATCAGTCAAATACTCGAGTTCTCTTAAACTTGAATGTAATTATCAACTGTAAAAACAAAATAGTAACCCCAGTAAGGTGGCCAATAATGTTTAGATTTTGGCTTGGTAAACCCTAGCTGAAGTGTAAATTAATTAAAAAACAAGTTTGGGCTGAAACTGCGTCGTGAAGCTGAAGTGCAGATGGGTGTTTTGAAAAATTGAAGTAAGTTGGAAGCAATCACTTTTTGAGAATGAATTGCAGTTGGGTTTCTTGCAAAATTAGGTTAGTTCGGACCAATATTCCGATAATGGAATTGCACATGGGTTTTCCGGAAAACTAGGTACGTTGGAAGTGGAACCAATGACTTATTGTATTCTTAATTAGGATATATTTTAACTTGTACTCTTTATTCACCATTGTGTCGAAATTATTAATTAATACAAAAGGTGTATACAATATCACTAGGACAAAATGTGTAACCGTAGATTACTGTGACTAACCAGTTGTTGGACGCATGAGTGATAGAAAGGTAGTTGCATTAGTACCACACGCAACTGACTTATACTATTTGCTCTACTCGCATAACTACGATCCTGGTGTAGTATATAATTAAAATTAAGATAGAGTTTATTTAATAACCCAACACTTGCTATATTCCGAGAATGTACGTATTGCACATGGGTTTTTTGTAGAACTATGTTCGTTGGAACAAACGAATCTTAATTACTCTTTGTTAAGACTTACAGATATATTTTACATGATTAATTAATGTTTCTTTTGCCCTATGTTAAAACTAGCTAGCTAGTTAAATAATCAAACTGAGTTGTATTAAATTTGAATTTAATTATTAAAAACGTGTGTAAAGGCAAAACAGCACCAGTATTATATATAGTGTACGTTTAAGTGTTAATTGTCGATTTGGGATTGCTAAATAGTGATTAGATTGGCAAAGGCAGTAAGGTAAGAATGAGAGATTTAGTTACATCAGTTGGGGATTGGAATGGAATGAAGATTGTGGGAATTTTCCATTTGTTTGTGGTTGTGTGTTTCTCCGGCAGTGCACAATCCGGGACGGTCATCACGTCGCTTCCCGGTTACGATGGCAACCTCCCCTTCACACTAGAAACTGGGTAATTAATTAATTAATTAGTTAGTAATAATTGAATAGTAACTTGTTTTTCTTATTGGTTAGTATTGCGTGCGTTGATGCAGATACGTTGGTGTAGATGAATCTCAGTTTTTCTACTTGTTTGTGGAGTCTCAGAGTAATCCTGCATTAGACCCCTTTATGCTCTGGCTCAGCGGAGGCCCTGGTTGCTCTGTTCTCTCTGCCTTCTTTTACGAAAACGGTATATATTTACATGCACACACGTGTATATGCACCCAACCTTATTTTTAACATCTACATATAGGGTCATGATCGGGTGCGAACCAGCTAGGTAATGACACATGCGCATATTTCCATTATTAAGTTATGTATTTAAGTAAAACAGTCAGCTGATGTTTCCATTATTATGATCTGTCATAACCTATTATAACCTCATGCTACACCCAGTGATCTCTCGTTACACCCAGTGACCCCTCATTACACAATTTCCCCAACAAGATTCATTGATTTCCTATAGAAAAATACCTGTCCCCTCGTTAAACCTGGGGACCTCTCGTTACATTATTCCCTCTTCAAGATTTAGTGATTTCTTATAGAAACATACTCGTCCCCCTCGTTACACCCAGGGACGTTTTGACATTTTTTTTATTGATTTGTTGTTGATATCTCCTCTATATATATAATAAAATCTTCTACAAACCAAATTTGGGCGTTGAAACGTCCGAACCAGTACAAAGTTGTATAACCATATAGAACGTGTAGTGTAAAGTTGTATGACGTGATAGACCGTGCAAAATTGAAGAAATTTGTAGAATGTGCAGTGCAAAATTGTAGAATCATGTAGTGCAAAGTTGTATAACGTGATGGACCCGCAGAACCTTTAAGTCTGCGATGTAGAACCTTGCTACCACGTGTCGGTCGTTGAGACGACACACATTCAGATCTGCACTGATCTAACGGTTGTAGTTAGTTCATACGTTCTAAAGCCGTTTGTAACCGAATGCGCCAATGCATATATAGTTCAAATGTGTCTAAACCATATATATTTTAAACACACACACATGCAAAGGTTATTTATTTTTGGGTGGGTCTAAATAGCCAATTGGTTTACCTGCTTTATGTTCTTGTCGGGCATGTGGTGGAGACACACTGGTTGCTACCTTTGCACTCTTTTATGCTCTTAGGGCATCTCCAAAGGAGTATGCAAATATTCGCAAATTTCCAGACTTTTCCCTCCAACGCTGACCTTAAATCCCTATCTCCATCCCCATTTTTGCAGATTTGCTATAGAAAGTCCTCAAATTTGATGTAGTAGTCCCCAAACAATAAAGAAGAGTATTTTAGTCATTACCTTTTCTTTTTTATTTGCAAAATCAAACTAAAAAATAATCCTCAAGAAATAAAAATACAATACAAAAAATCCTCTAAAAATTACACATGAATACAGAAAATTATAGATTGGAAAAAATAAGTTAAGCAAGCACCAGATCTGGCGGTGGAGGCAGAAGTGTGGCCGGAGGCGGTGACGGGCCTTGGAGATTTAGGCGTGGCTGGAGGCGGTAACGGGCCTTGGAGACGAAGGCGTGGCCGGGGACGGAGGAAACTCCTGGAGAGGGAGAGGAGGCGCCGGAAAGAAGAAAGAGAGGGAGAGAAGGGCGAGAGAGTGGAGAGGCAAGGAGATAAAGCAATGACTTTTGGTTAAATGATTATCAATATAATCCTAATATGAATGGCAATTTCAATTTGGGCAAAATATAATAATTTTTTTGGGCCAAAATTTTAAGTTTCAGTAATATAGTAGGTTTCATATTTGTATTAACCTTGATATGTGAATTGTTTTTTAAGGAATATGTGAATTGCTTTAGTTGAATTTATTAAAACAAAAATTATTGGAGGGTAAAATTAGGAACTTTTTTTCTTTTATTTATATAAAATTATTAACTTTTTTGTTCTTTTTTTTAATTGACTTTTCATTATTCTTTCAAAATATAATTTTAAGAAATAATAATTAAATATGGAAATTAAATACCAATTAACAACAAGTTAATAGTCATGAAGTAATAAATGAATGATCAAAAATAAATATAATCATTAATCAACATTTCATTATTCCATGTGTTATTTTCAATATTTTAAGGATAAATTCCACATAACCCCCCTTAATTATATGCGTGTCTCACATGCCCCCTTTAACTACAAAATCAATCTATGAGGTGCCTTAACTATCCAAAAATCCAACTTTACCTTTTTTTGTTGACTTTTTTTAAAATTCTGTTAAGTTTTTTTTGAAATGACGAAAATACCCTTATATCTGAAAAATGAAAATAAATAAATAAAAATGATTTTGAAATTTTTTTTCTATTTTCTCGTTGTAAAAAATAAAGAATAAAAATAATAATTTAGTAATAATTTTTTATTTAAAAACAATTATTTATAAAAATTAATAAAAAAAACGATGTTTAAAAGTAATTTTTTATTTAAAATTTTTTTTTTATTATTAACAAAATTTTATTCTTCATTTTTTACAACGAGAAAAATAGAAAAAAAAGTTCAAAATCATTTTTATTTATTTATTTTAATTTTTCAGATAGAAGGGTATTTTCGTCATTTTACAAAAACTTAACAGAATTTTGAAAAAAGTCAACAAAAAAGGTAAAGTGGGATTTTTGGATAGTTAAGGCACCTCACAGATTGATTTTATAGTTAAGGGGGCATGTGAGACACGCGTATAGTTAAGGGGGGGTCATGTGGAATTTACCCATATTTTAATAAATAAAATTGTTATCATATATTATATATTTTTAGTAGATTAAGTAATTTATTTGTATATGTTGTGAATATATAATATTTATAACAATTTATTAGAATTGAAATCATGAAAAATGAATAAAATAAAATATGTAATTATTTTATTATTAAAATAATAAAAAATAGTATTTGATGTGATAAATATAGATATTTTTGGAGATTAGATTGGAAATATATGAGAATGAAGACTTCAATGGGGATATGGTTGGAGATTCCCTTAGTCTAGTATATGGTTTTCAAAATATTTTTCTTTGCCGATAAAGAAATTCATATTATGAAAAAAAATGCAGGCCCTGTGAGTTTCGTATATGATAACTACAGTGGAGGCATACCACAACTTCGTCTCAACCCAAATACATGGACAAAGGTGTGATTAGCTAGCCAGCTAGCTGTGTATGTATATTTTTATCTTAGTGGTTTTGGTTTTAGAGTATGTTGTTGTATATATATAGTTGTTGAAGGAGGCTTGTATTTTGGCAGGGCATGAACATGTTGTATGTTGATGCACCCGTTGAGTACCAAACTTATTTGAGAAATAAGTGTGTAGTAAGCTAATTTGACGAGTTATTATTTTAAGTTATACTACTTAAAAAAAAAACTCCCCTTCTCTAGATATATCTTGCTACTTTTTGTTTAATATGTGCTTCAACACTTTATTACTCTGAAATTATAATATGCTTTTATGTAGGCTGCAAAAAAGAGTTGCGGAGAGAATTATGTAGATATAGCTGAAAACAACACAAAATGTATAGAAGATTTGAATGTCATCGAGGAGGTTAGATATGATGCAGCCTCTACATGTATGCATGTGATTTTTGGTGACATGATTATGACTAATTAACAACTCTTTCATGTTACAGTCGATTTGTGACATCAATGTCATGCACATTTTGGAGCCCAATTGCAAGATTGCATCCCCGAGGAAAATTAAACTGCCAAATGAGATTCGTAGATATCTTGAAGACGATTTTGATGTTTCAAAACTAAATGATGCGCATTGGTGTCGGGTAAGTGTGTTTATATATATATATAGAGCAGTAATTCCGTGTGAATAATATGGAACGGTACGAACTGTGCGATCCATGGGAGCGTGACACGTGGCGCCACACTGTGCTGACATGTCAGACTCAAAATAAAATATATTTCTTTCTTCAAATCCCTCGTAATACCATTCCCCGATAGGGTAATACTCTTAAGTCTAGGTTATGGAATGGAATTCGTCCTCCCTGTCATATGATGCCCTCACGTTGGTTCTCACCGTTCTCACACATCTTTTCGTTTTCACTATGTATATGTTGGGGTATATAACAACGTGGAACAATTCTCTAGCAAAAGTAATCAAGAGAAATAAAGAACAATCACACAAGAACACAAGGATTTGCGTGGTTCGGCCACACTATTCTCTTATTATTACTCTCAACTCATAAATAATTGTGTGGTTACAAGTACATGTATTTATACTGAAAGACTAAGGGGAGTTAAGAAAGACCTAGAATTCTTAATTTCTTGTATATTCGGAAACCTATAGAAATCCGTGTACACTAGGAATTCTTTTCTAATTCATTATCCTAATACAATTAATAAATTATGGATTCCCTAAATAACTAGGAAATTATCCACAAACCCAACAATCTCCCACTAGGAGACTGTCTACACACGTCTTCACTCTCAGCCATCTATCTCCAGTAACACGCCCAACGATCTCCGCAATAAGCTCTAGCGGTAGTGTGCCGCCTTCTCTTCACTAACCGTGAAGGCCGGCTGAAGGTATGTAGAGCTTCATCTTTTCAGTTGTAATCGCCTTAGTCAACTTATGTGCACGATTCTCTGACTGAAGGACCTTCTTATCAGTTGTAGCTACCTTGATCAATACACATTCACGATTACTTGATCCAAGAACCTTCTTCAAGTACCAGTCATTTGGCGCTTGCTTTAGACCATCCAAGCTATTTCCCAGCTTGCAAACCATGTCTTACTTCCCAGCTGATTTCTTCAAACCACACAAGCTATTTCTCAACTTGCACACTAGGTCTTCGTACTCAACTGATTGTTTCAGACCATACAAGTTATTTCCTAGCTTGCATTCCTGGTCTCCATTCTCAAGAGATATCTTCGCTTTGTTCTTGGTAGACTCCCACTTAAATGAATCATCTATCTGAACTGTCTTTGTGTGACAACGAGACTCGTTACTCTCTGCCAACAACAAATAATTTGGTGATGGAGAGAACCGCTAGGGTGGTCTTGAACCTTTCTTCAATATTCCTACTTCATCTCTTCTTGTCGAGTAAACCTTTGTACGTCTATGCACATTTGGATGCACCTTTTTTAGCTTTCCACCATTCGAAGACTTCCCTGACTCTGTGAAGCTTACATGTGTCCGTTTTCCGAACACACCTGGTTCACATAAACCAACTTCCACGTTCTCCAGTTCTGGAATCCTCTTTTTCCAAGCTAGCACCTTCATTCTTTTCTCCCTCTTATTCCCAAGTCTTTAGCGCCGTAGAGTTGAATGATCAGGCCCATCAGTAATTGCACTACCTTTCTTCACTGGCATCTCCGCCATGTACAAAGTTACTCTCTTCCAACCACTAGCAATAACTAAATTCCCCTTTGATACCTTCCATTGTCTGTCTCCAAAGGTTGTCTTGTATCCCAAACTATCTAACTGACTTATCAAGATCAACATTCTCTTTATGGTGGGGATATACCTGACATCCTTTAACGTCCAAATCGTACCCATGGGAGTCTTGAGATTCACATCTCTAATGCCCGCAATTTCTTCCGTCTCATCATTTGCTAGATGAACTACACCTTTCATAGGTCTGAAGTTCACTAACACGTCCTTGCAAGGGGTAGTGTGAAAAGAAGCACCTGAATTCATGATCCATGATTCAACCAGACTATCTACATAACAGATCAAAGCATCATCTTCGAATTCCTCTATTGCATTCACTGAGTTTTCCTGCTTGCTTTCATTCTTTGGGTTTGGGCGCTGATACTTGAAGAGACCAGTTTGTTGGCAATTCCAACAAGTCGCGTCTATTCCTCGCTATATGAACTTTAATCTCCCTCGCCCCTTACTCTTTCCCCTTTTAGACATCTTACCTCTCTCTTCCACGTTCGACATAGAGTCTGACGATTCTCCTCGATTCCTTCTCCGGATATCTTCCCCGAGAATCAAGTCTCTTAATCCTTCGAACGATAGCTTAGTAGTTCCAGTTGAGCTACTAACTGTTGTAACGGTTCCTAACCAACTTTCAGGCAACGAAGATAGTAACAACAGAGCTTGTATATCATCATCGAATTTAATATCCATAGACACTAATCTCGATAATATCGTATTAAATTCGTTCACATGATCAGTAACACTAGCGCACTCCCTCATCTTCGTATTAACAAATTATACCTTGTTTGATGCAAACGACTTTTCATACATATTTGATAGCGCCTTAAAGAGTCCATAGGTAGTTGTATTCTTCATGACGTTGTATGCAACATTCTTTGCCAATGTCAATCTCACCGCACCCAAAGCCTGCCGATCTAGCAACGTCTAGTCGCTCGGATTTATCTTCTCCGGTTTGGTCTTTGACAAAGGCTCGTGTAGCCTTTTCTGGTACAAATAGTCCTCTATTTGCATCTTCCAGAATCCAAAATTCTTACCGTCAAATTTGTCGATTCAAACTTTCCCTTCTTCTGCCATTGCTCCCACTTGCCACGAACCTGGCCTCTGATACCAGTTGTTGGGGTATATATCAACGTGGAACAATTCTCTAGCAAAAGTAATCAAGAGAAATAAAGAACAATCACACAAGAACACAAGGATTTACGTGGTTTAGCAAATTGCCTACGTCCACGGCCACACTACGCTCTTATTATTACTCTCAACTCATAAATAATTGTGTGGTTACAAGTACATGTATTTATAGGGAAAGACTAAGGGGAATGAAGAAAGACCTAAAATTCTTAATTCCTTGTATATTAGGATACCTATCATAAATCTTTGTACAATAAAAATCCTATTCTAATTCATTATCCGAATACAATTAGGAAACTGTGGCTTCCCTAAACATTTATGAAAGTATTTATATATATATCATCTTACACGTACATGTTATCATCATATATGTATGTCACTTACAAGAATTGAGTTTCGGCCTTGTAGGAGTATCATCATGTCTTATCTGCTGTATGGTGTAACAACTTTACTGTTAGAGAAGCTCTTAATGTTCGAGTGGTACGTTATTTACATTTTCTACTTATTAAGTCCTCACGGTCAATATTTATCGAGTGGTGACGAAATTCACATTTTATAATTGACGCAGAACACGACTGGTGTGTGGAATAGATGCAATAGCAGCCTGGCTTATACAAACACGGTTCCAAGTTCTGTTCCATACCATCAAAATCTTACTAAATCGGGGCTTAGTGCTCTAGTTTACAGGTGACTTTCCATTTCCATTAAAGTTGAGTTTATTTTTTGTTACAATTAGCACATGTATATCACTCTCGTACATGCATGTACAGTGGTGATCATGACTTATCTATCCCGCACGTTGGTACGGAAAAATGGATAAAGAGTCTCAACATGACTTGTGACGAACACTGGCGTCCATGGTTAGTCAATGGCCAAGTTGCTGGGTACGTAATTGTCACCACCACTAATTGTTTTCTTCATTAACCCATCATGATCACTATATTTGGCTGAAACAGATATACGGAGAAGTTCACAAATGGTTCTTTCAGTTTCACCTACGCAACCATTAAGGTGAGTGTCATGAAGCACTTCTCATAAAATTAACTCATAAAATTGAACCCAAACGATTTCTGCACTTTCAAAACGTTTATTTTCACCTTTTAATTATTCAAAATTTGTTAGTGAGAGAGAGAGAGAGAGGAGAGGTACAATTTTAATTTCATAAAAAAAATTAAATTATCAATTTGTAATTTGAAAAGACAAATATATTCTTGAATTATGAGTTAAGTTTGTTATTCACGGGAGGGCAAAACGGTAATTTTATATTAATTAAATTCTGGTTCAATTTTTTTATCGGACCGGGTTGAACCAGAAGACTGTTGAAATTGAACCGATTCAGTTTCAAGAGTAATTTAGGTAATTTTGATATTTTAAAGGTAAATTGTCATAAAATGATAGTTATGGTACTGAAAATGAGAAAAAAAATAGTTATGACATGAAAGTGGAAATATGATATAATTAGATGTACAAAAGTGTCACTTTCCCTTCGTTTTTATCAATATATGCATCGAACTCATTAATTACTGAATCATTCATTTTTACTAGATTACATTCATTTGCTGTTTTGAATCCATGAATACAAATAAGGTGTTTTACTTTTGTTATTAAATTCTAACCAATATTAGTCTGTTGAATTTTGAAAATATGGCTCAAATTCAGTCACGCTTTGCAATTATTTAGTAAAAGAAGTAATGCCGTAAAAATTTAGGTGCTAGTCAGTCAGAGAGGATTTTCTAAATACTAATTAGAGATTAATCGAAAAATAAATTGAATTAATGGACTAATCATCAAGAATCGTAAATGATTAATCGGACAAGTCTGAAACTTTTATAACATTGAGAAAATATTAGATCCTTTCAAAATTTCTTGATCCGCCCATGAATATATCAAAGCTAACGATAATTATAGAAAGGTTGTTAATGAAGGGTGCTGAGTTTGGTTATGTATACAGGATGGAGGCCATATTGCTCTAGAATACAAGCCCATTGAATGTTATGAAATGATCGACAGATGGATGGCTTATTATCCTCTCTGATTCATATCTATCTTCAACTTCTATTTTGGTAGATTTGAGGCCCCGTTTAAAGAGGATATTCATTTTCTAAGTTTCTCGGTGTACCAGTTGGGATAACAAACAATTCAATAAGTTTGCAACATGATTGAATGTTGAACTTCAGATACATTGATTGTATGAATTTATTTCAATGTTCTCCTACATGCATTAATCTTTTGGTCTTACTCGTCGATTTGGAGTCTTCGCATATTACATTCTATTAGTAAATTGAGTCTAAAACTATCGAGAAGTTTACTCGAGATGAAATAGAGTAGATGATAATCACTTAAGGATAAGAACTTGTAGGCCGTATTTGGACCGTTTTAGCTATATTGCCTACCCGAACACTAAATCTTTAGTCATTCATTTGAGCTTGTAGCCTTTTTATTCATGAACCTGATATTATAAGGCCGAACATTTATGTACAAACTCATGAATAGTCGAGGTATGCATGACATTTTTCTTAAAACCTCTTCCTTGGCTGTTGAAGTTAACGACTGTACGCCTCTCATGATATAATGACTTCGAACTAGCATTGTACACCCAAATGATCAGTTCAAGCGAGCTTAAACTTGTGACTTTCCCATCACCAAGAACACGAAAGAGCTTGTTGACGACTAAGAATTTGAGGAAGAATGAGAAAGGATATTGGTTCTTGGATGCATGAAAATGAAGAGAAATGATCATCTATTTATAGTTTTCGTTTTTTCAACTATAAGAATTCTTAAATTAATATAGAAAAAATAAAATGATTATAACATAAAATCATCTTATAACTTATGCATTCAAGAAAATGAAATGCATATCAATGACTATAAGATTATGGAATACAAATAATTCAATTCATAATAATATCAATGACAATTACATTATGACCTCAAATGTTTGATTTTTTTCCCTTTTCTGGTCTAGTTACTGACATACAAACTTCACGCTATTAATGATACACTACGAAAACATGGCTGACGATACGAATTCTTACATGATAACAAGATTCTTCAGCTGCACATACAATGATTCTATTAAATACAATCTTTTGAAGGGATATTTCAAGCACAACGGATTGAGTAACATACATATTAGTTGAAAGACATAAGTGTTATTTCACCTTTATTGTTGGAACTAAGTCGAATAAGCTTTAATAATGCATCAAATGCATCAATAATTATCTAGTGAGCCAAAAATACTTTAGGTGCTATCAAATTATAGCAAAAATATTGGATATAAATACACTCCTACACATGAGATGAATCTTATCATTTTCGCACTATTCGTTTTGTAGGGTTTTGGACCGTTCTAGATCGTCGAGATAGCGGAAGCATTATAACAAAATCTACTCCAAACCTTGTCCAAGAACATAAACCATTAAATTTCAAGGCAAAATCTATTTCACAAGATGTTTACCTTTAAGTCTTTGTTGAATCGATTAAAGAATAACTTTCGGATCTTCTTCTCTAAAGCAAGTCAACACCAAGGGGATGATCTTGAAGATCCTTCACTTAATTGCCTACTAGAACAATTAAATGAAGAACAAGAGAGTAAGATGAGAGGAGAGAGACTATGGTGGCCGGCCACTAGAGAGAGAGAGAGCAGAGTTGTGAGTTGTGTGATTATTTTGTGTAATGAATGAATATTAGATATTTCAATTCATCATCAAACTCATAAGCATGGGTCTAAAGTGATTGGTATGGGCTTAAAGGTGCTTTAACCCATACCCCTTAAATCACTCACCTCTTAATCCACAATCACCAACTAAGCATGGTGTTGTGTGGCCCCCACTCATGGACCCACCATGTGGGCCGGCCAAGATGGCTTATTGGGCCCTTGTTTGGGTCGGCCATGAGACCTCATGGGCCGAGCCCAATGGGCTTGCCCATGTGGTTTCGTGCCATGTCCAAAAGTCACCCGACCCTTTTTGTCGTTACTTATCAAACAAAATCCGACGCGACATCGACGGAAAAACTCAGTTTTCTCGATTCGCTAATTATTCTCTCAAACCGAACCCACGGCACAAAACCCCCAGTTTTGTCCATGTATTTCTCCTCAAGAAACGTTAAGGTTTCCTTGTCTCAAGTTATCCGTCTTGAATGTGTGTGACCCTTCAGGCTCATGCCACCGTTGGCAGATCGGCGCAAAAGATCGCTGTTGCCCGATCCATCATAAGGGGCCTCTAGTAAGACGTTAATCTATGAATATGTTCATGGCTTAATCTATGAAAACACTATTCGAAGCGGGTCGTCCGATATCAATCACCTCATGATATCTATGATATGATTTCGGGATCCCTCATCCCTATGGCAAGTAGAACTACGTCATTAAGAACCATTCTCATACTGGTCGCTTCTATGGAAGCATATTTTGACTAGGGACTCGTTAAGTGTGATCCGTACAGATTTATGGTTCTACTACTTTAGTGGTCATAAATCAGATCATGCTTAACATATTACTTCAACACATAAGTAATACAAAACCGTTTTATATATATATTACAAATGATGATAATGTACATAGACATTTACAGGCTACTAGCAATTGGACTTGGGCACAAAATGCTATCACGTTTCATGTCTTTTTTTATCATATAAATGCTTTAAATTCCATGTTAAATTTGGCCTAGCTAGGCTAAGGGTAATTGTGTAGGAAATTGTGTGTTAGGACTGTTGCTATGGTGGCTAAGTATGGGGAGAAGAGCGTCGATCTACTTTGATTTGGGTAACACTACTGGTCAAATGTGCTTTCCCCTTACCACCCTCTCCAGGTTCATTTCTTGTTTTCTTTATTTTTCTATTTCCATTTATAAATGCCAAAGTTATATCAATTTTTTGGTTCTAATTTTGAAAATGCAATCTATATTTGCAGAACCAAGAAACAGTTTCAAGTCCCCGAGAAGGCCAAGTCACGTTATGTTGTGCTTCCAATTCATGATGGTGCATGATATGAAAGCTTCGAAAATGAGGATTTTCACTCGTTTTGGAGTTAATTAATTTCAATATATGTAATATATATTATTATTTACCTACTAGGGGGTACATACGCATTGTGTGTGTCGTCGGTATCAGGGGCTTCACACGTATTATGAGTGCCGCCAATATCAGGGGTTGGACATGTATTGTGTTTGCCTTTGGTATTAAGGGTTGCGTTGCATACATATGCAATAATGTGCGCAATACTTATTTAAAAACTGCGAACTCTCGGCTGCGCCATAAGGGTTGCGCACGTACACCACCCTTATTTTGGGGAAGCGTGTTTTCTCCCTTTGGCAGCACTTCTGGCTTGCAACCTTTGTGGAAAATTTTTAGTACTTTGTGTGTGTAAATATATTCACTCAGTTACAAAAGGGTTGCTCAAGTACGCCGAATCTATTTTGGGATTATGTGGTCTCTCCATCTAGTAGCTCTCCTTGCTCGCAACCTTTACGGAAAAATTTGGTAGTGTGTGTATGTACATATATACATTCACTCGGTTACAAATATAGAGCTGGGTGCAAACCTACTGTTGAGCCCGTAGACAGTTGTCCACAAGCACCCGATAGCGCACAAGTGCACGCAGTCGTTACAAGTAATAAATCTTAGTAAGCACATGGTTGAATCTACAAGGACCAATAAGGGTTAATTCAATTTAATTTATGCTATCAAGTGTAACTTAAATTACTCGATTTATAAAGCGGTTCGGAGATATGTAAAGTAAAAACGCCTGGGAGAGACTATTCAATAGAGAAAACTATGGATGTTAGGCCATTTAAATTACAATGAAATAGATGAATAAGTTATGATAAATTATGCAAGTAATGTGAACCCTAAGCAACAATCATATTAACACCTCCTATCGGTTAAGTGTTAGCCTAGACACAAAGTGTTCATCATCTCTCTCGGGTAGATAACAACCATGAGTTTGCAATAAGTACTATAATAATGGGGTAGGGGTTGGGAAGAGTTGAACCCCTTTGAATCTAAATTTGTCCATCTCCCACCGGCCCTCTCAGACACGGCAACGCGACTCTCACGAATAATATTTGTTCGTCAACAAATATTATAAGCCGTAAGCACTTAGAATGAATCAGATATGCATAAAATAATTGAGCTCATGCTCATAAATTCATCATAATAAAAAGTTACGACCTAGCATCCATGATAAAGGGTATTTAGCCCATGATCATGGTGCTAGAACCAAAATACATAAAGATAAATAAACAATTCGAGTTTAAGGAATAAGAACGAAGAACACTAAAACAAAAAGGGTTGAAGAACATGAATCGTTGAATCCCTCTCGATTGTTGTTGTGTAGCTTGCTTGATCTTAACACTTGAATCTCTCTTGAATCGGAGTCAAGCTCTTCTCAAAGTCCCCAATCCTCTCCTTGGTTGATATGGTGTTCTGAACTCTGCTCTCCCAAACCGTGGTGGCTGGCTCATTTCAATTGTTGTGTGAAAACTGAAATTTTCGGCCCCGTCCTTCAGAATTCGTGTTTGGCCTTTATAGTTTTTTCTGCATCTGGGAGGCGTAACTACTGTTACAGTGGATGTAACGATCGTTACACTATAGTTACAAGTCTCGGGAAGTTTTGTTTTTCTATGTAACGATCGTGACATGATCTTTTTCGTCTCTTTCCGGACCTCGAATGCAAAAACTTCCTTCACGAAAATTGTGTCTCTTCTCATTCTCTTCAATTTACACATATCTTTTACTCAAATTGGACATTGTATGTGAGAGTTATGACACTCGCAATTCAGCTGGTATGCAATCCCGATATCTATTTTAGTGCTGAATTTGAGTGCAGTGTTGAGCTTCTTCCCATGAGATTTAGAGACAACTTCCTTCTAAAGAGTTGTGGATCGCCGAGTTATTTTCGATTTGATATAACTTTTGGTTACGTTGGATAAAATATGAGAAATTTGTGCTCTCTGAAAGATTCTGCTGCGATTGTGGCTCGATTTAAACCCTTTTCACCTGTATTATGCACATTCACACCAAATATATTGGAAGGCGTAAAAGTGGCACAAAGATCAATAATTTAAAACATCAAGTGTGAAATAACACCTAGAATGGGGGTAATATATATCATAAACGTACATTTGATGCGACCGCATCAACACCCCACACTAAGCATTTTCTCGCACTCGAGAAATACAATTACACAACAATTGTCGTTTTAAACCCCGAGGTTCACCCCGATAAGGGGAGTTTGACATCTCCCAAGGGATCTTAGGTTCAACCCACAATCCCATGAAATGCTTACCCTCATGGACGTCTTCAAACTCTTTTATTTATAGTCAAACAAGCAGTTTACAATTGAGCTCAAATCATCGAATGCTGACAGATCACAAACCTTTCCCTAAACAAATCAAACACACACAAAGTGTCTAACCAATTAATATGAGTATCATATATGTCAGTTATGGTCTTTTTCTCACACTTTCAAAATTTTAAACAAAGGGTAAACTAGTCACACATTAGCTTTTTGTGATGCTTGTGTAAAAAGCGATGTGAACTTGGGGTAGCATATCTGAATTGATGCCATGAGACCGCTATTTTTGGAGTGAGCTTCCTTATTGCTTTTCTCTCAACTGTACTTTATTATCTCTCCCCTTTTCAAGGTTTGGGCCTTCACCATGGTTGTAGAGGCGCTTCTTCTTCAATTGATTTTGCTCCTTTGTATTTGGTTTCACTTGTGTTTCTTCGGAGGCTCTTCTTTTCTTTGCTTTATTGGCGTTCCTGTGACACTTTAGTTGGAGACAGTGTGTACATAATTCACTCAAGGTTTCCAACCCATACATTAAATTCGCTCATTCTGAAGTCTCGCCTCTTACCCCAGACATTTCTGAATTTGGGGATCGAGATATGCACTCGGTCTCTGCTTTTCTCATGCTCACTTCCCTTGCTCTTAATTTTTCTGAACTCCAGTCTCTCCTTTTTCCGGCACCACCAACTCAGATACTCCCCTTCCAAATTCACGTGTCTATGTGTCAAGTTAAAAAAAATGATCTTTAGTATATGATTTTTTGACCCCTTGAAAAATAATTGAAAGTATGACACTTGACTTCCACTAGTCAACTTTACCTCAATACTAACTAATTAAACAATTCCACCAAACAAGCACACAATTCATAGAGTATTTTTGTGAAATTTCAGCACACAATAAATCTCAAGGGCAATTGAATGGCATATAAACTACTTAAGCCTTTTAGGCGGCCAATTGGAAATCTCACGCAAATGAGCCCTAAATTTAGCATGCAACGCAACTGTACACCCCACACTAAGGATGTGCACAGTCCCCCGTGCTAAAAATAAAAATAAAATATGCAATGTGCTTGCATGGAATTTAGGGGCTCAAGAGTCACCCCTTTCCCCTATCAAAAACAATGTAAACCCAATTATATACTCTCTTTCCTATGATAACAAAAGAGTACATCATTAAACACATTTGGATTTCAAAAGTTTCATATGCATAGGGTAAGTGATAAAATTTGTGCCTAGAGGCATCAATAAATACGAGTGCATCAATGCACTTGCCTTTAATCTTTTCAGAAAAGTTATGCATCAAACGTGAATAAGATGCACATGAGAAGTAAGGAGAGATATCACCTCGAGTGTAAATCTCCGGTAGCTCCTCTTTCTCATTCTTTCTGTCATATGGGCACTCTTCTCCATCCGGAAGCACTAGAATGGGGTCCATTCCGCTCAACTCTTGCATTTTCTCCCCAAGCTTTTCGATAATGTACCTTTCATCACGAAAAAAAATTCCATTAGAAATGATTAAAGTTATATCATTATCGATGGAAGCATATCTAAAATTGTTACTTAAGCAAGAGTTTTCAATATAATCAATATGAGGTGGAGCCCATGTTTATGCATCAACCACGGGCTCCCTTACCGATACACCCATATATATGTCGTGGTTGACTCTTTTATTCACTTATCGGCATGGCTACATCATACGTTCCTTTTCTCTTTCATCGTCGACCTCTTGAGGAGAGTCAACTTCCATCACTCCTTGAGGAAAAGATAATTCATTTTTCGCCTCGTGAGCTAATTTTGGCACTTTGGCCACTTTTGACTTGTTCATCTTGATCTCTTGGAGAGACTTGTCATCAAACCACTCTAGAGGCCCATATAGATTTTTGGCCTCTAGAAATATTTTGGTCTCCTTAGACAACTTTGGCACTTTGGCTATTTTGGTCTCCAAAACTCTCTCATTTTTCTCCTTATTGGCCTCAATAGCCTCCTTATGCAACATATCCATTTCAGCATACTTCCAAAGTATTTCATCTTGAGCTCGTAGCAATTGCATCTTCTCATTCATTATTTTCGTACTCTTCTTTTGAGGAGAAGGATGAATATCGATTCACTTGGTTTCCATCATAAGCGTGGGAGAAGTGATAAGCTGGGTTGGATGATGTGAAGTTTTTGTAAGGGTCGTAGTCTGGATAGCTTTGAGGTGACCTCTCTTGGAAGGATGGTGGAGGATCATGATATGATTGGTAGTCATGTGGTAGTTGTCTTTGGTTTAAGTACTGGTAGAGGGGCTCATCCCGATAGGAATAATATCCACTACCTTGGCCTTGATAGCCTTGCTTTGGAGCATAATACTCCCGCTTCCTGCTATTTCCATCATGACGTCCATACGAAGTGGATTGCTCTTGAGGAGCCCACTCAAAATCTGGTTGGCATGTCCTCTCTTGGTGATACTCACATCCTCTCCAATCTTGCTCCATTGAATTTGGCCTATTTCTAGCCTTCTTAAATTATTCTTCACAAAAATAACTCACTAGGCAACAGGAGAAAGAGAGTTAGGGCACCAATGTACAAAACACACAATGAGCAAGAGATCAAGAAAATAAAAAATAAAAAATTAATAGCAAAAATTAAACTAAATTAACCGTTGGTCCCCAGCAACGGCGCCAAAAAATTGTTGAACCAGTAGATAGTTGTCCACAAGCACCCGATAACACGCAAGTGCACGCGGTCGTTACAAGGTTTTAAATCATGGTAAGCACATGGTCGAATCCACAAGGACCACTAAGGGTTAATTCAATTTAATTTATGCTATCAAGTGTAACATAAATTACTCGATTTATAAAGCAATTTGGAGATATGTAAAGTAAAAAAGCTTGGGAGAGACTATTTAGTAGAGAAAACCATGGATGCTAGCTCATTTAAATTAGAATAAAATAAATGAATAAGTTATGATAAATTATGCAAGTAATGTGAACCCTAAGCAACAATCATATTAACACTTCCTCTCGTTTAGGTGTTAGCGTAGACACAAAGTGTTCATCATCTCTCTCGGGTAGATAACAACATTGAGTCCGCAATAAGTACTACAATAATGGGGTAGGGGTTCCGAAGAGTTGAACCCCTTTGAATCTAAATTTTCCCATCTCCCACCGGCCCTCTCAGACACGGCAACGCGACTCTCACGATTAGTATTTGTTCGTCAACAAATATTATAAGCCTTAAGCACTTAGAATGAATCAGATATGCATAAAATAATTGAGCTCATACTCATAAATTCATCATAATAAAAAGCTACGACCTAGCATCCATGATAAAGGATATTTAGCAATGATCATGGTGCTAGAACCAAAATCCATAAAGATAAATAAACAATTCGAGTTTAAGGAATAAGAACGAAGAACCCTAAAACCAATAAAGTTGAAGAACATGAATCGTTGAATCCCTCTCGATTGTTGTTGTATAGCTTGCTTGATCTTAACACTTGAATCTCCCTTGAATCAGATTCGAGCTCCTCTCAAAGTCCCCAATACTCTCCTTGATTGAGATGGTGTTCTACTCTCTGCTCTCCCAAACTGTGGTGGCTGGCTCAGTTCAATTGTGGTGTGAAAACTGAAATTTCCGGCCCCGTCTTTCAAAATTTGTGTTTGGCTTTTATAGTTTTTTCAGCATCTAGGAGGTGTAACTATCGTTACAGTGGATGTAACGATCGTTACACCATAGTTGCAAGTCTCGTGAAGTTTTATTTCTTATGTAACGATCGTTACATGATCGTTTTTGTCTCCTTCCGGACCTCGAATGCAAAAATTTCCTTCATGAAAATTGTATCTCTTCTCGAGAAATTTTTTTGTTTGTTATGTAACGATCGTTACAAAGGTATAATGATCGTTACATGATCGTGTTCGTCTCCTTTCAAACCCCTAATGTAAAAATTTCCTTCACGAGATATTAGCTCCTCTCATTCTCTTCAATTTAGACATATCTTTTGCTCGAATTGGACTTCGGATGTGAGAGTTATGGCGCTCGCAAATCAGCTGGTCTGCAATCCCGATATCTATTTTAGTGCTGCATTTGAGTGCAGTTTTGAGCTTTCTCCCATGAGATTTAGAGACAAACTCCTTCTAAAGAGTTGTAGATCGCTGAGTTATCTTCGATTTGATATAATTTTGGGTCACGTCGAATTAGATATGAGGAAGTTGTGCTCTCTGAAAGATTCTGCTGCGATTCTGGCTCGGTTTTGACCCTTTTCACCTATATTATGCACATTCACACCAAACATACTCGAAGGCGTAAAAGTGGCACAAAAATCAATAATTTAACACATCAAGGGTGAAATAATACCTAGAATAGGGATAATATATATCATAAATGTATATTTGATGCGACCGCATCACCTACAAATTGCGTCAAATGAGAATTCATCTCCACAATAGGAATTTTTATTGCCGACGTGATACTCAGCAGTTATTTGGCAGTTATCGCAAAATATAGATCATCTTAGCCATTCAATAACTATCCTAATTCAATTTATCAACTCAAAAACTCCCCTTAAGATAATTAAGTATACATAGACCTTATACCGAAAAACCCAAAACTTATAATGTGAACATAAGATCTTATGCCGAGAACACAAGACTTTATACCGAGAACACAAGACAAAACCTTATGCCGAGAATACAAGTTGTTATACTGCTAAGACAAGAACTTATACAGAGAACTTAACACAAAACTTTATACTGATAAGAAAAGAAAAGATTATATACCGAGAACCCAAGTCCATATACCAAATATCGCACAACAAAAGAAAGAGTCAAATTGAATAGGGATATTCATTCGAGGTCAATGTAGGGTAATTATAAATTTAATTAAAGTAATTTTTATATCATTTAGCTCATTGATTGATATACTTATTGTAATTATTGATTAATGTATTTGTGGTAATTATTGATTTGATAATATGTAATTATGATAGTTATTGAATTGATAAAACTATATGAATTCCACATTAGTAATCAATTGTCGCGCACATCAATCATTCTTGAAGATGTTCGCACGTTCTTGTTGGATCTAAAAATAAATCACAGAACGAAAAAGTAAAGAAAGATCAATAGAACCAGATAATTTTCTAGATTTATTTCATGTCTATATATAGGACACAAATTTCAACTATGAAACACAAAATAGGAAACAAATACACGACAACTAGCTAAGAAAAACTAGGAAATAACTACCTAAAATATTGCCTGGCTTGCTCAGCAAGTAACTTGCATGCCAAGTTAATCTACACTATCCTATTTCGAAATTTATCGACAACAATCTCCCCCTTAATATCGAGCATATATGTCCCCGATCTTAAATTTTGTTTTCATTTCAAGAAATTTGATCATTCTGCCATTTGTTCACTTGAGCTGACATGCTCGATCTCGATCTCACCTTTCTCAACATATTCTCGCTCAAAATGATTCATCGTGTCTATATACTTGCTTCGATCATCGACCTCACCGGCCAAGTCGCTCTCACTATACCCCGTCAGTTTTGATTCACCATTGCCATAATAATTTTTAACACCAAGAGTTCTTTTCACATATATGAGAAAATATTTATCTGTTTCAAAATGTTGAACTCGAGATTTCTCTAATAACATGCTAACAATGCCCATTGAGTAAACTCAATCTGGTCCCGACTTCACCAAATACTTCAAGCTCTCCATGAGACTTCTATACTCAATAACATTCACAAACTCCTCTCCTCCCTCCTTGTTCAATTTTAACTTAAGTTTATTAGAACACTCTATAATATGATTTTGCAGAGAACTCAATTGCTTCTCACACTTACTAACCTTTTCTTTCAAATTCTTCAACAATTTCTTCTCCAACGCAACCCAACCTTCGCGCTGTTCCACTTCCCTCCGAGCCTCTTCGACCCTCTTCTCACGCGAGATCATCTCCTCTAGGCCCTTCTTGAGAAACTTGCGGGTCATATCCAAGTGTTCATCCAAGTCCTTCCATTTAAGAGTCAACTTGAGCACAGAAGAAGATTGTGCATGCGCCTACTTGTACGCTTTCCAAAACTTGTTCCTCTTCACATCCGCGACTCGCAATCTCGCCTCAATATTCTTCTCCATTGAAGAAAGCCTCGATTTATGATTTTCCTCGTATTGTTTATGTTTAGCGTCAAGTTTTTCATTGTATTCTCGTAATGTTTCTTTGAGTATATAAAAATTTTCTTCAATGGACTGAAACTCTGTCAACTTCTCACTTGTTAGTGTCAACACTGCACACATAGCACTATCCCTAGGAGTTAATTCCTGGGCCAGTTCCCCCAGATGCTTGGTTTGCGAAGCAATTTCCTTAGACCGTTTTTCATACAGTCTCTCCACCTGCACCAATTGATCTTCTTGAAATTTATACATCATGCACAAACTCGCCAATTGATCTTCTCTCGATTCAAGCTCATTGGAATGCTTCTCGAGCTGATTATGCACACTACTCAACTGTGTTTCTATCAAGTCAAGATTTCTAGACCTTTCCTGAATTTTTTTCTCCACTTCACACAATTGCTTCCGCTTCAATTCTTCATCCTGAGAAAACTTCTGAAGAGATTTATTCGCCAACCCCAACTGCTCATCCTTCATACCTTTGAGCGATATTGTCTCTCGACCCATTATTTTAACAATTAAGCCATCTCCCAACTTGACAGAACCACGTACCTTATGATTTAAATTTGCAAGAAAAACCCCGTTCCCAGACATGTGATTGTTGGTGCTAGTATCAAGGTACCAGGCGGTTGAATCCATTCCTTTAGTGAAACCCAGCTCAAGAGCACTCTCGACTCGTTTAACTCAACGAACTCTTCCCTCCTGGCCTGGCTCGTGACTGCCATAAAGAGAGCAGACTCTTCCTCAACGAGCTCTTCCCTCCTGGCTTGGTTCGTGACTGCCATAAACAGAGCAGGTTCATCCTTGTAACACTGCTCCACGAGATTGGCCTCTTCTTTTGAAGGATTTTCACATTCATAAGAAAAGTGTCCCTTCTCGTAACAATTATAGCACATTTCCTTTGCTTTGCCAACTCTCTTCCAGTTGTGTCGACCACGACCACGTCCTCTGCCACGCCACGAGTTTTGTCTTTCGCGATTCTTTGACTCTTTAGGTGCTTGGGCCTCCCATTGAGTTCGAGTAAGCATGAGCTTCTCGCTTTCTTTCTCCTGGATCCTCCCTTTCAGTGTTGACTCGAACGCTCTCAACCTCCCAACAACTTCTACAACAGTCATCTTAGTTAAGTCTCCCCACTGTTGTATAATTCCTACAATAGGTAAAAACCAATCTGGGACAGATCGAAACAGCCTCTCCACTACCAACTCTTATGTTATTTCACTCTCTAGGATTCGAACCTCATTCACAACGTTTGTCAATCTTAAAGAGAATTCACTTATGGACTCTGACTCTTCCATAAGCAATATGTCAAATTCTCGTTTAAGTACAAGAACGTTCGCTTTCTTGACGCGATCCTCCCCAATTCTCATCTCCTCCAAAGCCTTCCATGCTTCCTTAGTTGTCTGTTTATCTGCTATCGACATCATGACATCATCCGGGATTGCTAGGGAGATCACAGCTAGAGCCCACTGGTCTATTTCTCCACTTACAGTGCCTTCTCCTTTTATTGCACTCCAAACTCCAATAGCACGCATCGATACCTTCATCTTAAAGGCCCACACTCCGTAGTTGTTGTTTGTCAGCATAGGATATGTGACTGAGAACCCTCCTATTCTGTGGCTTCTAATAGAAACCGAGCCTTCCACAGGCATTTGAGCTTTGACCATCGTCAAGCTCTCTACAAACCCTTTCTTTGATGTTTCGTCCACCATCATTTGTGAATATTAGCTCTGATACCACTTGTTGGATCTAAGAATAACTCACCGAACAAAAAAGTAGAGAAAGATCAATAGAACATGATACTTTTCTAGATTTGTTTCATGTCTATATATAGGACACAAACTTCAACTATGAAACACAAAATTGGAAACAAATACACGACAACTAGCTAAGAAAAACTAGGAAATAACTACCTAAACTATTGCTTGGCTTGCATGGCAAGTAGCTTGAATGCCAAGTTAATCTACACTATCCTATTTCGAGATTTATCGACAACAGTTCTCACGAAAAATTGATTTGTACTATATTTGTCCTTTGTATATATCAGTCAAATACTCGAGTTTTATTAAACTTGAATGTAATTATCAACGTGTAAAAACAAAATAGTAACCCAGTAAAATGGCCAATAATGTTTAGATTTTCGCTTGGTAAACCCTAGTTGAAGTGTAAATTGATTAAAAGATAAGTTTGGGCTGAAACTGCATTGTGAAGCTGAAGTGTAGATGGAACCAATCACCTTTTTAGAAAGAATTGCAGATGGTTTGTTTTTGCTATATTCCGATAATGAAATTGCACATGGGTTTTTCGTAAAACTAGGTACGTTACTGTATTTTTTAGAATATATTTTAACTTGTAGTTTTTACCATTGTCTCGAAATTATTAATTAATTAATACAAATAGTTGTATACAGTATCACTGGACAAAATGTGCTGTGACTTACATGGCTAGCATAAAATACCTCTCAAAATAAGTAACCGTAGATTAACGTGACCAACAAGTCGTTGGGACGCGTGAATGACAGAAAAGGTAGTTGTCTTAGTACCACCGCAACTAATAAATTTTGCATTTGACCAACTCGATCTAATTACATGTTATATTTATCTATCTAATACAGAATATACTATATAACTCAAATCACATACAATTTTTGTTATATATGATACCCCCACAATATATTTAACATAAAAATGTATCATGAGTAATTTATCTCTCCGAAAAAAATTATTTTATTTATGTTATATGTAATTTTTTAGCATTCATGTGCTATTTCATACAAACCAAGTATAGTATATGTTATTTACTATATACCATTTTAATATAAATAAAATAAAATATACTATTTTATTATATCATTACGATTATGTTATTTGATAAAAGTAATATTTTTTTATGAAAAGACAAATAACATAACAAATAGCATGTGGTTGGAATTGATATAACATATTTTGTATTAAAGAAACAAACATAGATGAGTTGAAGATGGTTAAAAAAACGATATGCATTGGAGATGATTAGTTGCAATGGATAGAGACAACTGACATATAATCCAGCTAAAAGTCTTTGTTGCAGCTTACACTATTTGATTTAGTCACATTACTACTATTTTGGGTGTAGACTGTAGAGTATAATTAAACGGCATAATTAGTATGGGCTTAAACGGCATGTGAAGCTGAAGTATATATATATATTCCGAGAATGTATTTCACATATGGGTCCTTTGTATGTTAAGACTTACAGATATATTTCACATAACTATTAACAAGTGGTAACCCAGAGTAAGAATGAGAGATTTAGTTACATCAGTTGGGGATTAATTAATTACTGCACATGTTACTAGTTTTTGTCCGTTGGAACCAACGATCCTTAACTACTGTTCGTTAAGACTTACGGATATATTTCACATAATAATAATTAATGTTTCTTTTGCCATAGTTAATTAATCAAATTGAGTTTGACTTAAATTTGAATTTAGTTATTACCAACGTGTGTAAAAAAAACAGTAACATGCACCGGTATTATATATAGTGTTAATTGGCGATTGCTAAATAGTGATTAAATTGGTGATTAAGCCATTAAGGTAAGAATGAGAAATTTAGTTACATCAGTTGGGGATTGGCATGCAATGAAGATTGTGGGAATTGTCCATTTGTTATGTTTCTCCGGCAGTGCACAGTCCGGGACGGTCATCACGTCGCTTCCCGGTTTCGATGGCAACCTCCCCTTCACACTAGAAACTGGGTAATTCATTAATTAGTTAGTAATAATTGAATAGTAGCTTGTTTTTCTTAATGGTAAGTACTGCGCGCGCTGATGCAGATACGTTGGAGTAGATGAATCTCAGTTTTTCTACTTGTTTGTGGAGTCTCAGAGGAGTCCTGCATTAGATCCCTTTATGCTCTGGCTCACTGGAGGCCCCGGTTGCTCTGTTCTCTCTGCCTTCTTTTACGAAACCGGTATATATATTTACATGCATAGCATATATATAGTTCAAATGCGTCTCCACACAAGTGAGAGGCAGTTTTGTATGTTTGCACGCTCATTCTCTCTTTATACAGCATCACAATCTGGTTCTACCATATGTACACTAGATTCTACCATATGTGTTGGGGAGATCTCGGTCTTACCTATGAGGAGCACACAACACAAGTAAAGCCCACACACACATTAGAGTACACTTTTGACCCAAAAGACTAGCCTAGTGGGTCTATGGTTCAATGTGTATATAAACCCTCCCTGTACTCAATACTCTTTCAACGTGATACTTTGAACTCACATGTGAACATAACAATTAAATATTAGACCATCAAAAACAACAGGCAACAAATATACTTTTCTGTCCAAGGATAAGTTTTTTTATTACTGACATTAACTATTTATACAAAATACAAGAGTTTGAAATCTAGAGAACAAGACAAATATATAACTCCTGATAACAATGTTTTAATGCTAATATAAATACTAATAATGAAATATAAATACTATTAAAGTGTGTAATAAAAAGGAGAAAACTGTTTCAAGAAATTAAGCTTGATTATTAATCTTGCAACTGAAACAACACAAAGTGTGTTGCTGTGTGACTCCTCAACTTTGTCCATTTCCTTTTCTTGAATCCCAAGTAAAAAAATTTCTCATGCAAATCAGGGCCGGCTCAACACTACTTTTAGGGGGCTAAAGCAAAAGTTGTAAATAAGGCCTTTTGTTTCGTATAAAATAAAAAAATCCTCCAATAATTGTATTAATTACTAAAATAATATACTTAGGCCATAACAAGTCTTATACATAATAGAGTATATGAAGAGGCAACTACCTCTACGTATACAATACACAATATCAACTAGACAAGCAGTATGAATTCTTCTTTTGTTTCAATCCAATCTTGCTTGTTCATTTGCATGTTGGTTACTCCTCAATTTCTCTGTAAAATCAACCGAACCCACATTTTACAACAAAACATATACAATTAAATCATATTAGAATGAGACAAAATCCAAATTAAAGGAGGTTTGTGTCGTAAATCATGTATCTTAGCAAATAGTACTGTGCAGTAGTTAGAATCAGCCAAGATCCAAATTTTGAGTCATTAGCTCCTTACATCAAAATCATCGATTCATCACTAGAAAATCATTATCAACATTAAATTCAAACAAATTTTACTTACAAATTTGAAAACTCAGGTAAGAATATCATAGAGTTTCCGTAAAACTTTCTGTTACAGTGATAAATAATATTTCAATTATAGATCGAATCATTGTTTCGATTTTGAAATAGTGAAAATAAGTAATTTATCAGGAAATTAAACCAAATAAAAACAAGAGAATATTCAAATCGAATTCAACATACGAACGGACCTGAGAGCTCAAAATCTAGGCTAGTCGGCTTCGATCTCGAGAAGGAGCGTGAAATCGGCAATCACGGGTAAAACTAAAGCTTCCAGTGACAGACATGTGGGGGGACATTCAGATTCAACAAAATAAATTTTATCCAAATAGAGATCAACGAATTTTGGATGAACAAGATTGAAACTTGATTTGTTTTAGTCCAGCGAATTATTGAATCTATACATCTAAATGCAAAACTCAATCGATTAACTATTCATCTTCAAAATTTTGAAAATGATAAAATAAAATATAATAATTGTTTTCGGCTGAAAGAGAAAATGAAGTGGAAGGGGTAAGATGAAAGGGAAAAAACGAAAAAGCAAAAAAATGGTGGAAGAAAAGAACCGAATCGAGAATTATTGGAGATGAAACGGCACAAACCTAATCTAATCGGCACGAAGTTGAGAGCTAGACTCAATTAGATTAGGCTAAATAGGGCTTCCCAAAATTTTGGGCCTTTTCTTCAACCTGAGTGGACCTTTTTTCTTTACACATAAACTCTTATTTTTGGTGGGCCTAAAGCAGCCGCTTCACCAGCCTTATGATCGGGACAGGCCTGATGCAAACCATGCACGTGGTGTCATGCATATGCATTCCACGTCAATATTGTATTTCAAGATTATTGAAATTATGATTAATTTAGTTAGACAAGATGACAAGAACAATGTCAGAAACAAAGTTGAGACAATGTTCTTAAGAACTTGTCAGCAAACAGATTTGGACAATCACAATATAAAGCAGTAAATGGCAAACAGCGACACACAAGATTGTTTACCCAGTTCGGTGCAATCTCACCTACATCTGGGGGCCCTCGGCCAGTGGAAAGGTTTCACTATATTGTAATGAGTCAAAACATACAAGTATACATGATCATCACACATATCAATACCCTATGCTACTATTACTAGTGCAAACCTATTTGAAGGACTCCCCCTGAATCCAAGATTCCGTCTTGTTTCCAATCTACGAGCACTCGCACTGCCCGGATGCAACAAGTCGTTGTTATGCACTTGTACGTGAACCTTCAACCACACATTCACAAGAAACCCTCAATCACTCACACTTGATCTTCCGATTCTGGTAGTGATACACAAACGTTATTCGTAGAACACACAACCTCTCAGCACACTAGTTCTTCATGTCTAAGAGCTCTGTGTATTTTGCTGAAGAAACTACAAAGAGTCGCTTACTGCTAAGGGTGGAGCCTCAGCTTTTATAGCAGTTGCAAAATTAATTCTGGAATGCATTAGGGTTACCACAGTCCTAGTCGATTTAGGTTTTCCAAATCCTTAACGCCGATATCTTTTCAGAGTCTCTATCACGGCAGGAAGCTTTCCAAAATCATGACTCAATCAATACTTACCAAAAGCCTTGTACACAGCTGGATCTTTCCAATCGCAATATGTCTCCTATAAGGAAACTTTTCAATGCTGCGATCCACACATGTCTCGAAAGATGTTGAGACTAAACGCTTGACATCTTTCCTGACTAGATTCTCGACATCTTACGTATCGCCTAAAAATTAAGCCAATAAAAAACGTAACAACAATTATGAAAGACCAACAATATGTACACTGGGTTCACACCAGAGGTATAGTTTTGATTCCGGTCCCAAAGTTACACTCGGGGACCTCTCGTTACACAATTTTTTTTTCAGATTATAGTTTTGAATCCGGTCTCCCTCGTTACAGTTGGGAACCTCTTGTTACACCATTCCCCTAACATGATTCACTTTCTTCAGATTATAGTTTTAAATCTGATTCTCATCGTTACAGTCTGAAACCCTTAGTTACACCACCAACTGCTTATTTATTTTTGGGTGCCGTCGGGCCTGTGGTAGAGACTAAATTGTTGCTAGCTCAGTGGTTTCTTTTCCTTTTAGTCTAGTGACTTGTACTCTTACGCGTCTTTGCCTTTTTAAGCTTTTTTTTGGCTGATTTTGTGGGGTTCCATTTTCAGGACTGGTTCGTCCCCTTTTGAATATATTTTCCCTTTGTTGATAAAAAAGGTATTCTTTAAAATAAAATGCAGGCCCTGTAACTTTCTTATATGATAACTACAGTGGAGGCATACCACAACTTCGTCTCAACCCAAATACATGGACAAAGGTGTGATTAGCTAGCCAGCTAGCTGTGTATGTATATTTTTATCTTAGTGGTTTTGGTTTTAGAGTATGTTGTTGTATATATATAGTTGTTGAAGGAGGCTTGTATTTTGGCAGGGCATGAACATGTTGTATGTTGATGCACCCGTTGGCACTGGTTTCTCCTATTCCACAACCCAAGAAAATTACTACATGAATGACACTACTTCCGCGAACCAGACCTATCAGTTTCTAAGAAAGGTACGTGTAGATGATTCGTATTTGAACATAGCATTTTGTGCACATATATATATATATATATATATATATCTCAAGCGTCGTGTATGTATATATATATATATATATATATATATGCAGTGGTTAACAGAACACCCTCAGTTTTTGGGGAATCAGCTCTTCATTGGTGGCGATTCTTACTCTGGCATACCACTCCCGATAGTTGTTCAAAATATACTTAACGGTAAATATGACCACCAATATTAAACAAAGCTCTCTAACTTTTTCTTGAAACAATATTTAATAGTCTTATCAACTTATTTGATCACCAATTAACCAACCCAATAATGGTTAACAAAACTCTTGTAACTAATTTGCTATATATTCATTTCTGTTTATTACATATGCATGCAGGTATCAGAGATGGACTCAATCCATTGCTCAATATTAAAGTAATATACATATTTAATATTCTTGTTTCGCCTCCTAAATTGCTGCAGCGAGAGGGAGAATAAAAACTCAAGCCTTACTTTGTTCACTGTACAGGGATACATACTAGGGAATCCTAAAACAGATGATTTTATTGATGTCAATTCCAAAGTTCCTTTCGCACACCGAATGACCCTTATATCAAATGGGATGTATGAGGTACAATCAACTCTCTTTTTATTTCTTTAAGAAAATAATTTATTAGTATTCAAGAGGCACTTTTAACGGTCTTTGTAACTGGGTTGTACATATCGAGTCGGGCTCCACAAATAAAAGTTCAAACTTATTTGTTGGGTTTGACCATACCTTTTTTATGCATCCATTTTATATCACTTTTTTTTCATATAGGATTAACTTTCCCTCTCATGTTCGTGTGCACGTGAGGCTTATTTCTTTTTCACGTTCGTGTACGCATGAACCTCTACTTCAACGGTCTTAACCTCAACTTTTAGTGAATAGGTGGTGAGTTGAATCTCATTGTGAGGGTGAGAATTTGACGGGTAAATATATACACTAGCTAAAAATCGCATATTCATTGTCAATAATGGATCTAGAAATATGTGTTGGTTATGATAAACTAGTATCGGTGTATATTTTCATTACAATAAATTGAAACTTAACGAAATTTAATAAAGTGAGAAAAAAAAAACTTTGAGTAACCTCATGGGAAGAAAGTATACGTAGGCGCACTGATTTAATATCAGAGTATACTTCCGTGCACCTATATGAGATTGCCCTTATAAATTTAGTTGAATTGAATTTTAAACAAGTGGACTCAGAAATATATAAGTTTTGAAAGATTTGGCTCAACTTTAGCTTGTTTATTAAACAAGCCTCTCTTTTAGCCGAAATTTGTCTCGAGCCGAATATAAGAAATTTGAACCAAACACTTAGCAAATAAAGATTGAGCAACTTGTTAAAAGTTTGACTCTATTTGTATGAAATGATCCCACCTTTGAAAGTTATTTAGGGAAAGTGACAAAAAAGATGATCTATTATGACACTTTTGCAATATAATGATGTGTACTTTGTTAATGATAATAGGGAAAAAGATGTTTTTGTGCAACTAACTATAGCGAATTCAAAATGTCCTTAAATCAACTTCAAATTTTTAAGACATACCCCTTAACTCTCTACTCTCATTTCTCTTCATCTCCCTCCTCCTCCTCCACCTCCGCCCCCTCTTCTTCCTCACCCTCGCTTCCGTCTTCTCCTTCGCCACCGCCAACAATCACCGCCCAATCCTCCTCTGCCTTCTACCACCTCCGCCTTCGACCACCTATGCCTTCGACCACGCTCCTTCGCCCCATCTTCTTGCTCCGTATTTTCGGCGAGTGGATTCAGAGCCTCACTCCCGGAGAGCCCTTCCTCGCCGAAATGTTGGGTTTCTTGTTCCCACCGGCGATACTCTGTTCCTTGAAGATCGGCGACGGAGTCGAAGTCGAAATTGAGTTTTTCGATATGGGTCTCGACGGAATTGACCATGCACCGGCAGGAGCCGCGACAATTCGAGACCATTCCGTCGAACGATCCCATCAGTGGCTTGTCGCAGGAGTTTTGCTTTGGTGAGGTGTCGAGCGGGGAGGAGGAGCAACTGTAAATCATAATCAGACAATCTCCGATCAAGCTTCGATAACTCACTACCCTTTTGGTCACTGCCCACCTCGTCGTTGCTCACTGCCCAGCATCCTCTTTCTCCAAACCTCTCATTCCTCTCGCACCCACAGAGGAGTTTAACATCGCCTCTATTTTTTCTGAGCAGAAAACAGAGCATCACTGGCGTGCTCAACATTACCTCTGTTGCATCACCATCACGTAAGTATCTTTTGTCTTCGGCTCTGGACAATCTAGCTGATCAATCCGCCGCCAACGTCGACCTCTCAATCGCAGAAACCCAAAGAACCCATAGCCTCTGTTTTTTTGCTCGACTAATCGGCCGACATCGATGGCAATCTCCACTGGCCAACTTAGCTCACTGCCAGCAAGTAAGCTCCTTCCTCGATGATTTCGGCCGTACAGCTCACGTGTCTCTACGCCTCTACCTCACGCGCTAGAGCCATTGGCGTCGGCCACTGCGGCTTACCAGCTCTTCCCACTGTCCTAGTTTTCCTTCGCCCACTAGAGCCGAGCACGACGTCTGCATCCTCAACGGTACCGGCGACCACTGCCGCTACGGTCTCCACCTCGCCAGTTCAAATACCCTTCATTCTGGTTTTGCAATTATATTACCCACAAATGGATTAATTACATAGAAATGGAGAAAGGAGAGAGAAACAAAGGAGAAAATGAAGCCAGAGAAACAAAAAAAAATTAAAGAGAAAAAATAAAAAATTAGAAATTGAAAGGGTGGCATTCACTTGAAAATTTGATGAATAGTTGAGGATAATTTGGTCTTTTTACACTCTTTAAAAATTGGGCCGATTCTCTCCATTATACCAGATTAATTTCGGTTCAATTTCAGGGGTAGTTTAGGTATTTTTAGTATTTTAGGAGTAGATTATCCCAACATGAAATTTAGGATACTGTAAAAAAGAAGAAAAAAAATAGGGTATAAAAGTGAGAATTCTCTATAGTTAGGTACACAAAGTGTCATTTTCCCATGATAATATTGTGCAATGAACTTTGCTTTTTTGAGTAAAATACATTTATGTTTACAAAAATGATGAAATTTTTCTTTAAATTAAGAATTGTATATATTTTTTTAATTTAAATTTTTATCTTCTAAATAAACTTTGTAGAATCAAAATCTATAATTTACTTAAATTATTTTTAAGTTAAACTTTATTTTCTTAAATTTTTTTATAAAATGTTAATCCATAATTTTAGGGGCAATTTCAAGTTTTGTAAAAAATGCAACTGTTGCACAAAAATATAAAATTCACATAATCTTATTCCATTTATAAAATATAAAACACCATATTGAAAAAATGTCATGTTATGAGCACCGTCTAGTTAGTTTCCCAAAATTTTACATTCGCCGCCACCGAAAAGTACCAAACTTATTTGTGAAATAAGTGTGTAGTAACCTAATTTGATAAATTATTATCTTAAGTTATACTACTTGAAAAAAAAATCTCTTCTTTTCTACATCTATCTTATTATTATTTTTTTATTACATGATTCACACTTTATCATTCTGAAATTATAATATGCTTTTGTGTAGGCTGCAAAAAAGAGTTGTGGGGAGAATTATGTAGAGATAGCTGAAAACAATACAAAATGTATAGAAGATATGAATTTCATCGATGAGGTTAGATGATGCAACATCTACCGATATGCATGTGATTTTAAGTGACGTGATTATGACTAACAACATTTTTGTGTTACAGTCAATCCGTGACATCAATGTCATGCACATTTTGGAGCCCAATTGCAAGACTGCATCCCCAAGGAAAATTAAACCGAATGAGATTCGTAGATACCTTGAAGATGACTCCGATGTTTCAAAATTAAATTCTGCACACTGGTGTCGGGTAAGTATGTGTATATATATATGGATGCATTTAGCTATAAACCAGTGTTTAGGGTACGAACCGTACGAACCTAAACTGTGGCCGTTGGTTTGGCGAGATTACAAAAATGTGTGACACGTCACGCTAGCGCGAGTCTCTGCATAAGTGAGGGAGCGGGGAGGACAGTGCAGTTTTTTTTGCGCGGTACCTGATATAAACAGAGTGTGAACTGCTGTAAACAAACTGTAACTTGTGTGAACAGAATTTACCCACAGAATAATTTGGTATAAACACGATATACACATGGTATAAACATAATGCGAACGGGGTATAATTGATTTTGAATTGTGTGGACCGTGTTCACATGACACACACACGATATAACACATGGTATAAACATAATAGAAATTGTATAAACGAGTGCACACACGGATATAGTCTGGTGTAAACCCGGTATGTGTATGGTAGAAACAGAGTGTGAACACTGTATAAACACATAATAAACACGGTGTAAGATTCTCATAATACCCTTACATACACTGTATAAACACATAATGTAACGAGGTTGAGTGTCCGAACCAATTCTAACCGTTGGATGGGTGAAAATCTTTGCATGCGTTGTCCCAACGTGCGACACGTGTCATTTTCAACATTCCAACATAAGTCAAACATTCCACTTTTTCCCAAACATTCTACTATTTTGTCCAAACATTCCACCCGTTCGGACGTTTGGACAATCCACCCATCTTGTACCAAGTGTTATGAAACTCGTCGAATTCCGGCCGAAATTCAGGATCTCATACTTCATCGTTATAAATTTGCCGCAACCGGTCAAAACTCGGACAAATCCAGTCATATCCGGTCAGACCGATCCAATTTTGAGGCAAAAAAGGGTATTAATTGTGTTTTGAATATAGAAATTCTTAGTAATCACTCCCGAATCAGTCGAAGTTGAACAGAGAGCTCCCGTCGTCCCGTCCCATTCAGTCCCGTGCACGTCCAGACCCCGTCCCGTCTAATTCTGTTCAGGCCACCATCGTCCCATCTCCGGCCATTGTCGTCCCTTTCCGGCTACCGTCTTCTCCTCGCACACGCATGTCTATGTCTGTTCGCTTTCGCTACTAGGAAATTAGTGAAAATCATTATGTATCGGTGATATATTGTACTCGGTGATATATCATATATATTTTTTTGAAGGACGGTGATATATCATATTGACTGCTGATATAAATATTTTCTTCCTTATCTCTTAAATTTTTTTTTTTTACTTAGAGTCTTATTTATCATAAAGAAACTTTCAAAGTCTAATTTATTACAAAGAAAGCAAAATGACTTTCCAAATCAGTAATATATATCGTATTTTTAATGGGTGATATATATTATATTTATTACTGATATAAATATTTTCTTCATTGTCTCCTTAAAATAGGTATTTTCTTAAAAAAGTCTTATTTATTATAAAAAAAAGATTTAAAGTCTTTTTTTTTTGAAGGCCAGTCTTATTTATTATAAAGAAAATACAATTATTTTTCATTTTGGACCATTGACTTTATTCTATATTTAATTTTTTCTATAATAAATATTTTTGTAATACAAAGTGAGTTTTCCGAATTTTATGAGTTTTTACCGAATTTTTGTTCAAGTTTTGAGTTTCACGACCTTGCTTGTACCAGAATTTGATCTTATATATATACATTTTATCTTACACATATATGTTGCTTACGAGAATTGAATTTCGTCCTTGTAGGAGTATAATTACGTCCTATCTGCTGTATGGTGTAACAATATTACTGTCAGAGAAGCTCTTAATGTTCGAGAGGTATGTTTGCAATTTCTACTTATTAAGACTTCAATATTTATCAAGTGGTGATGGGCTCATATCTTATAATTGAAGCAGAACACGATTGGTGAGTGGAATAGGTGCAATAGCAGTCTGGCTTATACAAACACGGTCACAAGTTCTGTTCCTTACCATCAAAATCTTACTAAATCTGGCCTTAGAGCTCTAGTCTTCAGGTGACTTTCCATTTCCATTAAACTTTAGTTCATTTCATGTTACAATTAGCACATATAAATATACAAAGGTGAAATCATATGCGTACAAGGTAGAAAATACAAGTCGTCCGGGCTGATAGAAAGTGTGAGTGAACTATAGTGTAAACACAACATCTGATAGAAAGTGAGTGTGAACTGGTTGAAACAGATAGACCCAGTAGAAATACGAAAATGACGGTGATGTAAATTCGTAGCCACGTGTCACGCGCTGGTGTAAATCTCGTAGATAAACAGCTCTTATATAGTTCAGATTGTTCGTATTTATACCCACTTCGCACTGGAATGCATTCCTATATATATATATATATATCATTCTCGTACATGCAGTGGTGATCATGACTTATCAATCCCGCACATTGGTACTGAAAGATGGATAAAGAGTCTGAACATGACTTATGACGAGAACTGGCGTCCATGGTTCGTTAATGGTCAAGTTGCAGGGTACGTAGGCTATGTTTTCCTCACTTGTCACCATCACTTTTATTCCTCACTAACCCATCACTGTATTTGGCTGAAACAGATATACAGAGACGTTCATAAATGGTTCTTTCAGTTTGACCTACGCAACCATTAAGGTCAGTGTCATGAAACAGTTTTCTTGTGCTTCTGATCATACCATCATATATGCTACGATTTAGTGGAGGATCCAAAAGTAATTATTAAATGCATATACAAAATGAGTTGAGCTTGAATATTATTTGTTTTTTAATTGAGTTCGAATTTAACTTTTATGTATGTATAAATACGAAGTAAATTAATTTTCGAGTATTACAAACCCTAATAAATTGGACTCAAGCCTGACTTCATAACCAATTACCTCATATATATAAATAAAACACCACACACTTCCCACCAAGATAAATAGCTCTTATATAAGTTTATGTTACATAGCTTTTGTATATAGCTGGGGTGAATCCTACAAAAATAATTTGCATTGGAATTGGTTCTTGTTATCTAACTCATCAAATTAGTATTGAATCATTCATTTTTACTAAATTACATTTGTTTTAATCTGACAAATCAAAAAAATATACATTGAAAAAATGTTGGATTCTTTCAAACATTTTTGGATCGGCCCATGACTATATGAATCCTTATATGTATGACAACTATTTATTTATTTTTATGAAATTCTAACCAATATCAGCCTATTGAATATTGAAACGCTTGGGTTGATTTCAACTCATTCATAACACACTTTGTAATTATTTAATAAAATTGTAGTGTCGTCAAAAGGTTAGGTGTTAGTTAGTCGGAGAGAGCTTTTTAAGGACTAATTAAAAATTAATCATCAGAAATTGTTGAAGATTAATCTGACAAATCAGAAAATATACAACATTGAAAAAATGTTGGATCCTTTCAAACATTTCTGGATCCGCCCTTAACTATATGAATGCTAACAATAATTATGAAAATGTTGTTAATGAATGACATTGTTTTTCGGTTATGCATACAGGATGGAGGCCATATTGCTCCAGAATACAAGCCCATTGAATGTTATGAAATGATCGATAGATGGATGGCTTATTATCCTCTCTGATTCATATATATCTTCAACTTCTGTTTTGCTAGATATGAGACCCCATTTTAAGAGGATATTCATTTTCTAACCTTCTCAGTGTACTAGTTGGGATGAGAAACAATTCAATAAATTTGCAACATGATTGAATTTTGAACATCAATTACATTAACAACATGAATTTATTTGAATGTTCTCCTGCATGCATTGATCCTTTGCGCTTACTCGTTGATTTGGAGTCTTTGCCTATTTCGATATTGTATATTGCATCCCTATTAGTAATTTGTGTCTAGAATTATCGGGAAGTCCCATTGAGACGAAATAGAATAAGTGATAAGCTTTTTGGGAAAAGAATTTGTAGGCCATCTTTGTACTGTATTAGCTATATGCCTACCCGAACATTAAATCTAGTAATTCATTTGAGCTCGTAGCCTTTTCATTCACGAACCTGATATTATAAGCCTGAAAATTTTCAAATAAAGGAATACATACTCATGTTGGCACAGATGCTTCACTCTTTTCTGAGACTTTTCTTTTTCCTCTCCTATCAGGAGTCACTTCTATATTTTTCTTGATCCTCAATTTATTAAGAGGGAGATTGTCCTCACTTGGTGACTCTTCTGACGAATCTCTACCAATGTCTTCCATGGAATTATTTGGGATGGTTGGAGACGTTGGGGCGTTCCGCTCCGTAGGTTTCTGTGGTGAAGATTTCTCAGGGATTGGAATCGAAGGCTTAGATAAAGTTTTAGGGTTACCTGATCTCCTTCCGAGAGGAGGAATTTCTTTGTCACTTTCTCCCTCCGAGACATGCAATGGTGCAGATAATGGTTTTGAATGTTGTGATTCAGGATTTTCTTCAGTAAATTCTGCTCCACGCACCTTGACCCCATGCTAATTGTGGGTTGTTCTCGGGGTCTTGATTTTCTTCGCGACATGCTTAATTCTCACCATGGTTGCAGAAGCTCTCGATAGATTTGGAATGGGTTGTAGAGAGCGAGGGTTTGTAGTTGAAGAAACCCTAGCTTTTCAAGATGATGGAGCAAGTGGTGTGAGAATAGCGAAGACTCGCCCCTTAATTATTCCTTTTCTTTTATTTTCGCGCTGAGTCGCCTAGGTATACGATAGGCACAGATGATTCTGTCATGACTGTTGGCTTCCGGGGCATCCTAATTACGTTCATGGCAGCGGAAGCAACCTATAAACCGCCCCTAACCTGCGCAAGATCGACTACCAAGTTAGATCCTTAGGAAATCGAGTTTTCGGGTTATACCAGAATCTGCCCGGCAGAAAACCGAAACTTTGAAGCTCTATATCTCGAGCTACAGATCTCCAATTGCTTCGGTTCTTTTTGGAGATTAAACCTCAGCCAATTCCCTACATCTTCTGTGTTTTGCTCTAAACCCAGTTCGGACGAGAAGACCTCCGTCTGGAGAAAAACATTTTTCCCGTCTCGCTGGACAGACTCTGCGGACCAGTCTGCTTCTCTGCCTTGTATCTCCCAAACCAGCGCTCTTTTAGAAAATCAGTATTTCACGAAAGTTGTAGCTCTTGGCCTTATCTTTCCAACGCCGCCGGTTTCAGGTCAATCGGAGCTCGGACGAAGCGGCTATGGCTCACGCATTGTCGGTCGCCGGAACTGGACAATCTGGACAGTTTCTCCATTTTGCATTTAGTCTTCGTTGAATCGATAAAGAAGAACTTTCGGATCTTCTTCTCTAGAGCAAGTCCACACCAAGGGGATGATCTTGAAGATCCTTCACTTAATTGCCTACTAGAACAATTAAATGAAGAACGAGAGAGCAAAGAGAGGAGAGAGAGAGTTGTGAGAGTTGTAGGATTGATGAGAGTGTCTTGAATCCCATTTGATATTACTCTACTTCATCAATCTCATGAGCATGGGTCAAAAGGTGATTGGTATGGGCTTAAAGGTGCTTTAACCCATACCCCTTAAATCACTCACCTCTTAATCCACAATCACCAACTAAGCATGGTGTTGTGTGGCCCCCACACATGGACCCACCATGTGTGCCGGCCAAGAGGGCTTATTGGGCCCTTAATGGGCCTTTGTTTGGGCCGGCCATGAGACCTCATGGGCCGAGCCCAATGGGCTCGCCCGTGTGGTCTCATGCCGTGTCCAAAAGTCGCCCGACCCTCTTTGTCGTTACTTATCAAACAAAATCCGACGCGACATCGACGAAAAAACTCAGTTTTCTCGATTTGCTAATTATTCTCTCAAACCGAATCCATGGCACAAAACCTCCAGTTTTGTCCATGTATTGCTCCTCAAGAAACGTTAAGGTTTCCTTGTCTCAAGTTATCCGTCTTGAATGTGTGTGACCCTCTAGGCTCATGCCACCGTTGGCAGATCGGCGCAAAAGATCGCTCTTGCCCGATCCATCATAAGTGGTCTCTAGTAAGACGTTATGATTACCCAAGGTGCATGACGATCGATGATTCGACTTAACCTTGTGCGTACAAATCACTATCCTGTTATCTCTAGATATCCCGATTGATCACAAAGCATAGAGTCGTCACCCTTGTTTAATCAATCATTGTTACTTGATATGCGAGATGGATGAGAACTGATAACCCGTATCATCGGCATGGCCATGCTCTTACTCTCAGTCAGTCTCCATCAAGAGGCCTTTTAACGGATATCTTTCCCATACTGTAGTGTGAGGGATAAATCCCTTAGCCGTCTTTCGTGTCACTCATGCAACCCGTTCCGCCACCCAATCATGCCCGTTATTGCAATCCTGTCACAGAAAGCGTTTGGCGCAAGTTAAAGCCGCACGTTCATTGCATAGTGATCACAAAGACTCCTAGGTCTAAGGATGTCGTGACAAGCTATCGCATTTGAATATGTTCATGGCTTAATCTATGAAAACACTATTCAAAGCGGGTCGTCCGATATCAATCACCTCATGATATCTATGATATGATTCCGGGATCCCTCATCCCTATGACAAGTAGAACTACGTCATTAAGAACCATCCTCATATTGGTCGCTTCTAAGGAAGCATATTTTGACCAGGGACTCATTAAGTGTGATCCGTACAGATTTATGGTTCTACTACTTTAGTGGTCATAAATCAGATCATGCTTAACATATTACTTCAACACATAAGTAATACAAGGCCGTTTTATATATATGTTACAAACGATGATAATGTACATAGACGTTTACAGGCTAATAGCAATTGGACTAGGGCACAAATGCTATCAATCTCCCACTTGCCCCTAGTTCCAATCTAAGTCCTAGTCTATACCCATTGACCTAACATGTTTATCATGTTTTGCTCGTGGAAGAGCCTTGGTCAAGGGGTCGGCTGTGTTATCATCAGTTGCAACGTAGTGGATCTTCACGTCACCTCTAGCAACAACGTCGCGTATGATGTGATACTTTCTGAGTACATGTTTGGATCTGTCATGTGCCCTGTGTTCCTTAGCTTGCGCAATGGCCCCGGTGTTGTCACAATATAAGTCTACTGGGTTAGATGGGTTTTTAATTACACCTAACCCAGCCATGAAACTCCTGATCCATACAGCCTCTTTTGCCGCTTCAGATGCGGCAATGTACTCAGCTTCGGTCGTAGGGTCGGCAATGGTGTCCTGCTTCTTGCTTTTCAGCTGAAAGCTCCACCGTTCAACATAAACATATAACCCAACTGACTTTTAAAGTCATCGGGGTCTGTCTGGAAAACTAGTGTCAACATATCCTTTGATGACTAGATCATCATTTCTTCCCCCGTATACAAGAAAAGCGTCTTTGGTTTTTCTCAAAAATTGAGAATCGCCTTGACGGCAATCCAATGTTCCTCACCGGGTTAGGACTGATGTCTACTGGTACAGCTTAGGGCAAACGAGACATCCGGTCTCGTACATATCATGGCATACATTATGGACCCTATAGCCGAAGCATATGGGATCTCATTCATTCTTGCTAGCTCTGCAGGTGTCTCAGCACACTACTTCTTGCTTAGCTTTATGCCATGACGCATGGGCAGCAGTCCTTTCTTTGAATCTTGCATCGAGAATCTTCTCAATATTTTGTCTATGTAGGTGCTTTGACTTAAGCCCAAGACCCGCTTGGCACTGTCTTTATATATCTTGATCCCCAAGATGTAAGAGGCCTCGCCTAAGTCCTTTATTGCGAAACACTCACCTAACCAAGTCTTTGTTAAGAGCAAGGTAGGGACGTTGTTTCCAATGAGCAGTATGTCATCAACATAAAGCACCAAGAAGACTACTTTGCTCCCATCTGCCCTTTCATATATATGCAAGGTTCATCATCGTTCTTGATGAAGCCAAACTGTTTCACAACTTCATCAAAACGTTGATTCCAACTATGAGATGCTTGCTTCAAACCATAAATTGATTTGAGCAACTTGCAAATCTTTCCCTTATTCTTAGAATCCTCAAAACCCTTAGGCTGGGACATATAAACGTCCTCAGCTAACCTCCCGTTGAAGAAGGCGGTTTTGACGTCCATTTGCCATATCTCAAAATTGCTATGGCAAGTAGAATGCGGATAGATTTGACCATAACTACTGGAGAAAAAGGTCTCTTCATAGTCAATTCCGTGGATTTGCCTATAACCTTTTGCTACCAGTCTTGCTTTATAGGTCTGAGGTTTGCCATCCATGTCTATCTTTATTTTAAAGATCCATTTACACCCAATGACTTTTACGTCAGGGGTATGTTCCACCAAATCCCACACTTGATTATCTGACATGGATTGCATTTCTTCCCTCATGGCTTCAAGCCATTTCTCAGAGTCGGTTCCGTCCTTATTAACTGTAGCTATTGGTTCTTGCTCAACGACTACTTCTGGTGGGTCATCCAGTGGTTCCTGAGTGACCATCTCATCTAGAAATTCATTAAGATGAACAACCCTCCCAATGTCTGTCTTGGAAATAAATTCCTTTTCCAAGAATGTCCCACCTCGATTATGAATGCGGCCGTTTGCAGAGCGTAACCCCAGAAGGAGATCGGGAGATCAGTGAGACTTAACATCGATCGAACCATATCCAACAATGTCTGATTCCTTCGCTCAGACACACCATTGAGTTGCGGTGTTCTTGGCGGAGTCCACTGAGATAGTATTCCATTTTCTGTAAGAAACTCTTCGGATAAGTATTCTCCACCCCGATCAGAACGGAGTGCCTTGACACTTTTTCCGAGTTGGTTTTCTACTTCAGTCCTAGACTCCTTGAATTTATCAAAGGATTTGGACTTATGTCTTATGAGATAGACATAATCATATCTACTGAAATCATCAGTAAACGTGATAAAGTAGCCTAAACCACCTCTGGCTGGTGTACTCATTTGGTCCACATACGTTTGAATGTATTAGACCTAATAGATCACCTGCCCTCTCACCTAAACTAGTGAAGGGCGTTTCAGTCATCTTGCCCATTAAACAAGCTTCGCATCTATCAATCGTTTGGTATTCGAATTGACTTAGAAGTCCGCGCTTATGAAGCGCTGAGATGCGTTTCTCATTAATGTGACCTAGACGACAATGCAAGATTAGAGTTTGGTCTAAATCATGAGCTTTAAACCTCTTAGCAATTATATTATAGAGCATGTTGGATCTCGAGTTTTGCATATTCAATATGTATAAACCTCCAACAGTGTGAGCATTGCCTTAAAACATGTTGTTGCGCATAATATTAAAAAACCCGTTCTTAATATTCAAATAATAACCTTCCTTTTCAAGAAGAGATATTGAAATAATATTCCTGATGAAAACAGGTACGCAAAACACATCAAAAGGTTCTATTACAAGCCCACTAGGTAGAACAAGGTTAACAGAACCCACGGCAGTTGCGGTAACTCTCACGTTGTTCCCAACTCTTAGGTCCACCTCGCTTTCCCCATATCTCTTCTACTATTCTACACTTGTATATCCGTACAGACATGAGACTCAGCTCCAGTGTCTAGTGCCCAAGCATTTATAGTAGAAAGATTTAGCTCTAATGGAATACTTGACGAAGTAGCGGCCCCACCGCCCTTCCTCTTACCATCCTTCAGCTGCTGACAGTCTTTCTTCCAGTGACCAGGCTTTTGGCAGTAGAAACAGACCGACTCCTTTGCCTTCCCCTTGCCCTTTACGGGCATGGAATGTTTAGGAATAAATGGTCGTCTGATCTTTCTTGCCAGGTGCATTGGGGCTTTACCCTTGTCACCACCAGCTTTGAAGCTGGATCCCTTCATACGTAGGACGTGTGGACCTACGGAGCTGCCTGCTGACATCTTGCAGGCAATGAGTTCTCGGAGAACAGTGTATTTTTCAATACGTACTTTCTCTTTGAACATATCCTTGATCTGCGCAAACATTACAAACGGATCATGATATAGCTCCATAAACTGCTTCTGGAGGTCCGCCTCCATGCAGCCCAGCATGACACACGCAACGTCGATAGAGTCGCTAAGGTGTTTCTGGTACGCATCCTTAACGACCCTCGTTGCGTTGGCAGCTGGCTCCACCGGGATAGCCTTATCAAGGACGTACTCCCTGTGTTCCAACTTTAACACAAGTCGTAAATTTCTGTCCCAGTCTAGATAATTTGTCCCGTTGAGTTTACACTTTTCGAGTATAGTCCTCAACGACAAATTAGACGAGTTTGTTGAATTACTAGCCATTTCTACACAAAGAAAGTAAATTTAATCAGAAAAGTTGAATAAATTTACGAAGATCCGAATTAAACACCAACCATAAGATTCTAAGGTTTAGAATTTTTAAACCAAGATCCCTTATTCGTCATTTGAAGTACGCTAAGGCGCACCGCTCCAATTGACTTATTTAGGTAGGACGTCCGTCCAATTACAACCCGTGTAACTCTTAGTCAGGGTATGTGCAAAAACACACGGCTTACCCTTCCGATGCCCCAGCTCGACCTCAGGCCAAGAATCGTGGTCGAGTCAACCAACCTTCACTAACGAGTTAACTTTGTGCAGATGCTCCGCTAAGGCGCACGACATCCCACAAAGTTTACCATTCCCATCTAGAACCCATTCGATCGATGCTCCGCTAAGGCGCACGACACCGATAAAATGTTTCTACATGGGTGTGAATTTGGGTGGCATCTCACTTGACTCAAATTAGCTTGTAAATTGGTTGTGCTTAATAATTGGAAAGTATTTGGTACAATTACGAACCCGTCATCAACAACCCGTGTTGTGACGTTTCTAATTGTATCACATACTATCTTCATTTGAATCCGTCATTTGCAACCCGTGCAAACATGTTTCAAATTTGAACTCATCAATCACAACCCGTGCGATGATAGTTCACAACGCTTTAAACATGCAAACAATTAAAGTTGATTTTAATCTTTGCATGTGAGGTGATGGCTTATAAACTTATAAGCTAATCATGCAAGCATGTTATTAATTAAATAATTCAAGCAAGCATTCATAAAGCGTTAAATATGCATTTTATAGCCCATCCTAAACTTAGGATTCTACGAGTCTTCACATATTCTCGTCTTTCTCATTCGGGCTCCCACTAGCTCTTGGACTTCCTCCAAGTCCGTCATCGTGCTCGATTTTCCATCCTTCTCGTCTTTGAGTAATAATTACACTTAATACTCGGTTCGTAGACCGGATAAAAAATAATTACACTTTATGGGCTCGAATAAAAGAATAATTACACACTAACACTAACGATATGCAAACCGTGAAAGCGATAAAATCTAATGGGCTACTAATGCATCATACATTTCATCACATCATCCAACATGTTATCACACAAACATGTTATCAAATAATATGCAATAATTCCGATTTTAATTTTGCCAAGTTGGTTGGTCGGGTTTATCGAAACTAGACCTTTTCGAAAAACGGTTTATCGAAACCGATTAAATTTTGAAAGTTTTCGAAATATTGGATCGCAGGTTCGTGACACGGATCAAACACCACGCTGGAACCAAGTCGGGCCAAGCCAATGGGCCGAAAGCCCATTGGGCCGAGCCCAACTATACACGGCCCGGTTTTGGGCCTTGGAAGGCCTAAACCGGCCTTGCCGCCACTCTCGGCCTCACCCGAGAGTGGGGATGGGCTCGGTCACCGCCGGCCTCCCCGGCCTCCGGTGACCTCCGTCCGGTACCTCTGATCCGGCTCCCCGAGAGTCTCTTCTCGGACCCGACAAATCCAATAATTTCCGAAAAATTCCAAATTCAATATATTTTCAAAAAATAACATATTTCATGCAAATATCCCAAAAAGCATTAAAATCATGTTATCAACAATTATGGCATTTGTATCATTACAAAACGGAAATAACATACAAGGATCTCGGAGTGGTAGACCGCCTCTGATACCATTGTTGGGTTCCAGGGCATCCTAATTACGTTCATGGCAGCGGAAGCAACCTATAAACCGCCCCTAACCTGCGCAAGATCGACTACCAAGTTAGATCCTTAGGAAATCGAGTTTTCGGGTTTTACCAGAATCTGCCCGGCAGAAAACCGAGACTTTGAAGCTCTATATCTCGAGCTACAGATCTCCAATTGCTTCGGTTCTTTTTGGAGATTAAACCTCAGCCAATTCCCTACATCTTTTGTGTTTTTCTCTAAACCCAGTTCGGACGAGAAGACCTCTGTCTGGAGCAAAACATTTTTCCCGTCTCGCTGGACAGACTCTGCGGACCAGTCTGCTTCTCGGCCTTGTATCTCCCAAACCAGCGCTCTTTTGGAAAATCAGTATTTCACGAAAGTTGTAGACCTTGGACTTATCTTTCCAACACCGCCGGCTATGGCTCACGCATTGTCGGTCGCCGGAACTGGACAATCTGGACAGTTTCTCCATTTTGCATTTAGTCTTCGTTTAATCGATAAAGAAGAACTTTCGGATCTTCTTCTCTAGAGCAAGTCCACACCAAGGGGATGATCTTGAAGATCCTTCACTTAATTGCCTAATAGAACAATTAAATGAAGAACAAGAGAGCAAAGAAAGGAGAGAGAGAGTTGTGAGAGTTGTAGGATTGATGAGAGTGTCTTGAATCTCATTTGATATTTCTCTACTTCATCAATCTCATGAGCATGGGTCAAAAGGTGATTGGTATGGGCTTAAAGGTGCTTTAACCCATACCCCTTAAATCCCTCACCTCTTAATCCACAATCACCAACTAAGCATGGTGTTGTGTGGCCCCCACACATGGACCCACCATGTGGGCCGGCCAAGAGGGCTTATTGGGCCCTTAATGGGCCCTTGTTTGGGCCGGCCATGAGACCTCATGGGCCGAGCCCAATGGGCTCGCCGTGTGGTCTCGTGCCGTGTCCAAAAGTCGCCCGACCCTTTTTGTCGTTACTTATCAAACAAAGTCCGACGCGACATCGACGAAAAAACTCAGTTTTCTCGATTCGCTAATTATTCTCTCAAACCGAACCCATGGCACAAAACCTCCAGTTTCGTCCATGTATTGCTCCTCAAGAAACGTTAAGGTTTCCTTGTCTCAAGTTATCCGTCTTGAATGTGTGTGACCCTCTAGGCTCATGCCACCGTTGGCAGATCGGCGCAAAAGATCGCTCTTGCCCGATCCATCATAAGTGGTCTCTAGTAAGACATTATGATTACCCAAGGTGCATGACGATCGATGATTCGACTTAACCTTGTGCGTACAAGTGACTATCCTGTTATCTCTAGATATCCCGATTGATCACAAGGCATAGAGTCGTCACCCTTGTTTAATCAATCGTTGTTACTTGATATGCGAGATGGCTGAGAACTGATAACCCGTATCATCGGCATGTCCATGCTCTTTCTCTCAGTCAATCTCCATCAAGAGGCCTTTTAACGGATATCTTTCCCATACCGTAGTATGAGGGATAAATCCCTTAGCCGTCTTTCGTGTCACTCATGCAACCCGTTCCGCCACCCAATCATGCCCGTTATTGCAATTCTGTCACCGAAAGCGTTTGTCGCAAGTTAAAGCCGCACCTTCATTGCATAGTGATCACAAAGACTCCTTGGTCTAAGGATGTCGTGACAAGCTATCACATTTGAATATGTTCATGGCTTAATCTATGAAAACACTATTCAAAGCGGGTCGTCCGATATCAATCACCTCATGATATCTATAATATGATTCTGGGATCCCTCATCCCTATGACAAGTAGAACTACGTCATTAAGAACCATCCTCATACTGGTCGCTTCTAAGGAAGCATATTTTGACCAGGGACTCGTTAAGTGTGATCCGTACAGATTTATGGTTCTACTACTTTAGTGGTCATAAATCAGATCATGCTTAACATATTACTTCAACACATAAGTAATACAAGGCCGTTTTATATATATGTTACAAACGATGATAATGTACATAGACGTTTACAGGCTAATAGCAATTGGACTAGGGCACAAATGCTATCAATCTCCCACTTGCCCCTAGTTCCAATCTAAGTCCCAGGCTATACCCATTATCTTCAGATGGACCTTGTTTTGAACTAGGCCTGGATTAGATTTAGATGTCTTCTTGGTCTAGAGAGAAGAAACAGAATCACCAAAGCAAATCATTAAGATCTTCGTCTTGTTTCGATCACCATGGTTACGTATGTATCCGCTGCATGAAATTTAACGTTTGGAACTGATGGTGATCTCTTTCAGTAGTATCAGAGCATGCTTGTTATGAACTTTATTCAACATGTTTAATTCTGAGTTTTATTTTGTTTATGTGTTCATCACCTTAGCATGCATGTAATTGAAAAAAAAATTTAGAGTTAATTGATTTTGAAAAAGTTGGAAAATAATTTTTTTTTGGTGTTTCGGGTTACCCATGGCTGAGCCATGGCTGACCAGGGTCGAGACCCTTAGTGGACCATGGAATGCCCTAGGGTAGACCATGGTCGGCACCAAGGGCCGACAAGGGTCACCTACGGGCGGCCATGGCAGCTCTCGCGGGCGACCACGGTCTGCCCATGCGGGCGACCATGGCAGCCCTCGCCGGCTACCAAGGTTGCTCCTGTGGTCGACCACGGTCAGCCCCGCGGATGACCTCAGCAGCCCTCGCGGGCCACCGTGATTGCTTCCGTGGGCGACCTCGGTTGGGCCGGTTCGGCTCGACCAGATTGGAGCTGAACCGGACGGTTCACGATAATAATTTGAAACCCTAAAAAAATTTAATTTTCAGATTTGGATCAGTTTCGATAGACCAGCAATAACCGGTTCAAAATTCAATTAATTAATTAAACCGTCCGGTTTCGATAAACCGGAATTTTTCCACACTTAAGAAAGATAAAATTTGGAAAATTTATTTGTTTGATAAGCATGTTGAGTGTACACATGATCTTTGATAACATGATGTTTTCCACATGATGCTAGCTAAGCCCTCTAGACTTGCATTTTAGTTTCGGTTTTGCAACCTACGTGTTGCTTAATTTTGGGTTGTAGTAAATACGGCCTGCGTGTCGTGATTTGTATTTCGTTTTATTTATTTAAATTTGTAATCACGAAGATCGATACAAGAAGCAAGTTAAGAAGAAGACTCGGATTGGAGGAGGCTCGAAGCCCGTGGGAATTCACAAGAATGGAGCAAGTTTGGATCTTGAAGACCAAGTCTTTAAGATCAGTATTGCTAGATTCTTAGGAACTTAAGATGGGCTTAGCTATGCATATATTTGATAGCATTTGTGCCCTAGTCCAATTGGTATTAGCCTGTAAACGTCTATGTTCAAATATCATCGTTTGTAATGTATAAATATAAACGGCTTTATATTACTTATGTGTTGAAGTAATATGTTAAGCATGATCTGATTTATGACAACTAAAGTAGTAGAACCATAAATCTGTACGGATCACACTTAACGAGTCCCTGGTCAACTTATGCTTCCTTAAAAGCGACCAGTATGAGGATGGTTCTTAATGACGTAGTTCTACTTGTCATAAGGATGTGGGATCCTGGAACCATATCATAGATATCATGAGGTGATTGATATCGGACGACCCGCATTGAATAGTGTTTTCATAGATTAAGCCATAAACATATTCAGATGCGATAGCTTGTCACAACGTCCTTAGACCAAGGAGTCTTTGTGATCACTATGCAATGAACGTACGGCTTTAACTTGCGCCAAACGCTTTCTGTAAAAGGATTGCTATAAAGGGCATGATTGGGTGGCGGAACGGGTTGCATGAGTGACACGAAAGACGGCTAAGGGATTTATCCCTCATACTACGATATGGGAAAGATATCCGTTAGAAGGCCTCTTGATGGAGACTGACTGAGAGAAAAAGCATGGCCATGCAAATGATACGGGTTATCATTTCTCAGTCATCTCGCATATCAAGTAACAATGATTGATTGAACAAGGGAGACGACTCTATGCCTTAAGATCAATTGGGATATCTAGAGATAAAAGGATGGTGACTTGTACGCACAAAGGTTAAGTCGAATTATCGATCATCGTGCACCTTGGGTAATCATAATGTTTTACTAGAGACCACTTATGATGGATCGGGCAAGAGCGAGTCTTGCGCTGATCTGCCAACGGTGGCATGAGCCTAGAGGGTCACACACATACAAGACGGATAACTTGAGACAAGGAAACATGGATGTTTCTTAAGGAGAAGTATATGGACAAAACTGGAGGTTTTGTGCCATAGGTTCGGTTTGAGAGAATAATTAGCGAATCGAGAGAAATTGAGTTTTTCGTCGATATCGCCTCAGACTTTGTTTGATAAGTAACGAAAAAAAGGTCGGGCAACTTTTGGACGCGGCATGAGACAACACGGGAGGGCCCATTGGGCTCGGCCCATGAAGCCTCATGGCCGGCCCAATAAGGGCCCAATAAGGCCATATGGCTGGCCCACTTGGTGGGGCCATTGTGGGGGCCACACAATGCCATGCTTAGTTGGTGATTGTGGATTAAGAGGTGAGTGATTTAAGGGATATGGGTTAAAGCACCTTTAAGCCCATACCAATCACTTTTAACCCATACTTGTGAGTTGGGTGATGAATTATAATGCAAGACTTTAATTCATTAATTCATTAAGTCACAAAACACAAAAAAAATCCTCTCTCTCTCTCATTGTGGCCGGCCACCCCTCTCCTCTTCATCATCTTGCTCTCTTGTTCTTCATTTAATTGTTCTAGTAGGCAATTAAGTGAAGGATCTTGAAGATCATCCTCTTGGTGTGGACTAGCTTTAGAGAAGAAGATCCGAACGTTCTTCTTTATCGATTCAAACAAGACTTAAAGGTAAACATCTTGTGGAATAGATTTTGCTTTGGGATTTAATGGTTTAAATGTTCTATGACAAGGTTTGGAGTAGATTATCTTTTATTGCTTCCGCTATCTCGACGATCTAGAACGCTCCAAAACCCTACAGTGGTATCAGAGGGTTGGTTACCCTCTTAATCTTTTTCTTGTTGAATTCATTTCGGTTTTGTGATTATTCGCATGCCAAAAGTTGATAACATGATTTTAATGCTTTTTGGGAGATTTGCATGAAATATGTTAATTTTGAAAAATATATTAAATTTGAAATTTTTCGGAAATTATTGGATTTGTCGGGTCCGAGAAGAGACTCTCGGGGAGCCGGATCGGAGGTACCGGACGGAGGTCACCGAAGGCCGGTGAGGCCGGCGGTGACCGGGCCCGTCCCCACTCTTGGCCGAGGCCGAGAGTGGCGGCAAGCCGGGTTTGGGCCTTCCAAGGCCCAAACCGGGCCGTGCATAGTTGGGCTAGGCCCAATGGGCCCTCGGCCCATTGGCTTGGCCCGACTTGGTTCGTGTGTGGTGTTTGATCCATGTCACGAACCCGCGATCCAATATTTCGAAAACTTTCAAAATTTAATCGGTTTCGATAAACCGTTTTTCGAAAAGGTCTAGTTTCGATAAACCCGACCAAGCAACTTGGCAAAATTAAAACCGGAATTATTGCATATTATTTGATAACATGTTTGTGTGATAACATTTTGGATGATGTGATGAAATGTATGATGCATTAGTAGCCCATTAGATTTATCGCTTTCACGGTTTGCATACCGTTAGTGTTAGCGTGTAATTATTCTTTTATTCGAGCCCATAAAGTGTAATTATTTTTTATCCGGTCTACAAACCGAGTATTAACTGTAATTATTACTCAAAGACGAGAAGGATGGAAAATCGAGCACGATGACGGTCTTGGAGGAAGTCCAAGAGCTAGTGGGAGCCCGAATGAGAAAGACGAGAAGATGTGAAGACTCGTAGAATCCTATGATTAGGATGGGCTATAAAATGCATATTTAACGCTTTATGGATGCTTGCTTGAATTATTTAATTAATTGCATGCTTGCATGATTAGTTTATAAGTTTATAAGCGATCACCTCACATGCAAAGATTAAAATCAACTTTAATTGTTTGCATGTTTAAAGCGTTGTGAACTATCATCACATGGGTTGTGATGGATGAGTTCAAATTTGAAACGTATTTGCACGGGTTGCAAATGACGGATTCAAATGAAGATAGTATGTGATACAATTAGAAACGTCACAACACGGGTTGTTGATGACGGGTTCGTAATTGTACCAAATACTTTCGAATTATTAAACACAACCAAATTACAAGTTAATTTGAGTCAAGTGAGATGCCACCCAAATTCACACCCATGTAGAAACATTTTATCGGTGTCGTGCGCCTTAGCGGAGCATCGATCGAATGGGTTCTAGATGGGAATGGTAAACTTTGTGGGATGTCGTGCACCTTAGCGGAGCATCTGCACAAAGTTAACTCGTTATTGAAAGTTGGTTGACTCAACCACTATTCTTGGCCTGAGGTCGAGCTGGGGCATCGGAAGGGTAAGCCGTGTGTTTTACACATACCCTGACTAAGAGTTACACGGGTTGTAATTGGACGGATGTCCTACCTAAATAAGTCAATTGGAGCGGTATGCCTTAGCGCACTTCAAATGACGAACAAGGGATCTTGGTTTAAAGATTCTAAATTTTAGAATCTAATGGTTGGTGTTTAATTCGGATCTTCGTAAATTTATTCAACTATTCTGATTAAATTTACTTTCTTCGTGTAGAAATGGCTAGTAATTCAACAAACTCGTCTAATTTGTCATTGAGGACTATACTCGAGAAGTGTAAACTCAACGGGACAAATTATATAGACTGGGACAGAAATTTACGACTTGTGTTAAAAATGGAACGCAGGGAGTACGTCCTTGATAAGGCTATCCCTGAGGAGCCAGCTGCCAACGCAACGAGGGTCGTTAAGGATGCGTACTAGAAACACCTTAGCGACTCTATCGACGTTGCGTGTGTCATGCTGGGCTGCATGGAGGCGGACCTCCAAAAGCAGTTTATGGAGCTATCCCATGATCCGTTTGCAATGTTTGCACATATCAAGGATATGTTCAAGGAGAAAGTACGTATTGAAAAATACACTGTTCTCCGAGAACTCATAGCCTGCAAGATGTCAGCAGGCAACTCCGTAGGTCCTCACGTCCTACAGATGAAGGGGCATTTTGACCATATGACTAGTATCGGTATGTCTATGGAAAAGGAAATGGCTGCGGATTTTGTTCTGCAATCCCTTCCTCATGCATATGGTGGGTTCGTCATGAACTATCATATGCATGATATGGACAAGACCGTGTCGGAGTTGCACAGCATGCTAGTAACTGCCGAGAAGAGCATAAGGGGCAGTTCGTCCAAAAATGTCTTCATGGTCAAGAAGGGACCCAGCTTCAAAGCTGTTGGTGGCAAGGGTAAAGGCCCAAGACACCTCGCAGGGAGGAACAGACGACCATTTATTCCTAGACCTCACATGCCCGTACAAGGCAAAGGGAAGGCAAAGGAGTCGGTCTGTTTCTACTGTCAAAAGCCTGGTCATTGGAAGAAAGACTGCCAGCAGCTGAAGGAGGATCAGAAGAAGGGCGGTGGGGCCGCTACTTCATCAGGTATTCCATTAGAGCTATATCTTTCTACAATAAATACCTGGGTACTAGACACTGGAGCTGAGTCTCATGTCTGTGCTGATGTGCAGGTGTTACACAGTAGAAGAGATATAAAGGAAAACGAGGTGGACCTAAGAGTTGGGAACAATACCAGAGTTGCCGCAACTGCTGTGGGTTCTGTGAACCTTGTTTTGCCCAGTGGGCTTGTAATTGAACTTAATGATGTGTTTTGCGTACCTGTTTTCAACAGTAATATTATCTCAATTTCTCTTCTTGAAATAGAGGGGTATTATTTTAATATTAAGAACGGTTTTTTTGATATTATGCGCAACAACATATATTATGGCAATGCTCGCACTGTTGGAGGATTATACATATTGAATATGCAAAACTCGAAATCCAACATGCTCTATAATGTAAATGATAAGAGGTTTAAAACTAATGATTTAGACCAAACTCTTATCTGGCATTGTCGTCTAGGTCACATAAATGAGAAACGCATCTCAGCGCTTCATAAGCGCGGACTTCTAAGTCAATTCGAATTCCAAGCGATTGAAAGATGCGAAGCTTGTTTGATGGGCAAGATGACTAAAGCGCCCTTCACTGGTTTAGGTGAGAGGGCAGGTGACTTATTGGGACTAATACATTCAGATGTATGTGGACCAATGAGTACGCATGCCAGAGGTGGTTTAGGCTACTTTATCACATTTACTGACGATTTCAGTAGATATGGTTATGTCTATCTCATGAGACATAAGTCCGAAGCTTTTGATAAATTCAAAGAGTTTAGGACTGAAGTAGAAAACCAACTCGGAAAGAGTATCAAGGCACTCCGTTCTGATCGGGGTGGAGAATACTTATCCGAGGAGTTTCTTAGTTATCTTACTGAAGGTGGAATACTATCTCAGTGGACTACGCCAGGAACACCGCAACTTAATGGTGTGTCCGAACGGAGGAATCGAACATTGTTAGATATGGTTCGATCAATGTTAAGTCTCACTGATCTCCCGATCTCCTTCTGGGGTTATGCTCTGCAAACGGCCGCTTTCATAATAAATAGGGCTCTGTCGAAAGCAGTGGAAGGGACATCATTTGAAAAATGGTACGGGAAGGAACCCGTTTTGTCCTTCCTTAAAATCTGGGGTTGCGAGGCTTATGTTAAAAGGTTGCTTGCAACCAAGCTCGAATCAAGATCAGATAAATGCACTTTCGTCGGATATCCAAAAGAAACAAAAGGATACTACTTCTACAAACCGAGCGAAAATAAAGTTTTTGTCGCTCGAGGTGGGATGTTCTTGGAAAAAGAGTTCATTTCCAAGACAGTCAGTGGGAGGGCTATTCATCTTGATGAAGTTCTAGATGAGATGGTCACTCGGGAACCACGAGAAGACCCACTAGAAGAGGTAGAGCCAGGAGTGGTCATTGAGCAAGAACCAATAGCTGCAGTTAATGAGGACGGTTCGAGGCGCTTTGAAAGGATAAGTCATGCACCTGTCAGATACGGTTTCTTAGTAACTGAAGGTGATGGTTTAGTACTAGTGGACAATGATCCAGCTACCTTTCGAGAGGCTTTGGACGGAACCGACTCTGAGAAATGGCTGGAAGCCATGAGGGAAGAAATGCAATCCATGTCAGATAATTAAGTGTGGGACTTGGTAGATCATACCCCTGATGTTAAGGTCATAGGGTGTAAATGGATCTTTAAAATAAAGATTGACATGGATGGCAAACCTCAGACCTATAAAGCGAGACTGGTAGCAAAAGGTTATAGACAAGTCCACGGAATTGACTATGAAGAGACCTTTTCTCCAGTAGCTATGGTCAAATCTATCCGCATTCTTCTTGCCATAGCAGCATATCACAACTATGAGATATGGCAAATGGATGTCAAAACCGCCTTCCTCAACGGGAGGTTAGCTGAGGACGTTTATATGTCTCAACCTGAGGGTTTTGAGGATCCAAAGAATAAGGGAAAGATTTGCAAGTTGCTAAAATCAATCTATGGTTTGAAGCAAGCATCTCGGAGTTGGAATCAGCGTTTTGATGAAGTAGTAAAACGGTTTGGCTTCGTCAAGAACGATGATGAACCTTGCGTGTATAAAAAGGCAAGTGGGAGCAATATAATCTTTTTAGTGCTTTATGTTGATGACATACTGCTCATTAGAAACGACGTCCCTACCTTGCTCTTAACGAAGACTTGGTTAGGTGAGTGTTTCGCAATGAAGGACTTAGGCGAGGCCTCTTACATCTTGGGAATCAAGATATATAGAGACCGTGCCAAGCGGGTCTTGGGCTTAAGTCAAAGCACTTATATAGACAAGGTGTTGAGACGATTCTCAATGCAAGATTCAAAGAAAGGATTGCTGCCCATGCGTTATGGCGTGAAGCTTAGCAAGAAGCAGGGTGCTGAGACACCTGCAGAGCTAGCAAGAATGAATGAGATCCCATATGCTTCGGCTATAGGGTCCATAATGTATGCCATGATATGCACGAGACCGGATGTCTCGTTTGCCCTAAGCTGTACCAGTAGACATCAATCCAAACCCGGCGAGGCACACTGGATGGCTGTCAAGGCGATTCTCAAATATTTGAGAAAAACCAAGGACGCCTTTCTTGTATACGGGGGCAGAAATGATGATCTCGTCGTCAAAGGATATGTCGACGCTAGTTTCCAGACAGACCCCGATGACTTTAAGAGTCAGTTGGGATATGTGTTTATGTTGAACGGTGGAGCATTCAGCTAGAAAAGCAAGAAGCAGGATACCATTGCCGACTCTACGACGGAAGCTGAGTACATTGCCGCATGTGAGGCGGCAAAAGAGGCTGTATGGATCAGGAGTTTCATGGCTGGGTTAGGTGTAATTAACAACCCGTCTAACCCAGTAGACTTATATTGTGACAACACCGGGGCTATTGCGCAAGCTAAGGAACCCAGGGCACATAACAGATCCAAACATGTACTCAGAAAGTATCACATCATCCGCGACATAATTGCTAGAGGTGACGTGAAGATCCACTACGTTGCAACTGATGATAACACAGCCGACCCATTGACCAAGGCTCTTCCTCAAGATAAACATGAAAAACATGTTAGGTCAATGGGTATAGACTGGGACTTAGATTGGAGCTAAGGGCAAGTGGGAGATTGATAGCATTTGTGCCCTAGTCCAATTGGTATTAGCCTGTAAACGTCTATGTACATTATCATCGTTTGTAACATATATATAAAACGGCCTTGTATTACTTATGTGTTGAAGTAATATGTTAAGCATGATCTGATTTATGACCACTAAAGTAGTAGAACCATAAATCTGTACGGATCACACTTAACGAGTCCCTGGTCAACCTATGCTTCCTTAAAAGCGACCAGTATGAGGATGGTTCTTAATGACGTAGTTCTACTTGTCATAAGGATGTGGGATCCTGGAACCATATCATAGATATCATGAGGTGATTGATATCGGACGACCCGCATTGAATAGTGTTTTCATAGATTAAGCCATAAACATATTCAGATGCGATAGCTTGTCACAACGTCCTTAGACCAAGGAGTCTTTGTGATCACTATGCAATGAACGTACAGCTTTAACTTGCGCCAAACGCTTTCTGTAAAAGGATTGCTATAAAGGGCATGATTGGGTGGCGGAACGGGTTGCATGAGTGACACGGAAGACGGCTAAGGGATTTATCCCTCATACTACGATATGGGAAAGATATCCGTTAGAAGGCCTCTTGATGGAGACTGACTGAGAGAAAAAGCATGGCCATGCAAATGATACGGGTTATCATTTCTTAGTCATCTCGCATATCAAGTAACAATGATTGATTGAACAAGGGAGACGACTCTATGCCTTAAAATCAATTGGGATATCTACAGATAAAAGGATGGTGACTTGTACGCACAAAGGTTAAGTCGAATTATCGATCATCGTGCACCTTGGGTAATCATAATGTTTTACTAGAGACCACTTATGATGGATCGGGCAAGAGCGAGTCTTGCGCTGATCTGCCAACGGTGGCATGAGCCTAGAGGGTCACACACATACAAGACGGATAACTTGAGACAAGGAAACATGGATGTTTCTTAAGGAGAAGTATAAGGACAAAACTGGAGGTTTTGTGCCATAGGTTCGGTTTGAGAGAATAATTAGCGAATCGAGAGAAATTGAGTTTTTCGTCGATATCGCGTCGGACTTTGTTTGATAAGTAACGACAAAAAGGTCGGGCAACTTTTGGACGCGGCATGAGACAACACGGGAGGGCCCATTGGGCTCGGCCCATGAAGCCTCATGACCGGCCCAATAAGGGCCCAATAAGGCCATATGGCCGGCCCACTTGGTGGGGCCATTGTGGGGGCCACACAATGCCATGCTTAGTTGGTGATTGTGGATTAAGAGGTGAGTGATTTAAGGGGTATGGGTTAAAGCACCTTTAAGCCCATACCAATCACTTTTAACCCATACTTGTGAGTTGGGTGATGAATTATAATGCAAGACTTTAATTCATTAATTCATTAAGTCACAAAACACAAAAAAAATCCTCTCTCTCTCTCATTGTGGCCGGCCACCCCGCTCCTCTTCATCATCTTGCTCTCTTGTTCTTCATTTAATTGTTCTAGTAGGCAATTAAGTGAAGGATCTTGAAGATCATCCTCTTGGTGTGGACTAGCTTTAGAGAAGAAGATCCGAACGTTCTTCTTTATCGATTCAAACAAGACTTAAAGGTAAACATCTTGTGGAATAGATTTTGCTTTGGGATTTAATGGTTTAAATGTTCTTGGACAAGGTTTGGAGTAGATTATCTTTTATTGCTTCCGCTATCTCGACGATCTAGAACGCTCCAAAACCCTACAATATTTACCGTTACATTTATATGTCTGAATGTATGAATGTATGATAGTTTAAATATACAAGTTCATGTATGATTTGCTTTCACCCACATGCAAAGATTAAAATCGAAATTTATTGAGACTCGCATGTAATCTGCTAAGGGATCATCTTTGCATGAATTGGCAATTGATGATTCCAGATTAAGATTGTATCGATATACAATCAAACATTTATAATTCACTTAAATGCAAATAATTACAAGTCAAGCGTGATACCATCCAAGTTTGGGCACTCAAAAGGGCTTTGACCCTATGGATGTAAGTACGCCTCCGCGTAACATTCATAGAGAAAAGGTCTGGATGAGATGGATAGTTCTGTGTGGGTGTGTGCGCCTCCGCATAGTAGCCACATTAGTTCTATCCATAGTTCAAGGTTGGTAGACTTATCTACGATTGTCAGCTAGGGCTGACCTAGGATATCAGTATAGGGTATGCCACATACTTACAAGTATAGACCCTAGTGAGGAACTACATGGTCTTGTAGATGGATGTATTCCTACCTTGATGCTCTCAATTGGAGCAGTGAGCCTCCGTTCACTTCAATTGAGAGTATGATAGGATCCTGGTTCAAGTTCTAAAGTTAGAATCAGAAAGTGTTTTATAAATAAATCTCCAACTTCAATTTTAATTAACATTGATTAAAATTTGTTTACTGTGTAGATATAAAATGGCAAACACGAATGATTCTGGTAACAGCGCGCTTAGGTTACTAATCGAGCATGATAAGCTTTGAAATTCTGAATCGTAGCCGAGTCAAGAAGTCGAACACAAAGTCGTAACTTGTGGATCGACTAGTTGCCTAAAACGTAAACCGTAAGCTCAAAAAGTAAATAGATAATAATAACGACACCAGAGATGAATACCCAGTTCGGTGACTCCGCACCTACGTCTGGGGGCACTTTGCCAGTGGAAAGGTGTTCACTATTAGGTAGTCAATAGTACAACTTCAAGCACCTACTAGCTATCACACAAGATATTGTCCTAAGCTACTATAGATCTCACCGTGAACAACCTCGACCAAGGGCCTCTCCCCCTGTCTTTGAGATCCTCTCAATTCCACCCTTCGAGCAACCCTATGCTCGGTGTCGTTGTCTTTTTTGACGGAGTTGTGAATCTTCAATCACAAGCAAAAATCCTAACCGATCCAAACACTCAATCTTCATGACTTGATGTTTGATCGGAGCAAAGACCATTCTGGAAAATATAATCAACCTCTCAACACGCCGATGGTGCACGGTTAAGAGTTTTGAGAAATCTTGCAGTTTTAGAACGGATGATCTGCTAATGGGAAGCCCAAGGCTTTTTTGTAGCAGCTCACATTCCTAATCCTTCCCGGATTAGAAACAGGAAGTTTCAGACTTTCTGAATAAATCAGGCAAGTCGTTGCCGCCTTCCATGACAGTTGGAAGTCGTCTTGCCTGTTCTGACTTCCTGAATAAATCAGGAAAGTAGAGTTGCCGCCTATTCCTGACGTGTTACTGCCAGCTGGAAGTCGCCTGACTTGTCGACGTCACTCTCTTGCGCTCCAAGTCTTCGTGGCGTCTTTCTTCTTTCGCTCCAAGCTTCGTCGAAATAGGAAAGCTTTAAGATCTTTTCTAATCTGGATTGTAACAAGTCGCTCCACATGTCATGTAACATGTTGCACGACTTCTTACTTTTGCGCTAAAAAATTATGCCAACAATTAAACGTAGCAACAATCTCCCCCTTTGGCAATTTTTTAGGCAAAACATTTTTAAGCATATCGTCACCTTGTGGCAGTTACGCACAGCAAGTGAGTTATCTTGTGGCAGTTACGCACAGCAAGTGATGTGACTTAAAACACATTTAAGGCACATTGTCACCTTGAGGCAGTTACGCACACAACAAGTATGTGACTTCTGATGCGACTTCTTGTGCGTCTTTCTGGTTTATCTTCTGGAGCGGCTTCTGGCGCGACTTCTGGCGTAGCTTCTGTGCGCAACTTCTGGCGCGAACTTCTGTCGTATCCTATATCTCTCCCCCTGTTTGTCTAACAATATTGCCAAAGGCAATTATACAAAGAAATTCGACTAACAGGAAGGTATAAACCAACTCACACCATGAGCAAAATAAACCAGCTCAAACATGAGCAAAATATCCAACTCAAACATGAGCAAATAGAACAAGTGTCATAGTGTGCAGAAAAGTAACTCAGACATACCCCGAGGATTTAAGAGAGTGTGTTTGGAACAAATTTATATAGTAAATTCAGAGAAATACTTAAAATGAGTTGGAGTCATCAACATTATCTTCAGCAGCATGTGTAGAGCGGAGGTCATTGAGAAGAGCTTCACAGGCGACTTTGCGGGTTGATAGCATAGCAATTGACTTCTCCATATCATTGATCATCTCCACCAACTCTCCCTCCATCCTAGTGCCAAGTGGTCCTGAAGGTCGGGAGTTTGAACCGGCTTATGATGCTTTGGCCATAGGAGGTGCGAGGTCCCTCATATGCTTGCCTTCGAAGTTCTTGAGGCAGATAGCAAGGGGCAGTGGCTTCTTACCCGGAACATCCGTCTCTCGAACAATGTGAGGACATTGTTGGAGAAGGAGACCGGTGATCAATGAAGGAAACCCGATAGGAAGCTTGACAGCGCATGATTTGGCATGCTTGACTAGATGTTCAATGACATATGAGCCAAAATCAAGAGAAGATTGCATACCTATTTGGTATATGAGTTTAGCCAATTCAGTTTTGATGCTCGACCCGTGTGTAGAAGGCGCCCAATTTGCCAAGCCAATGCGGTAGAGAATTGAGTATTTGGCAGTAAGCTCAGTAGCCGCAATGGTGTCTTTGACGGGCCAGACCTTCTTCCGTCCTCCAGTGATCTCAACCGCTACTTTGTTCAAGTACGGGACTTCTGGAGTGACTTCTGGGTCTTCTCTGCCAAGATAGGCATTGATAGTTGAGGCAGATATTTCGAAGCATTCTCCCCGAACAAATACTTTCCTGTACTCTGCATCTTCCGGGTCATCAAACTCACTTGAGAGGTTGACAATAAACTCCTTGACCAACGCTGGGTAGAATGGCATGATGTTTATGACCGTATTGGTCAGACCTTCTCTTCGGAGAAGTTCCACGATTGAGTTTATCCCCTGTGCTTCTGTGGAGAGCTCTCTCTCTGGATAGATATTGCGCTGGTATACATACTGCCATTTAACCGTATTGTCTACAGAGTGGAATGAGACATTATCTGTAGGAGCTTTAGGAACATTCTTGGGGAGTTTCTGCCCTCCCATTTCCTTTTTGACCCGTCGTAGTATAATGCAGGTGTCTTCTTGTTTAGATTCCTCTTCTTCTGGAGCAGAAGTTGCTACAGAAGTTAGTGACTTCCTTCTAGACTTCTTCGGTTGTTTGGAAGCAGATGCTCCTCCTTTCTCTATGGTTTTTCTCTTTGGGGTTAATCTCCTTGGTAGATTTTCTTCTTCATCAATCAGCTTCCTCGTTGGTTGTTTTCTTTGCTTAAGCCCTTTGGGCACAGCCTTTTCCAGAGATGTTTTGTCTTCTTGAGTTGCTTCTTTTTCCATAGTCTCAGTGGCGACTATTTGTTCGATGTTAACAAGTTCCTCTATAGGTCGAGTGATTTCTGGAATAGCTTCCGGATCTTCATTAAGCCTTGAATCACTGTCCGGGCAACATGGGAACTTCCTTCTTTCTGCAAGTCCTCGTTTAGAGGGGATTTATCTGGTGCTGGTGTCGATTTAGAGGGGTTGGATTGGACCTTGGTGCCAGTACCGTGAATTTCAGGAAAAAGGGTTCCTAGAACTTCTTCAGGCAGGCTTTCATCTCCACTGTTTACTTCAGAGAGGATAGCAAGTGTACCTTGTGTCGGGGTCGAAGTAGAGAGAGAGACTTCCTCTTCTATGTTCGCATATTCGGATAAAGTGTTGTCCTTCTCAACGACGGGAGTTCTTTCTACTGGTGTGATAGTTGGAGGTGAGATCGTTACTCCTTGAGGTACTACCGAACTTTCCCCTGAGATATTTCCTCCTCAAATCCTTACTCCATGTTTGTTTGTCGAGGATTTTGAGGCTGATAAGTTTCGAGCGATCATCTTTATCCTCATTTTTGCTCGTAATTTGGAGGCAGATGGTATGCGTCCGCTCCTAGTACCAACCATTTGCTTGATCGGTTTTAGTTTGGAAGAGAAGAGCAAAATCTTACAGTTGCAGATTTGTTTTAGCTTTTTCGAGGTGCCCTAGCAATTTTGGAAAGATGGAGAGGATTGTGCAGGGTTTTTCTGCGGAAGTTGAAGGGGGTTGTGAGCCGATTGGTTTGTCGTCAGTTTTTTCAATCATTCCCCTTTTTGAATTTTTAAACAAATAATTCCAACTGGGCTTCTGATAATGAGATTTGGGCCCGGCTAGATTTTGTGGACCCTGGCTGGTCCAGATAGAGAGAGAGTAAAAATTCACTCAAAAGCTCCCTCTCTTCTGTCTTGACTTCTGGTTACTCCAGACAGCAAAGTCCATGGGATGACCTCAGACTTTCAAACCTGTTAGCATCTAATGCTTTTGTAAAGATGTCAGCGACTTGTTTCTCAGTGGATAAATACTCGAGCTTTCTCTTCTTGTCTTCTACAAGCTCTCGAATAAAGTGGTGCCTGATGTCAATATGATTTGTTTTGTTGTGTTGCACTGGGTTTTTCGAGATATTGATAGCACTGATGTTGTCACAGAACAAAGTCATGACTTCTTGCTTGACTCCATACTCTGCCAACATTTGTTTCATCCAAAGAATCTGAGTATAGCTACTTCCGGCTGCAATATATTCGGACTCAGCTGTAGACAAAGCAATACAACTTTGCTTTTTGCTGAACCATGATACAAGATTGTTCCCCAGGTAGAAACAACCTCCAGAGGTACTTCTTCGATCTGGTGTGCTTCCCGCCCAGTCAGCATCACAATATCCAACAAGAGTAGGAGAGGTATCAAAGGAATATAACAAACCCAATTCAGAGGTTCTCGAGATGTACCTTATGATCCTCTTTGCATGAGCCAAGTGACTGACTTTTGGATTGGCTTGGTATCGAGCACAGACTCCCACGGAGTAAGCGATGTCGGGTCGACTTGCTGTTAGATAGAAAAGACTTCCTATTATGCTTCGATAAAGGCTTTGATCAACTGATTCTCCCATCTTGTCCTTTGTGCATTTGTCATGTGTGGCAATAGGAGTTCTCTTGTGTGATGCCTTTTCTAACCCGAACTTCTTGAAAATGTTCTTTGCGTATTTGCTCTGGGAGATAAATATTCCATCTGACATCTGTTTGATCTGGAAGCCTAGGAAGTATGTGAGCTCACCGACCATACTCATCTCAAATTCAGACTGCATATGTTGGACGAAATGTTCCACCATCTTGTCTGACTTCCCTCCAAATACAATGTCGTCGACATATATTTGAGCAATCATGATGTCCGTTCCTTCCTTCTTCACAAAGAAAGTTTTGTCTACTCCCCCTCGAATATAGCCATTCAGTACAAGGAAATGGGTAAGACGTTCATACCATGCTCGTGGAGCTTGTTTGAGACCGTAGAGAGCTTTCTTGAGTTTGTAGACATGATGAGGAGAGTCATGGTCTTCAAATCCCTTTGGTTGGGCAACAACTTCTTCGTTTAGATTTCCATTAAGGAAAGCACTCTTTACATCCATCTGATAGAGTTTAAATCGCAGATGGCATGCTATGCCGAGAAGAAGTCGTATGGCTTCTAGTTTGGCTACTGAAGCAAAAGTTTCTTCGAAGTCGACTCCTTCTACATGTGTGTACCCTTGAGCCACCAGCCTTGCTTTGTTTCGAGTGATGTTTCCTTGCTCGTTAGACTTGTTTTTGAATATCCACTTTGTCCCGATGACATTGACATTGTCTGGCTTGGGTACTAATTCCCAGACTTCATTCCTTGCAAATTGAACCAATTCTTCTTGCATGGTGCAGACCCAGTACTCATCATTGATGGCTTCTTGTATATTCTTTGGCTCAATTTTTGAAATAAAGAAAATGTTACCTATCATCTCTTTGTAGTCAAGAGATGCCTTTTGTCGAGTTCGTACTCCCTCATTTATGTCTCCTATCACATCCTGGGGTGGATGATTCTTCTGAATTCTTCTTGACGGAGCTCTTTGTCTTATAGGAGATGCCTATTTGTCCGGGATGATTGGGCTTTCGTCTTCAGACTCTTTGTTGCGCTCATCGCCACTGACTTCTGGTCTGACTTCTCCTCTGACTTCTGGTCTAACATCTCCTGAGAGATTTAGGACTTCTTCGTCCTCGTCAGTGGGTTGCTCGTTACTGTCATCGATCACGACATTGATGGATTCCATGATAGTCCGGGTGCGTTTGTTGAATACACGAAAAGCCCGACTATTTCTGGAATATCCGAGGAAGATGCCTTCGTCGCTTTTAGGATCAAGTTTGCGTCGAGGTTCCCTATCTGCAAGTATGTAGCAGATCGATCCAAAGACATGGAAATATTTGACATTCGGCTTCCTCCCCGTCCATATTTCATAAAGAGTGAGCGAAGTTCCAGGGCGGAGGGTCACTCTATTGTGAATTTGGCACGCCGTAATCAAAGCTTCAGCCCAGAAGTGCTGCGGGATGTCTTTGGCTAACATCATGACTCTTGCCATTTCTTGAAGAGTGCGATTTTTTCTTTCAACGATCCCGTTTTGCTGAGGAGTGATGGGAGCAGAAAAATCGTGTGCAATTCCTTCAGCATCACAAAAATTTGCGAAGCTGATGTTTTCAAACTCCTTTCTATGATCGCTTCGAAGTCGTATGACTTTTCCAATGACTTCTCCTTTTTCTCATTGAACTCTCTGACATATGGCTTCAAAGACTGAGAAGGTGTCTGATTTTTCTAGTATAAAGTCTACCCAGGTGTACCTCGAGAAGTCGTCTACACAGACAAATATGTAGTTCTTCCCTCCTAGACTTTCTACTTGCATAGGTCCCATAAGGTCAACATGAAGAAGTTCTAGAACTCGAGAAGTAGTAAGATGTTGTACCTTCTTGTGTGACGTCTTGACTTGTTTCCCAATCTGGCATTCTCCACAGATTTTTCCTTCAATGATCTTGAGGTTGGGAACTCCAATGATCGCCTTTTCAGAGAGAATCTTTTGCATGCTCCTCAAATTGATGTGACCAAGTTTTTGATGCTATAGCTTTGTCTCTTGAGCTTTGGATAGAAGGCACTTGGTTGGCAAGGTTGTGACTGTTGGAGACCATAGATAACAGTTATCAAGGGACCTGTGGCCTGTCATGACTTCCTTCTTCTGTTCGTCTTTGACCGAGCACTTGTCACGAGTGAAGTTGACATCCAGATTTAAATCGAATATTTGACTTATGCTGATGAGATTGGCTGTAAGACCTTCTACTAGTACAGCCTCTTTTAGACATGGTGAGTTAGGAAGGTTGAGTTTTCCTTTCCCGAGTACTCTAGCTTTTACTCCATCTCCAAAAGTGACGAAGCTATTTGTGCAAGGTATTAAAGTGACCAAGAATGAGCTATTACCAGTCATATGTCGAGAGGATCCACTATCAAAGTACCAATCGTTGCTGGTTGAAGCCTTTAGAGCGGTATACGCGATATTAGCTCGATAGTTTACCTCCTTAACTCGCCATTCCTTACGGGGTTGTGCTTTCTTGATGGTGGTCCTTTTCTTGACAAAGCTCTTCCCATATAGCTGATAGTAGAAAGGTCGAATATGTCCTCTTCGTCCACAGTGGTGACATACCCAATTATGTCTTTTGTTCTGCGTCTTTGAATCGGCCAAGGTAAGAGGCTGTTTGGTTGCTTGGTTAGCCGTGAAGTTAGGAGACTTCTGACGCGACTTTTGGGGGACAACCTTCTGAGGGACGAAGACGGTGTGCGATGATGAGGCTTCTTTTGAATATCCAAGACCTTCCATATTTCTGGCTGGTTTTCCGATCGAGAGAATTTGGTCTAGGGTGTCAGTGCTTGTGTTCATCATCTTTACAGACTTGGTGACATGTTCTAACTCTCCTTTTAACCGAGCAACTTCCTTTTTGAGATCAACAGTGGTTTCGAGAAGTCGTGACTTGTCTTCATTAAGAGAAAGAATGAGAGCATTTTGTTTTTCGATTACCTGAGAGTCTTCAAGCCACTTGACATACCATTCGTTGTATGCATTGTTGAGAGTCTCATCGGATAGCTCATCATCAGAGTCATACTTCTTTGAATTCCCGGAAGGTTGCTCTATTATGGAGGAAGTAAAAGCAACATAGTTACTTGTATGCTCAACGTCACTGTCTTCCTCATCTTCATCGTCAGTTAGAGAGGCATTGAATCCCTTCTTCTGTTTCTTTACGAAGTTAGGACATTCTTTTTGCATGTGTCCATACCCTTCACATTCAAAGCACTGGACTCCTTTTCCTGATCGTTCTCTTCGTCTTCCATCGCTATTTGTGTTTTCGAGCTTCTGGAACTTGTGCTGCGGCTTGTCTCTGACTTCTCGGGTGACATTCCTTCCTGTCATCTGGCTAAATCTTTTCATGACTTTATTGTAGTTTTTGGCTAGCATAGCGATGGTTTCCTCAATGTCACTATCCGAATCAGAGTGCGTCAAGTTCTTCTGCTTTTTGGTAGAACTTTTGAAAGCCACACCTATATGTTTCTTCTCGATGAGAGGTAAGGAGAGCTCGAAGGTCATTAAAGATCCCATGAGTTCATCAAACTTTAGTGTCTTCAAGTCATGGACTTCTTCTATGGCGGTAATCTTCATCTTGAATATGGGACTTAGCGCTCTCAGCGTTTTTCTGACCAAATCTTCATCGGTCATAGGCTTGCCAAGTGAATATGATTCATTGGCAAGATCCTTGATGCGCACATTAAACTCCGCAATAGTTTCGTCTTCATTCATGGTAAGGGCCTCAAAGTTGGTCATGAGGTACTGTAACTTCTGCTCTTTGACTTTTGAAGTACCCTCGTAAGCAACAACAAGAGTGTCCCAAGCAATTTTGGCACTTGTGCACGTGTTGATGAGTTGAAACTCATTCTTGTCTACTCCATTAAAAATAGCATTGAGTGCACGAGAATTACCTAGGGCAGCTTCATCTTCTTCCGCGCTCCACTCTTTTTCTGGTTTGATGCTAGTTTGATATCCATGAGCATCAGCATAGTGAGGTTCCTCCCATCCATTGATGACAGACTTCAAGGTTTTGCTGTCGAGGGACTTCAAGAAGGCACACATCCGTGCTTTCCAGTACCCATAGTTTGTTCCGTCGAGTACTGGTGGTCGATTTACTGAACCTCCTTCTTTTGAGTCCATATTGGCTATTCAGAAATTTTTGCAGGAAAATCACCTAAAACAAAAAGGTGCCTCCTCTGATACCAATTAAAATTCTGAATCGTAGCCGAGTCAAGAAGTCGAACACAAAATCGTAACTTGTGGATCGACTACTTGCCTAAAACGTAAACCGTAAGCTCAAACAGTAAACAGATAATAATAACGACACCAGAGATGAATAACCAGTTCGGTGACTCCGCACCTACGTCTGGGGGCACTTTGCCAGACTTTCACTATTAGGTAGTCAATAGTACAACTTCAAGCACCAAGTAGCTATCACAAAAGCTATTGTCCTAAGCTACTATAGATCTCACCGTGAACAACCTCGACCAAGGGCCTCTCCCCCCTGTCTTTGAGATCGTCTCAATTCCACCATTCGAGCAGGCCTATGTTTGTCGTTGTCTTCTTTGACGGAGTTGTGAATCTTCAATCACAAGCAAAAACCCTAACCGATTCAAACACTCAATCTTCACGACTTGATGTTTGATCGGAGCAAAGACCGTTCTGGCAAATATAATCAGCCTCTCAACACGCCGATGGTGCACGGTTAAGAGCTCTGAGAAATCTTGCAGTTTTAGAACAAGAACGAATGACTGCTAATGGGAAGCCCAAGGCTTTTTATAGCAGCTCACATTCCTAATCCTTCCCGAATTAGGAACAGGAAGTTTCAGACTTTCTAAATAAATCAGGCAAGTCGTTGCCGCCTTCCATGACAGCTGGAAGTCGTCTTGCCTGTTCTGACTTCCTGAATAAATCAGGCAAGTAGAGTTGCCGCCTATTGCTGACGTGTTACTGCCAGCTGGAAGTCGCCTGACTTGTCGACGTCACTCTCTTGCGCTCCAAGTCTTCGTGGCTTCTTTCTTCTTTCGCTCCAAGCTTCGTCGAAATAGGAAAGCTTTCAGATCTTTCCTAATCTGGATTGTAACAAGTCGCTCCACATGTCACGTAACATGTTGCACGACTTCTTACTTTTGCGCTAAAAAATTATGCCAACAATTAAACGTAGCAACAAGCTTAACGGCTTAAACATTCTCGATTGGGACCGGAATTTGAGACTCGTTCTCAAGCATGAACGTAAGGATTATATCCTTACCCAGGAACAACCACGTACTGAGCTAGCACTGAACACCTCAAGGGCGCTAAGGGATGCCTACCAGAAATTCCTTAGCGACCGGATCGACCTGTGCATCATGATGGGCAGTATGGTGCCTGACTTGAAAAAACAGTTCTTGGACATTTTCGATGATCTCAAATCCTGTATGGCAGAGATCGAGAAAATGTTCAAAGAGAAAGCGCGTGACGAAATATACGATACTTTCAATGAACTAATGTCTTGCAAGCTGAAGGCTGGAGCTCCTGTCAGTCCCCATGTCCTTAAGATGAAACGTCTTTTGGAACATTTGACCAGACTCGGTCATCCTGTGGATAAGGAAATGTCTGCAGACTTTGTGCTGCATTCACTTCCAGAGACATTTCATGATTTCGATGGAAATTACAATATGCATGACATGGATAAGACTTTGACAGAGCTCCATGGTATGCTCGTGACTTCTGAAAAGAACCTCAAGGGTAAGACAAAGGAGGTTCTTACGGTCAACAAGCAAGTGAGCTTCAAGAAAGCCAGCCTGGGCAAGGATAAGGCCCCTATGCACCTAGCAGGAAAGATTCGACAACATAAGGGTCCAGCAGCTCCAAAGGCTGTTGAGAATCCTAAGAAGGATGTCATTTGCTTCTATTGCCAAGGACAGAAGAATTGTAAGAAACACAAGCTGTTTCTTAGGAAGAGTGGAGCTTCCACATCTTCAGGATCAGGTATTTTTGTTATTGAGCTCAATCTCAGTTTATCTACTTCAGATTCTCTGGTACTTGATACCGGTACAGAATCTCACATTTGTGTTAATGTGCAGGCTCTGGGAAGTAAAAGAGAAGTGGGCAAGGGCGAGGCGGACCTACGAGTTAGAGACGACAATCAAGTCTTGACAACTGCAGTAGGAAATATTAGTCTCAGTTTGCCAGTGGGCTAGTTTTGTTATTAAACAATGTTCATTGTATACCTGCGTTTTGTAGGAATATTATTTCTGTATCCTTGCTAGACAAGGAAGGATATTGTTTTTCTATTGACAAAGGAATTTTCAATATTTTCAAGAATAATATGTTTTATTGCAATGCTTCATTGGTTGGTGGTTTATATATTCTTAATATTCAAAACACGACACTAGCTCGATTTTCAATATAAGTAACAAAAGGGTTAAATCCGATGATTTAAACCAGACTGTGATATGGCACTGCCGCTTAGTCCATATAGGCCAGAAACGCATCTCAACACTTCACAAGTGTGGACTTCTAAGTCTGTTTGAATTCACTTCAATTAAGAGATGCGAGTCATGCCTTATGGGCAAAATGACAAAGGCACCTTTTGCCGGTTTAGGTGAAAGGGCTAGTGACTTATTGGGTCTCATTCATTCCGATGTATGTGGGCCTATGAGCACTCAGGCCAGAAGAGGTTTTCACTACTTCGTTACATTTAATGATGACTTCATTAGATATAGGTATGTTTATCTTATGAGACATAAATCGGAAACCTTTGACAAGTTCAAAGAGTTCCAGAACGAAGCACAAAACCAACTTGGTAAAAGTATAAAGGCGCTTCGATCTGACAGAGGCGGTGAGTACTTGGACCAAGAATTTCACAATCATTTAAAGAAGTGTGGGATCCTCTCTAAATTGACTCCACCTGGAACACCTCAAATGAATGGTGTATCCGAACGGAGAAATCGGACCCTACTTGACATGGTTCGATCAATGATGAGTCAGGCCGACCTCCCTATCTCCTTCTGGGGCTATTCCCTAGAAACGGCCGCATTCATATTGATTCGGGCTCCTACAAAAGCAGTGGAAAGCACTACATACGAAGTATGGAACGGGAAGAAACCCTTATTAGCTTTCCTTAAGATTTGGGGATGTGAAGCTTACGTCAAGCGTCTGCTAGGCGCTAAGCTCAAACCCAAATCAGATAAATGTGTCTCTGTGGGGTACCCCAAAGAAACAAGGGGGTACTATTTCTGGAAACACAGTGAGAACAAAGTTTTTATTGCTCTAGGAGGGGTATTTTTTAAAAAAGACTTTATTTCCAAAAGTGCTAGTGGGAGTACCGTGCATCTTGAAGAAATTCAAGAAGATACGAAACAACCTACTATGCCGGATGTAGAAATACAGGAGCAAGAAGAGGTCATTGATCAAGAACCAATCCCCACACCTATTCCAGATGGTCCAAGAAGGTCTGAGAGATCTTGTCAAGCTCCTATCAGATATGGCTTTCTAGCCAGTGAAGGAAATGACTTGATGTTGGTGGATCAGGATGATCCAGAAACCTACAGACAAGCTTTGGCCAGTCCAGACTCCGAAAAATGGCAAAACGCCATGAATGAGGAAATGAAATCCATGTCCGACAACCAAGTCTGGCGCTTTGTGGATCAAACCCCTGGGATAAAACCCATCGGTTGCAAATGGGTCTATAAACTTAAGATCGACATGGATGAAAAACCTCAGACCTATAAAGCTAGATTGGTTGCGAAAGGTTATCGCCAGATCGAAGGTATCGATTATGACGAGATCTTTTCACCAGTGGCTATGGTCAAATCTATCCGGATCATTCTAGCCATAGCAGCATACTACGACTATGAGATATGGCAGATGGATGTTAAAACCGCCTTCTTTAACGGAAAATTAAAAGAGGATGTGTATATGACACATCCCGAGGGTTTTGTTGATCCAGAGAATCCCGTAAAAATTTGTAAGCTGCTTAGATCCATTTATGGATTAAAGGAAGCTTCACGGAGTTGGAACATTCGTTTTGATGAAGCCGTAAGGGAATTTGGTTTTATCAAAAACAAAAGTGAACCTTGCATATATAAGAAAGCGAGTGGGAGTAAAATTGTATTCCTAGTCCTACATGTCGATGACATACTGATCATCGGGAATGACATCCCAACCTTGCTTGAGGTTAAAGTTTGGTTAGGGAAATGCTTCTCGATGAAGGACTTAGGTGATGCTGCTTTCATTGTGGGCATTAAGATCTACAGAGATCGACCAAAAAGAATATTGGGCCTAAGTTAGAGCACTTACATAGATAAGGTGTTGAGAAGATTTTCAATGCTTGGAAAATTTATTTGTTTGATAAGCATGTTGAGTGTACACATGATCTTTGATAACATGATGTTTTCCACATGAAGCTAGCTAAGCCCTCTAGACTTGCATTTTAATTTCGGTTTTGCAACCTACGTGTTGCTTAATTTTGGGTTGTAGTAAATACGGCCTGCGTGTCGTGATTTGTATTTCGTTTTATTTATTTAAATTTGCAATCACGAAGACCGACACAAGAAGCACGTCAAGAAGAAGACTCGGATTGGAGGAGGCTCGAAGCCAGTGGGAGTTCACAAGAATGGAGCAAGTTTGGATCTTGAAGACCAAGTCTTTCGGATCAGTATTGCTAGATTCTTAGGAACTTAAGATGAGCTTAGCTATGCATATATTTACCGTTACATTTATATGTCTGAATGTATGAATGTATGATAGTTTAAATATACAAGTTCATGTATGATTTGCTATCACCCACAGGCAAAGATTAAAATTGAAATTTAATCAGACTCGCATGTAACCTGCTAAGGGATCATCTTTGCATGAATTTGCAATTGATGATTCCAGATTAAGATTGTATCGATATACAATCAGACATTTATAATTCACTTAAACGCAAATAATTACAAGTCAAGCGTGATACCATCCAAGTTTGGGCACTCAAAAGGGCTTTGACCCTATGGATGTCGGGACGCCTCCGCGTAACATTCATAGAGAAAAGGTCTGGATGAGATGGGTAGTTCGATGTGGGTGCGTGCGCCTCCGCATAGTAGCCACATTAGTTCTGTCCATAAATCAAGCTTGGTAGACTTGTCTACGATTGTCAGCTAGGGCTGACCTAGGGTATCAGTATAGGGTATGCCACGTACTTACAAGTACAGACCCTAGCCAGGAATTAAATGGTCTTGTAGATGGATGTATTCCTACCTTGATGCTCTCAATTGGAGCAGTGAGCCTCCGTTCACTTCAATTGATAGTATGACAGGATCCTGGTATGCTCTTGACTTCTGAAAAGAACCTCATGGGCAAGACCAAGGAAGTTCTTATGGTTAACAAGCAAGTGAGCTTCAAGAAAGCCAGCTTAGGCAAGGATAAGGCCCCTATGCACCTAGCAGGGAAGATCTGACAACCTAAGGGTCCAACAGCTCCAAAGGCAGTTGAGAATCCTAAGAAGGATCTCATTTGCTTCTATTGCCAAGGACAGGGGCACTGGAAAAAGGATTGTAAGAAACACAAGCTGTTTCTTAGGAAGAGTGGAGCTTCCACATCTTCAGGATCATGTATTTTTGTTATTGAGCTCAATCTCAGTTTATCTACTTCAGATTCTTGGGTACTTGATACCAGTGCAGAATCTCACATTTGTATTAATGTGCAGGCTCTGGGAAGTAGAAGAAAAGTGGGTAGGGGCGAGGCAGACCTACGAGGTGGAGACGGCAATCAAGTCTTGACAACTACAGTAGGAAATATTAGTCTCAGTTTGCCTAGTGGGCTAGTTTTGTTATTAAACAATGTTCATTGTGTACCTGCGTTTCGCAGGAATATTATTTCCGTATCCTTGCTAGACAAGGAAGAATATTGTTTTTCTATTGACAATGGAATTTTCAATATTTTCAAGAATAATATGTTTTATTGCAATGCTTCATTGGTTGGTGGTTTATATATTCTTAATATTCAAAACACTAACACTAGCTCCATTTTTAATATAGGTAACAAAAGGGTTAAATCTGATGATTTAAACCAGACTGTGATATGGCAATGCCGCTTAGGCCACATAGGCCAGAAACGCATCTCAACACTTCACAAGTGTGGACTTCTAAGTCCGTTTGAATTCACCTCAATTTAGAGATGCGAGTCATGCCTTATGGGCAAAATGACAAAGGCACCTTTTGCCGGCTTAGGTAAAAAAGGGCTAGTGACTTATTGGGTCTCATTCATTCCGATGTATGTGGGCCTATTAGCACTCAGGCTAGAAGAGGTTTTCACTACTTCGTTACATTTACTGATGACTTCAGTAGATATGGGTATGTTTATCTTATGAGACATAAATCGGAAACCTTTGACAAGTTCAAAGAGTTCCAGATCGAAGCACAAAACCAACTTGGTAAAAGTATAAAGGCGCTTCGATCTGACAGAGGCGGTGAGTACTTTGGACCAAGAATTTCACAGTCATTTAAAGGAGTGTGGGATCCTCTCTGAATTGAGTCCACCTGGAACACCTCAAATAAATGGTGTATCCGAACGGAGAAATCGGACCCTACTTGACATGGTTCGATCAATGATGAGTCAGGCTGACCTCCCTATCTCCTTCTGGGGCTATGCCCTAGAAACGGCCGCATTCATATTGAATCGGGCTCCTACAAAGGCAGTGGAAAGCACTCCATACGAAGTATGGAACGGGAAGAAACCCTTATTAGTTTTCTTTAAGATTTAGGGATGTGAAGCTTACGTCAAGCGTTTGCTAGGCGATAAGCTCGAACCCAAATCAGATAAATGTGTCTCTGTGGGGTACCCCAAAGAAACAAGGGGGTACTATTTCTGGAAACACAGTGAGAACAAAGTTTTTGTTGCTCGAGGAGGGGTATTTTTGGAAAAGGAATTTATTTTAAAAAGTGCTAGTGGGAGTGCCGTGCATCTTGAAGATATTCAAGAAGATACGGAACAACCTACTATGCCGGATGTAGAAATACAGGAGCCAGAAGAGGTCATTGATCAAGAACCAATCCCCACACCTATTCTAGATGGTCCAAGAAGGTTTGAGAGATCTCGTCAAGCTCCTATCAGATATGGCTTCTAGCAAGTGAAGGAAATGACTTGATGTTGGTGGATCAGGATGATCCAGAAACCTCCAGACAAGCTTTGGCCAGTCCAGACTCCGAAAAATGGCAAAACGCCATGAATGAGGGAATGAAATTCATGTCCGACAACCAACTCTGGCGGTTTGTGGATCAAACCCCTGGGATAAAACCCATCAGTTGCAAATAGGTTTATAAACTTAAGACCGACATGGATGGAAAACCTCAGACCTATAAAGCTAGACTGGTTGCGAAAGGTTATCGCTAGATCGAAGGTATCAATTATGACAAAACCTTTTTACCTGTGGCTATTGTCAAATCTATCCGGATCATTCTAGCCATAGCAGCATACTATGACTATGAGATATGGCAGATGGATGTCAAAACCGCCTTCCTTAACGGAAAATTTAAAGATGATGTGTATATGACATAGCCCGAGGGTTTTGTTGATCCAGAGAATCCCGCAAAGATTTGTAAGCTGCTTAGATCCATTTATGGATTAAAACAAGCTTCACGGAGTTGGAACATTCATTTTGATGAAGCCGTAAGGGAATTCGGTTTTATCAAAAACAAAAGTGAACCTTGCATATATAAGAAAGCGAGTGGGAGTAAAATTGTATTCCTAGTGCTACATGTCGATGACATACTGATCATCGGGAATGACATCCCAACCTTGCTTGAGGTTAAAGCTTGGTTAGGGAAATGCTTCTCGATGAAGGATTTAGGTGATGCTGCTTTCATTCTGGTCATTAAGATCTACAGAGATCGACCAAAAAGAATATTGAGCTTAAGTCAGAGCACTTACATAGAGAAGGTGTTGAGAAGATTCTCAATGCTTGTTTGTGATCATAGAGAGCCTTTTTAAGGTTATAGACATGATGAAACGAGTTGGGATCTAGAGAACCTTTTGTTTGAGCAACATAAACTTCCTCATTCAAGTACCTTTTGAGAAAGGCATTCTTCACCTCCATCTGGAAAAGTTTGTAGTGGAGATGATTAGCAATACCAAGAAGAAGTCTGATGGCTACATCTTTATTAATGCCACCGATTTGCTCAGGAATCAGATCAAGAGCAATGTTATACTTTTCGTTGCCATCATCTATCCTGACATATGTAGCACTAGGAACACCTTGCTCAGGAATCAGATCAAGAGCAATGTTATGCTTGTCGTCGCCATCATCTATCTTGACATCTGTAGTATTAGGAACACTTACAGAGTCAAAGACATGAGAGTTCTTGATATTTGGCTTTCTCCCCCTCCATATTTCATAATTAGGACGCATAGTAACTCTATTATGAATATGGAAATCCATGTGGAGGGAACTGTTTTTGGCCAACATTATCGTTCTACCCATTTCATGAAGAGTCTGATTCTTCCTTTCCACAATCCCATTCTTTTGCGCTGTGATGGGAGTAGATAACTCGTGAGCTATTCCTTTAGCATCACAAAAATTGGCAAAACTTATATTTTCAAATTCTCTTCTATGGTCACTCATGAGTCTGACCATTTTGCCAATGCTTCTTCCTTTTTCCTTCTGGACTTTATGGCATATGGCTTCAAGGCTTTCGACCTGAATTGGTCTCATCAGATCTACGTGTATAAGCTCTAGTAATTGCGATGTGGTATTATGTTGCACCATCTTGTTCGAATTCTTGACTTGTTTATCAATCTGGCATTCACCACATATTCTTCCTTCAACACTCTTCAGAGAATGGACACCGACTACATCCTTTTCAGAGACAATTTTATGTATGCTCCTGAGATCCAGATGGCTAAGTTTTTGATGCAGAAATTGGTCTTGTCAGCCTTGGTTAGGAAACATTTGGTTGACAAAGGAGCTGAGGCTGGAGACCACATGTAATTGTCTTGAAATCTGATTCCCTTCATGAGCTCATCCTGGTTCTCGTTCAATACACACTTGTCATGGGGAAAGTTGACAAGTAGATCTTGATCACAAAGCTGGCTGATGCTGGTAAGGTTTGCTGTAAGAACTTCTACCAACAAGACCTCGGTTATGCATGGTACCCCAGGGTAGTTGAACTGCCCCTTACCCATAATCTTAGCTTTCACTCCATTACCAAAAGTAACATAACAATTCGCATGTGGTGTTAAGTTATTTAAGAAGGAACGATCACCAATCATATGACGAGAACAACCACTGTCAAAGTACCAATCGTTGTTGGTAGAAACTTTTAGAGTAGTATATGCAATGTTAGCCCAATAGTTTACCTCTTTGACTCGCTATTCTTTCTAAGGAAATGATTGTCGACCTTCTTTTACTCGCCATTCTTTCTGAGGTGTGGCCTTTCGGCGAGCTAGCACACACTTATGTGATTGTTGATTTCGAGTGTGTTTCTTCCCTTAAAGGTGATAGCAAAACGGTCGTATGTGGCCCTTTTGTCCACAGTAATGACAGACCCATCGTGGTTTGTCGAGGGAGTCAGAAAGATGTTGTTGACGATGTCTCTGAACTTGATTAATGCTGGATGCCTGCGACATCTTGATAGACACCTGGTTCATAGCCTTTTGAGGAACAAATATAGTCTGAGACGTGGAAGTCTCGTGAGTGTCACCCAGTCCCTTTTTGTTCTTGGCTGGTTTTCCAATGGATAGGATCTCGTCTAAAGTATTGGTGCTAGAGTTCATCATCTTAACAGACTTAGTCATGTGCTATAGTTCCCCATTGAAATGGGTGACTTCTCGCTTGAGATCCACAACGGTTTCAAGGAGTCTTGTCTTGTCTTCAGCAAGAGAGAGAATGAGAGCATTATGCTTCTCACAGACCTGAGACTCTTCAATCGATTTGACATATTACTCATTATAAGCTTTGTTAAAAGTATCATAAGACAGTTCATCGTCAGACTCATATCTCTTCAGGGGTTCAACAGTTTCGTTGACATGATCGATATTATACGACGAGGAGGCTGTAAGTGCAACAAGATTGCTTATTTGTTCAGAATCGTTGTCTCCTTCTTCCTCATCGGTTAGATTGGCATTGAATCCATTCTTCTGCTTCTGTTGGAAGTTGGGACACTCCTTCTGAATATGCGCATAACCTTTACACTCATGACACTGACTGACTTTGCTTTTCCACATACGTTCATCACTTCTACTATATTTGTAAGCATTCTTATCCTTCTGAAACCTTTGCTGAAGGTTGTTTGTGACATCTTGAGAGACATTCTTCCCAGCCATCTGGTTGAATCTTTTCATGAATATGCTAAAGTTATTGGCCAACATTGCAATAGTGTCATCAATTTTGTTATCCGAATCAAAGTATGCCTGTTCTTTCTGACAATGGGTAGAGATTTTGAGGGCCATTCCTTTGAGTGTCTTCTCCAAATTTGGAAGGGAGAGCTTGAAGGTCATGAGTGATCCCATCAGTTCATCAAACTTTAGAGTTTTAAGATCATGAACTTTTTCTATCATAGTGATTTTCATCTTGAATCTTGGGCTTAGTGCTCTCAGAGTCTTTCTGACTAGATCTTCATTGGTCATGGGTTTACCAAGGGATTATGACTCATTAACAAGATCTCTAATACGAATATGAAAATCAGCAATTGTCTCGTCTTCATTCATGGAGAGAGCTTCAAAGTTTGTGGTGAGATACTGAAGATTTTGCTCTCGAACTCTAGTGGTTCCTTCATATGCAACAACAATCACATTCCAAGTTTCTTTGGAACTTGTGCATGTGTTGATAAGCCTGAAGACATTCCTATCAACCCCGTTGAATATAACAATGAGTGCACGAGAGTTACCTAGGGATGCCTCTTCTTCTGTAGAACTCCAGTCTTTTTTGGGTATGGGACTAGTTACATTTCCTTGGGCATCAACATATTGTGGTTCCTCCCAACCGTTGGTCACAGCCTTCCAAGTTTTGCTGTCGAGGGACTTCATGAAGGCACATATCCGTGCTTTCCAATAACCATAATTGGTTCCATCAAGGACTGGAGGACGATTGATAGATCCTCCTTCCATATCAGCTACACAGTATCTTTGCAGGAAATCACCTAAGAGTTAAGGTGCCTCCTCTGATATGAATTGAAATTTTGATTCGTAGCAGGGACAAGATGTCGAACACAATGTTGTAACGATTGGTTCGACAACTTGTCTGGTCGCGGATAATGGACAGTGAATAAATAAACAATAAACATAAGACACGCAATATGTTTACCCAGTTCGGTGACTCCGCACCTACGTCTGGGGGCACTCTGCCAGTGGAAAGGTTTTCACTATTTGGTAGTCAATAGTAAAACTTCAAGTATCAACTAGCTATCACACAAGCTATTGTCCTAAGCTACTATAGATCTCACCGTGAACAACCTCGACCAGGGACTCCCCCTGTCTTTGAGAACGTCTCAATTCCACCCTTCAAACAAGCCTATGCTCGGCGTAGTTTGTCTTCGACAATTTCTTCGTAAGTCTTCAATCACGAAAAAATACCCACAAATCACAAACACTCAAACCCTTCTTCTAAGGTGATTAAAAATACCCACAAATCACATACATACTTAACTTATGTGATTGAGACCGTTCTTCTAAAGATCCAGTCTCTCAATTCGCCACCCTTGCACTATTTAAGAGCTCTGAAATTAAGCACAGAGAAAGTGTTAATTGCTATGGGGGCAACACCTGCTTTTATAGCAATTCTACATTCCGAATTGGTCTTCAACTCCAAATAAGCAATACAATTCCAAATAGGAATTCCTTTGCCTCCTTGCATTATTGGCAAGTTGACAAGTTGGTATTGTTGCATTAATTAGCCTTGCTGACGTGTATTCTTCCAGCTAGACGTTGCCTGATCTTGTATTAACTCGTTTTCCCTTTGTCCCACGTTTCTGAAAATCAAACAGGAAAGATCGAAAACTTTCCTGATCCTACACGCGGTATGTCACGTCAAATGTATTGCAACATGTTGTCTGACATCTTGACTTCGTGCTAAAAATATGCCAATACTAGACGTAGTAACAACATGCTTTTCTTTGAACAATTTTGGGCTAATATTGAGCTACAGGGGTTTCTTCTCGATAACATCATTGATTTGAACAATGTTGGGGCATTGTTGAATCATCATACCGCACACAAGAGAAGGTAACCCGATGGGTAGCTTAACAGCATAGGAACCAACATGCTGAATAAGATGTTCTATAACAAAGGTACCAAAGTCGAGAGGAGACGCCATACCTATTTGGTAGATTAGCTTGGCTAGATCTGCTAGTATGCTTTATCCGTGGGAAGAGGGTGCCCAATTTGTCATGCCAATTCGATATAGAATGGAATATTTGGCTGTGAGCTTTGATGATGCTATGACCCCTTTTTCTTGCCAGACTTTCTTCCTGCCTCCAGTCCCTTCTTGAGCGATCCGGTCCATAGATGGATTTTGCTGAGCTTGGTAATTCACCTCTCTTTCAAGGTAAGTGTTGATGACTTTGGAAGAGATGTCGAAGCAGTTCCCTCTTACATATACATGTCTAAATTCAGGACTGGCTAGATCGTTGTATGCCTCGAGGAGATTAACGAAGAACTCTCGTACAAGGGATGGATAGTATGGCCCGATTTCTGAGACAATTTTCATGAGCTGTGCTCTTTATAGAATCTCCATGATAACTTTCATTCCTTTAGTATCAGCAGACAGTTCCTTCTTAGGGTATATTTTGCGGTTGTACACATACTTCCATCTGCTAGCCCCTTCAACGCAGTGGAATGAAATATTGTCTATGGGTATGTAAGGGACATCTTTTGGCATCCTTAGCCTTTTCTTGGTACTGAGAGTGTGCAACTTCTCTTCTTCATTGACTTCTTCTTCTAGCTCTTCAGAATTGGTGGTTCTTTTCTTCCTGCTTCTGCCAGATGTTGGCACAGATGCTTCATTCTTTTCTGAATCTTTTCTTTTTCATTTCCTATCAGGAGTCACTTCTTCATTCTTTTTGCTCAACAACTTTTTAAGAGGGACATTGTCCTCACTTGGAGAATTCGATTCTTCAGTCGATTTGTCAGCTGTAAATTCCACAGTGTCATCTGGAGATCTTGGAGCATTATGCTCCTCAGTTTGTCCTTTTCTCCTTCCCATCTCAAGTAGAGATTCCTCAGAGATAGGTGTTTGAGGAATAGATGGAGTAGGAGTTTTAGGTTTACCTGATCGTCTTTTGAGTGGGGTGATCTCTTTGTCACTCTCTTCTTTTGAGAGGGGAGAGGGTACGAACAATGGCACTTCTTGGGGTTGTGTTGATTTCTCTTCAGAAGGAGTTGCTCCCTTCATCTTTACTCCAAACCTATTTTGTGTAGACCTTGGAGTGCTCTTCTTCTTCGGTACATGCTTGATTCACACCATTTTGATTTTTGGTAGCGAGAGGTTTCAGAGAATTTTTTCTTTAGGTGAGAGAAGTTATGATCGGTAGTTTGTTTTTGATGCAGAGAGGGATGGATCGTGAGCAGAAAAAACCCTAAACGTTTGGAGAGTGTTCAGAGAGACCGAGAACCAAGGAGGATAGGCAACGTCTCCTACTGTGTAACCGAAGAGTCAGGCCACGATTGGCTGCACGTCTTGTTACCTGATGACAAAAGATTTTTGTTTCCTATTTTTTATTCTTTTATTTTGGAAGCAAACTGAAACGGGCTTGGATAATTGGGCCCAAATTTTGATTTTGTGGACCCTAGTAGTCCTTCTAGAGAGAGAGAAAACAAATCACCAAAACTCTCTCCCTTTTCTTCATTGAAGAATATTATTCAAGGTAGCAAATGATAGCATTTTTGTCCCCTAGTCCAATTACTAGTAGTCTATATATGTCATCGTTTGTAATAAATAAAACGGCTTTGTATTACTTATGTGTTGAAGTAATATGTTAAGCATGATCTGATTTATGACCACTAAACTAGTAGAACCATAAATCTGTACGGATCACACTTAACGAGTCCCTGGTCAATATACGCTTCAATAGAAGCGACCAGTATGAGGATGATTCTCAATGACGTAGTTCTGCTTGTCATAGGGATGAGGGATCCCGGAATCATATCATAAATATCATGAGGTGATTGATATCGGACGACCCGCTTTGAATAGTGTTTCGTAGATTAAACCATGAACATATTCAAATGCGATAGCTTGTCACGATATCCTTAGACCAAGGAGTCTTTGTGATCGCTGTGCAATGTACGTGCGGCTTTAACTTGCGCCTAACGCTTTCCGTAACAGGATTACAATAACGGGCATGATTGGGTGGCGGAACGAATTGCATGAGTGACACGAAAGACGGCTACGGATTTTATCCCTCGTACTACGGTATGGGAAAGATATCCATTAAAGGCCTCTTGATCGAGAGTGAATGAGAGAAAGAGCATGGTCATGCCAGTGATACGGGTTATCAGTTCTCAGCCATCTCACATATCAAGTTACAATGATTGATAAAACAAGGATGACGACTCTATGCCTTGTGATCAATCGGGATGTCTAGAGATAATAGGATACTGACTTGTACGCACAAGGTTAAATCGAGTCATCGATCATCATGCACCTTGGGTAATAGAAACGTCTTACTAGAGACCACTTATGATGGATCGGACATGAGAGATCTTTTGTGCCGATCTGCCAACGGTGGCATGAGCCTAGAGGGTCACACACATACAAGATGGATAACTTGACACAAGGAAACCGTAACGTTTCTTGAGGAGCAATACATGGACAAAACTGAAGGTTTTGGGCCATGGGTTCGGTTTGAGAGAATAATTAGCGAATCGAGAAAACTGAGATTTTTCGTCGATGTCGCGTCAGATTTTGTTTGATAAGTAACGACAGATAGGGTCGGGCGACTTTTGGACACGACACGATACCACATAGGAGAGCCCATTGGGCTCGGCCCATGAGGTCACGTTATCGACCCAACAAGGGCCCATTTTGGGCCCAATAAGCCCAACATGGCCGGCCACCTTGGTGGGTCCAAGGGTGGGGCCACACACACCATGCTTAGTTGGTAATTGTTGATTAAGAGTTGAGTGATTTAAGGGGTATGGGTAATGACACCTTTAAACCCATGCTTTCGCCTTTTAGACCTATGTTTATGAGTTGATGAAGTAGAGAAATATCTTAGCAATTAATTCACTCACTCACAAGCTTCTCTCTCTCTCTCTCCTTGGCCGGCCACTCTCTTGCTCTCTCTCTTCTTGCTCTCTTGTTCTTCACTTAATTGTTCTAGTAGGCATTAAGTGAAGGATCTTGAAGATCATCCCCTAGGTGTGGACTTGCTCTAGAGAAGAAGACCTCATTGTTCTTCTTTATTGATTCAACAAAGACCAAAAGGTAAATTTCTTGTGGAATAGATTTTGCTTTGGGATTTAATATTTCTTGTTCTTGGACAAGGTTTGGAGTTCATATGTTCATGCTTCCGCTATCTCGATGATCTAGAACGCTCCAAAACCCTACAGTGGTATCAGAGCATGGTTAACCCTCTTAATCTTTGTCTTGTTAACCTTGTTTCGGTTTTATGATGATTTGCATGCCATATTTGTTGATAACATGTTTTTAATGCTCTTTCGGTAAATTGCATGAAATATGTTATTTTTGGAAAATATATTGAATTTGGAATTTTTCGGATTTTATTGGATTTGTCGGGTCCGAGAAGAGACTCTCGGGGAGCCGGATCGGAGGTACCAGACGGAGGTCACCGGAGTCCGGGAGAGGCCGGCGGTGACCAGGGCCGTCCCTCTTCTTGGCCGAGGCCGAGAGGGGAGGCAAGCTCGGTTTGGGCTTTTCTAGGCCCAAACCAAGCCGTGGTGTTGGGCTCGGCCCAATGGGTTTCGGCCCATTGAGCGTGGGACCGAGTTGGTTCGTGCACGTTGATTATGTCCGTGGATGAACACGATATCCAATATTTCGAAAACTTTTAAATTTGATTGGTTTCGATAAACCGTTTTTCGAAAAGGTCTAGTTTCGATAAACCCGCCCAAGCAACTTGGCAAAATTAAAACCGGAATAATTGCGTATTATTTGATAACATGTTTTGTGTGATAACATGTTGGATGATGTGATGAGATGTATGATGCATTAGTAGCCCATTAGAACTTTATCGCTTTCACGGTTTGCACACCGTTAGTGTTAGCGTGTAATTATTCTTTCATTCGAGCCCTTAAAGTGTAATTATTTTTTGTCCGGTCTACGAACCGAGTATTAATTGTAATTACTAGTCAAAGACGAGAAGGATGGAAAATCGAGCACAATGAAGGTCTTGGAGGAAGTCCAAGAGCTAGTGGGAGCCCGAATGAGAAAGACGAGAAGATGTGATGTCTCGTAGAATCTTAAGAATAGGATGGGCTATTGGTGCATGTTTAAAGGCTTTATGCTTGCTTGCTTTAATTATTAGAACTAATTATATGCTTGCATGCTTAGCTTACAAGTTTATAAGCCATCACCTCACATGCAAAGATTAAAATCGATTTTAATTGTTTGCATGATTAAAGCGTTGTGAACCATCATCGCACGGGTTGTCATGGATGAGTTCGTTTTTAAAACGTGTTTGCACAGGTTGCAAATGACGACTTCAAAAGAAGATTGTATATGATACAATTAGAAACGTCACAACACGGGTTGTTGATGACGGATTCATAATTGTACCAAAATACTTTCGAATTATTAAACACAACCAAATCACAACATAATTTGAGTCAAGTGAGATGCCAACCAAATTCACACCCATGTAGAAACATTTTATCGGTGTCGTGCGCTTTAGCGGAGCATCGATGGAATGTGTTCTATATAGAACAGTCAAATTTGTGGGATGTCGTGCGCCTTAGTGGAGCATCTGCACAAAATTGACGCATAAGTGAAGGTTGGTTGACTCGACCACGATTCTTGGCCTGAGGTCGAGCTGGGGCATCGGAAGGGTAAGCCGTGTGCTTTTGCACATACCCTGACCAAGAGTTACACGGGTTGTAATTGGATGGACGTCCTACCCAAATGAGTAAATTGGAGCGGTGTGCCTTAGCGTACTTCAATTGACAAATAAGGGATCTTGGTTTAAAGATTCTAAACCTTAGAATCGGATGGTTGGTGTTTAATTCGGATCTTTATAAATTTATTCAACTTTTCTAATTAAATTTACTTTCTTCGTGTAGAAATGGCTAGTAATTCAACAAACTCGTCTAATTTGTCGTCGAGCACTATACTTGACAAGTGTAAACTCAATGGAATAAATTATCTGGACTGGGACAGAAATTTACGACTTGTGTTAAAGTTGGAATGCAGGAAGTACGTCCTTGACAAGGCTATCCCAGTGGAGCCAGCTGCCAACGCAACGAGGGTCGTTAAGGATGCGTACCAGAAACACCTTAGCGAGTTTATCGATGTTGCGTGTGTCATGCTGGGCTGCATGGAGGCGGACCTCCAGAAGCAGTTTATGGAGCTATCCCATGATCCGTTTGCAATGTTTGCACAGATCAAGGATATGTTCAAAGAGAAAGTACATATTGAAAAATACACTGTTCTTCGAGAACTCATTGCCTGCAAAATGTCAGCAGGCAGCTCCGTAGGTTCGAAAGTCCTACGAATGACTATGGAAAAAGAGATGGTTGCGGATTTTATCCTGCAATCCCTTCCTCATGCATATGGTGGGTTTGCCATGAACTATCACATGCATGACATGGACAAGACCGCATCGGAGTTGCACAACATGTTATTAACTGTCGAGAAGAGCATAAGGGGCAGTACGCCCAAAGGTGTTCTGATGGTCAAGAAGGGATCTAACTTCAAAGCTGGTGGTGATAAGGGAAACGGCCTAATGCACCAGGCGGGGAAGAACAGACGACATTTCATTACTAAACCTCCTATACCCATGAAGGGAAGGGGGAAGGCAAAGGAGTCGGTCTGTTTCTACTGTCAAAAGCCTGGTCATTGGAAGAAGGACTGTCAGCAGCTGAAGGAAGATCAGAAGAAGGGCGGTGGGGCCGCTACTTCTTCAGGTATTCCATTAGAGCAAAATCTTTCTACTATAAATGCTTGGGTACTAGACACTGGAGCTGAGTCTCATGTCTATGCGGATGTGCAGGTGCTGCATAGTAGAAGAGATATGGGGGAAAACGAGGTGGACCTAAGAGTTGGGAACATCGTGCGAGTTACCGCAACTGCTGTGGGTTCAGTTGACCTTGTTTTACCCAGTGGGCTTGTAATAGAACTTTTGGATGTGTTTTGCGTACCTGCTTTCAGCAGGAATATTGTATCAATATCCCTTCTTGAAAAAGAAGGTTATTATTTTGATATTAAGAACGGGTTCTTTAATATTATGTGCAACAACATGTTTTATGGAAATGCTCACACTGTTGGAGGTTTTTACATATTAAATATGCAAAACTCGAGATCCAACATGCTCTATAATATTAATACAAAGAGGTTTAAAGCTAATGAATTAGACCAAACTCTAATCTGGCATTGTTGTCTAGGTCGCATAAATGAGAAACGCATCTCAGCGCTTCATAAGTGCGGACTTCTAAGTCAATTCGAATTCCAAATGATTGATAGATGCGAAGCTTGTTTAAAGGGCAAGATGACTAAAGCGCCCTTCACTGGTTTAGGTGAGAGGGCAGTTGATCTATTGGGTCTAATACATTCAGACGTATGTGGACCAATGAGTACACCAGCCAGAGGTGGTTTAGGCTACTTTATCATATTTACTGATGTTTTCAGTAGATATGGTTATGTCTATCTCATGAGACATAAGTCCTAAGCCTCTGATAAATTCAAGGAGTTTAGGACTGAAGTAGAAAACCAACTCGAAAAGAGTATCAAGGCACTCCGTTCTGATCGGGGTGGAGAATATTTATCCGAGGAGTTTCTTAGTCATCTTACTGAAAGTGGAATACTATCTAAGTGGACTCCGCCAGGAACACGGCAACTCAATGGTGTGTCCAAGCGAAGGAATCAGACATTGTTGGATATGGTTTGATCGATGTTAAGTCTCACTGATCTCCCGATCTTCTTCTGGGGTTACGCTCTACAAACGGCCGCATTCATAATAAATAGGGCTCCGTCAAAAGCAGTGGAAGGGACATCATTCGAGAAATGGTACGGGAAGGAACCCGTTTTGTCCTTCCTAAAATTCTGGGGTTGTAAGGCTTATGTAAAACGGTCGCTTGCAACCAAGCTCGAACCGAGATCAGATAAGTGCACTTTCGTCGGATATCCAAAAGAAAAAAAGGATACTACTTCTACAAATCGAGCGAAAACAAAGTTTTTGTCGCCCGAGGTGGACATTCTTGGAAAAGGAACTTATTTCCAAGACAGTCAGTGGGAGGGCTATTCATCTTGATGAAGTTCTAGATGAGATAGTCACTCAGGAACCACTGGACGACCCATTGGAAGAAGTAGAGCCAGAAGTAGTCGTTGAGCAAGAACCAATAGTTATAGTTAATGAGGACGGTCCAAGGCGGTTTGAAAGGACAAGTCATGCACCTATCAGATACGGTTTCCTAGTAACTGGAGGTGATGATTTGGTGTTAGTGGACAATGATCCAGGTACCTTTCGAGAGGCCCTGGACGGAACCGACTTTGAGAAATGGCTGGAAGTCATGAGAGAAGAAATGCAATCACTTTGAGTCTTCTTTAATCATCCGCTGGTTTCAGGTCAAACGGACTTCGGACCAGAGAGCTACACCTCACGCAATATCCGTCGCCGAAACTGGACAGTTTGTTCGGTTGATCGAATCAAACAAGAAGAACACGTTTGAATCTTCTCTCTAACGGTATCCACATAGATAGGATGATCAAATATCCATACACACACAACCTACTAGAGTTGTGTGTGAAGATTATGAGAACAATAGAGGAGACACCAATTGGTGGTGTCCGGCCGAGACTACCAAGAGGGAGGGAGAGAGAGTTTTCTTTTTGTGTTTTGTGTGTTATGCTGTAATGCCCAATCTCTCTTGGTCTTAGATAGATGAGTTGGTGATGGGAGCATGACATAATGTGTCCTTTCAAACCGAATCTCACTTGCCTATGCCTAGCCCATGGCTAACCCATGCCTTGCCCATACCTTGGCAAATCACCATCTTGTCAAGAATCTTGGATGATTGTGTGGACCCACAAGTGGGCCACTTTATTGGGCCGGCCACCATGGGCCTCATGGGCCGAAGCCCAATTGCTTCGGCTTTGTGGGCCCGTGCCGGGTCCAATTATTATCCGATCTTTCCTGGGCCCGTGCCGGGTCGAACGAATTTCCGATCTTTCGTCGTTTCTCTCAAAATCTATATCCTATGTGTGTGACCCTTTAGGCTCATGCCATCGTCGGCGGATCGGCGTAAAATTTCATTTTACCCGATCCATCATAAGTGGGCTCTAGTAAGACGTTATGATTACCCGACGCGCATGATGATCGATGATTCGATTTAACCTCATGTAGTACATGTCGCTATCCCTTTAATCTCCCGGTTTGAGGGATAAATCCCTTAGCCGCCTTTCGTATCACTCAAACAATCCGTCCATGTGCCAATCTTGTCTGTTATGGTAGTCTTGTTACGGACAACGTTAGGAACAAGTCAAACACGGTTCTTCATTGTATAGCGATCACAAAGACTCTTTGGTCTAAGGATACGACGACAAGCTACCACAATTGAATGTGTTCATGACTGTATCTATGCAACACCATTCCGTGCGGGTCGCCCAATATCACTCACCCGAGTGATATCTATGATCTGATTCCGGGAACCCTCCCAATGGTAAATAGAACTATACCATAAAGAATCATCCTCATACTTGGTCGCTTCATTGAAGCATATTTGACCAGGGACCCATTAAGTGTGATCCGTACAGATATATGGTTCTACTACTTTGGTAGTCATATATTTGATCAGACTTAACCTATTATTTCAACACATAAGTAATATAATGCCGATTTTATATATTGCAAACGATGATTAATATATACAGACATTTACAAACTAATACAATTGGACTAGGGCACAAAAAAGCTTACAATCTCCCACTTGCCCCACGTTCCAATCTATGCCCAGTCTATACCCATTGACCTCACATGCTTTTCGTTCTTAGGTTGAGGAAGAGCCTTGGTCAAAGAGTCGGCTGTGTTATCATCTGATGCAACGTAAGTGATCTTCACATCACCCCTATGAACGATTTCTCGTATCAGGTGATATTTTGTGGGCACATGTTTGGATCTGTTATGTAATCTAGGTTCATTAGCTTATGCAATGGCCCTTGTGCTGTCAAAAAATAAGCCTACTGGATTAGACGCGTTTGGCATTACGCCTAACCCAGTTATGAAGATCTTGATCCATACAACCTTCCTTGCTGCTTCTGAGGCAGCAATATACTCAGCCTTCTCTGTAGAATCGGCAATGGTGTCTTGCTTCATGCTTTACTAGCTGAAAGCTTCACCATTCAACACGAACACATATCCTGACTGACTCTGATAGTCATCAGGATCCGTTAGGAAACTAGCATCAATAAAACCTTCGATGACTAGCTCATCATCATTCCTTCCCCTTATACAAGAAAAGCGTCATTGGTTCTCCTCAAAATTTTGAGGATTGCCCTGACTGCAGTCCATTGTTCCTCACCGGGGTTGGATTGATGCCTACTGGTACAGCTTAAGGAAAATGATACGTCTGGGCTCGTACATGTCATGGCATACCTGATGGATTCAATAGCCGAAGCACATGGAATTCCATCCATCCCCGTCCCGCCCATCAACTGTCAACAGACACTGAGTCTTGCTAAGTTTTTTGCCATGACGGATGGATAAGAATCTTTTCTTGAATTCAAGCATTGAGAACCTCCCAATACTTTGTCTACGTAGGTGCTTTGACTCAACCCCAAGACCCGCATGGTGTGATCTCTACATATCTTGATCCCTAAGATGTAAGGAGTATCGCCTAAGTCCATCATTGCGATACACTTGCCTAACCAAGCCTTTGACAAGAGAAAGGTTGGGATGTCGTTTCCAATGAGTAATATGTCGTGGACATATAGCACCAAAAAGACTATCTTACTTACATTCGCCTTCTTGTAAACGCAAGGCCCATGTTCGTTCTTGATAGAGTCGAACTAATTATCAGCTTTATCAAAACTTAGATTCCAATTCCGCTACATGGCATCCAACCATGTCTCTGAGTTGGTACTGTCCATGACTTCTCGAAAGGTGGTGGGATTATCAACTTAATCTACCAATACCAGATCGTCACCTTGAGTCACATAAATTCCATATCTCACAGGTGGATGATTGGTCCTTTCTGATCGCTTGTGCTTTGGATAGAAGGCATTGAGTAGATAAAGGAGCTGCTGTTGGAGACCATAGATAGCAGTTGTCTTGTGACCTAAATCAAGTCCTGAGTTCCTCTAGTTGAGTTTTCATCGCTGCACACTTGTTACGAGTAAACTTAACTTCGAGTTCTAGATCGCAGAGTTGACTGATGCTTATCAAATTGGCAGTAAGTTCGTTTACCAGTAAGGCTTCCTTTAGACAAGGTGAGTTCGGTAGATTGAGCTTCCCTTTTCCTAGTACCCTGGCTTTCACTCCATCTCCAAAGATAACAAAGCAGTTTCAGCAATGTGTTAGAGTAGTAAGGAATGTACTATTACCAGTCATGTGCCGAGAGGAGCCACTGTCAAAGTACCAATCGTTACTGGTAGAGGCTTTTAGTGAGATGCAAGCAATGTTAGCCATATAATGTACTTCCTTCACTCGCCATTCTTTTCGTATTTTAGGTTGAAGAGGTACCTTTCTCTCCCTCCAAACTTGTTTATTTTGAGCTTTGGCAGTCCTGCGTTTAACATAGCTTTTTCCATAGAGGTGATAGCAGAATGGTCGGATGTGACCTCTTTGTCCACAGTGATGGCATTTCCAATTATGTTTTCTTTTATTTGCACTGCCATGAAGGTGTTCCTTCTGAGGCCAAGTACTACCGGATGTCTATGATATCTCTTAAGACATGTAGTTGGTAGTTCTTTGAGGAACGAAAGTGGTCTTTGATGTTGAAGCTCCAGTAGAGTAACCAAGTCCTAGGTTATTTGCTGATTTTCCACCTGATAGGATTTGGTCCAAGGTGTCAGTACTTGGGTTCATCATCTTGATGATAGCATTTGTGCCCTAGTCCAATTACTATTAGCCTGTAAATGTCTATGTACAATATCATCGTTTGTAATATATATATATAAAACGGCTTTGTATTACTTATGTGTTGAAGTAATATGTTAAGCATGATCTGATTTATGACCACTAAAGTAGTAGAACCATAAATCTGTACGGATCACACTTAACGAGTCCCTGGTCAACCTATGCTTCCTTAAAGCGACCAGTATGAGGATGGTTCTTAATGACGTAGTTCTACTTTTCATAAGGATGAGGGATCCTGGAATCGTATCATAGATATCATGAGGTGATTGATATCGGACGACCCGCTTTGAATAGTGTTTTCATAGATTAAGCCATGAACATATTCAAATGCGATAGCTTGTCACGACATCCTTAGACCAAGGAGTCTTTGTGATCACTATGCAATGAACGTGCGGCTTTAACTTGCGCCAAACGCTTTTTGTGAAAGGATTGCTATAAAGGGCACGATTGGGTGGCGGAACGGGTTGCATGAGTGACACGAAAGATGGGTAAGGGATTTATCCCTCATACTACGGTATGGGAAAGATATCCGTTAAAAGGGCCTCTTGATGGAGACTGACTGAGAGTAAAAGCATGGCCATGCAAATGATACGGGTTATCAGTTCTCAGCCATCTCACAAATCAAGTAACAATGATTGATTGAACAAGGATGACGACTCTATACCTTGTGATCGATCGGGATATCTAGAGATAATAGGATGGTGACTTGTACGCACAGGGTTAAGTTGAATCATTAATCGTCATGCACCTTGGGTAATCATAATGTCTTACTAGAGACCACTTATGATGGATTGTGCAAGAGAGATCTTTTGCGCCGATCTGCCAACGGTAGCATGAGCCAAGAGGGTCACAAACATTCAAGATGGATAACTTGAGACAAGGAAACATTGACGTTTCTTGAGGAGCAATACATGGACAAAACTGGAGGTTTTGTGCCATAGGTACAGTTTGAGAGAATAATTAGCGAATCGAGAAAACTGAGTTTTTTCGTCGATATCGCGTCGGACTTTGTTTGATAAGCGACGACATAAGGGTCGGGCGATTTTTGGACACAGCATGAGACAACACGAGAGGGCCCATTGGGCTCGGCCCATGAAGCCTCATGGCCGGCCCAATAAGGGCCCAACAAGACCTCTTGGCCGGCCCACATGGTGGGTCCATGTGTGGGGGCCACACAACACCATGCTTAGTTGGTGATTGTGGATTAAGAGGTGAGTGATTTAAGGGGTATGGGTTAAAGCACTTTTAAGCCCATGCCAATCACTTTTAACCCATACTTGTGAGTTGGATGATGAATTCAAATACTAGACATTAATTCATTAATCAAAATATCACAAAAACTCACACACTCTCTCTCTCTTCTAGCTTGGCCGGCCACCTCTCTCCCTCCTCTTGTTCTTGCTCTCTTGTTCTTCATTTAATTGTTCTAGTAGGCAATTAAGTGAGGGATCATCAAGATCATCCTCTTGGTGTGGACTTGCTTTAGAGAAGAAGATCTGAACGTTCTTCTTTATCGATTCATACAAGACTTAAAGGTAAATATCTTGTGGAATAGATTTTGCTTTGGGATTTAATGGTTTATGTTCTTGGACAAGGTTTGGAGTAGATTTTCTTATATTGCTTCCGCTATCTCGACGATCTAGAACGCTCCAAAACCCTACACTTGATGGACTTGGTCATGAGCTCCAGTACCCTCTTCAGATGGGCTATTTCCTTCTTCAGATCAATGATGGTTTCGAGAAGTTTGGTCTTGTCTACATTGAGTGAGAGAATGATGTTGTTGTTAGAGTTATGCCCCTGTCCAATACAAAAATGATCTACAAATGTAAAGTTTTATCATCTTTCCGAATAAATAAATCGCCATATATTACTAATGTATTGTAGTAATATATCAAATGTAATTTGATCTATGTAATTATGTGTGTAACCACTAATAGTAAAACTATAGATCAGAAAGAATAACATTTGATGAGTCCCTGATCAGCTAAGCTTCTTTAAGAAGCGATCAGTATGAGACCAACTCCTTGTGATCACGCTCTACCGATCATGGCAAAGTATGTGCCGGAGTTATATCATAGATATCATCAGGTCGATGATATCAGACAACCCGATTGTTAGTATGCAGCATAGATACTGTCATGAGATACTCACATATCGTAGCTTGTCATTATATCCTAAGAACAAGGAGTCTTTGTGTGCACTGTGTAATGAGTCTCTAAGTTTGACCTAGTCTAACGTTGCCTGTAAAAGGGTAGTCATAACGGCTGTGATTGGCTTGGTTATTAATTGCTTTAGTGAACTCGAAAGACGTCTAAGAGATTTATCACTCATACTCCGGTATGAGAAAGATATCCGTTTAGGCCACTTGATGAGTATGACTGAAGAAATAGCACGGCCGTGCATGTGATACCTTAGTATCAGTTTTCAGTCATCTCAGATATCAAGAGACAGTGATTGATAAATTAGGGTGACTGTTCTATACCTATTGATCAATCTGGATATCGGTTTAATAAAAGGACAGTGACATGTTAGATGACAGGTTAAGTCGAATAATCGATAATCCCGAACGTTGGGTAATCATAATGTCTTGTTGGAGACCACTTATGATGGAAAGGGTAAAATAGTAATTTTACCAGTCTACCAATGGATCGTGAGCCTAGAGGGTCACACACTTTAAGTACAATATGTGACAAACAAGCATGGATGGTAATTTGGAGAATCTGTTTTTCCATTTAGTCAAATTGAAAACGATTCGGTTGATTTCTAGCCTAGGTTTATTAACCAGACGGTTAAAGAAATCAAGTTAGAGAGATTGGACCTGTTTGGCTAAACCATAATTAGAGCTCAATTAAATGGGTATTAATTTGGATTTGGTTAAGTGGGCTTCAAGCCCATTTAGGTTTTATTTGAGAATGGGGGCTAAATGCAATTATGGGAATAAAGGGATTATTGTGCAATTATTAAAAGATATTCAAAATCATATTTTTTTAGTAATTACACAATATTTCTTTCCCTAATTCATAATTTGATTTTCGAAAATCCCATCTCATTCTCTCTGTCAAATGGTCGACCCTCCCTCTACATTCCTCCATGAGTGTTTTGTCCAATTCTTCAATTTTTCATGAGCAAGAGAAAGTGTAGAAACCTCCCAAGGGTATTGTACTTGTGTGGACTTGCTAGACAAACACTATACTTATGTTTTGCATCGATTAAAGGTATGATTATTCAAATTCGAAAAATCACATGTATGCTGAATTTCACAATAAGATTCGTATATCTTTCATCGATTCCCATGGTTAATTCATACCGCTGCATGAAATTAATCTTTGGAACCCATGGGAATCCCTTTCAGTGGTATTAGAGGATTTGTTATTTAGTTTTTAATTCCATATGCATGATCTGATTTTTATTTATATGTTCATGTGTTATTCGATTGAATATACATGTAATTAAAAAAAATCAGATTTAATTGTTTTTGAAGAATTGAAAATTTTATTTTTTGGGGCTGTTTCAGGTTAGCCATGGGCGAGCCATGGCTAACCAGGGTCGAGACCCTTGGTGGACCATGGAATGCCCTAGGGCAGACCATGGTCGGCAGCAAGGGTCGAACAGGTTGCCCACGAGCGACCATGGCAGCTCTCGCGGGTCACCATGGTCGCTACCGCGGGCGACCATGGCAGCCCTCGTGGGCGACCATGGTTGCCTCGCAGGCAACCAGGGTCTGCCCAAGGTGCGACCATGGCAGCCCTCGCGGGCCACCATGGTTGCCTCCACGGGCGACCTCGGTTAAGCCGGTTCGGCTCGACCAGACTCGAGCTGAACCAGCCGGTTCGCGAGAATATTTAAAGCCCTAAAAATTTTAATTTTAAAATTTGGTTCGGTTTCGATAAACCAGGAGGAACCGGTTCAAAATTCTATTAATTAATTAAACCGTCCAGTTTCGATAAACAGGAATTTTTCCACATTTAAGAAAGATAAAATTTAGAAAAATTTGTTGTTTGATAAGCTTTATGAGTGATCACATGATCTTTGATAACATGATGTTTTCCACATGATGTATAGCTAAGCCCTCTAGACTTGTATAATTTTATTTCGGTTTTGCAACCTGCCTGTTGCTAAGTTTTGGGTTGTAGTAAATATGGCTTGCGCGTCGTGATTTGTAATTTATTTATTTTATTTAAATTTGTAATCACGAAGACCGACGCAAGATACAAGTCAAGAGGAAGACTCAAAATTTGGAGGAGGCTTGAAGCCAGTGGGAGTCCACAAGAATGGAGCAAGTCTGGACCTTGAAGACCAAGTATTTAAGATCGATTTTGCAATGCATAATTTACTGTTACATTTATATGTTATATATCTATGAATGTATGATAGTATTAATATACAAGTTTATGTATAATTTGCTATCACCCACATGCAAATATTAAAAACCGATATTTAATCAGACTTGCATGTAACCTGATAAGGGATCATTTTTGCATGGATTTGCATTTGATGATTCCAGATTAAGATTGTATCGATATACAATCAGACAGTAATAATTCACTTAAACACAATTAATTACAAGTCAAGCGTGATACCATCCAAATTTGGGCACTCAAAAGGGCTTTAAGCCTATGGACGTCGGTACGCCTCCGCGTAACATTCATAGACGAGAAGTCTGGATGAGATGTGCAGTTCTATGTGGGTGCATGTGCCTCCGCATAGTAGCCACAGTAGTTCTTTCCATAGTTCAAGCTTGGTAGACTTGTCTACGATTGTCAGCTAGGGCTGACCTACGGTATCAGTATAAGGTACGCCTTGTACTTTTAGTACAGACCCTAGCCAGGAACTACATAGTCTAGTAGATGAATGTATTCCTACCTTGATGCTCTCAATTGGAGCAGTGAGCCTCCGTTCACTTCAATTGAGGGTATGATAGGATAATGGTTCAGATTCTAATGTTAGAATTAGACAAGTGATTTATAACTAAATCTCCAACTTGAATTTTAATTAATTTTACCATGTAGAACTAAAAGGGAAACACAACACAAATGAGTAATAGCGCACTGAGAGGCCAGATTGAGGACAGATTCAAGGGCGTGAATTACTCATATTGGAATAGAAACTTGAGGCTTGTACTCAAGCATGAACGCAAGTAGTATATCCTTACAAAGGAACCACCTGCTGAGCCACCGCTGCACGCCGCTAGGGCACTAAGGATACTTATCAAAGTTCCTTAGTGACCAAATCGACGTGTCATGCATTATAGTGGGCAGTAGGATGCCAGAGTTGCAGAAGCAGTTCAGGAACGTTTCAGATGACCCTCATACCTGTAAGGCAGAGGTCAAGGAAATGTTTAAGGAGAAAGCTCGTTTCGAAAGATATGATACTTTCAGAGAACTTAACTCCTGTAAGCTTAAGATTAGAGCCATGTTAGTCCCCATGTCACGAAGATGAAATGTCTTCAGGAACATCTAACCAGACTCGGTTTTGATGATCAGGTGGAAATGGCTGCGGATTTTATGTTGCAGTCACTTCCAAATACATATAATGATTTTGTAGTAAATTACAATATGCATGACATGGACAAGTCCTTAACAGAGCTTCATAGGATACTTGTGACCGCTGAAAAGAACCTCAAGGGCAAGACCAAGGAGGTCCTTATGGTCAACGAGAAGGTCAACTTTAAGAAAGCTGATCAGGGTAAGAGTAAGGCTCCTAAGCACCTTGCAGGGCAGATCAGACACCCCAAGCGTCCAAAGGTTCAAGCAGCTCCCAAAGCTGCTGTGAAGGCTAAGGACAAAATGGAGGAGGCCTGCTATCATTGCAATGAGCTAGGACACATGAATAAGGGATTGTAAACAATAGAAAGTTCATGTGAAGAAGAGTGGGTATCCACGTCTTCAAGATCAGATATTTACGTTGCTAAACTTAATGGCTATAACGTAAATAAAAAAAAGGCTTAAATCTGATGATTTAAATTAAATTATAATCTGGCATTGTAATTTAAGGCACATAGGCGAGAAACGCATTTCAACACTTCACAAGTGTGGAGTTTAAGTCCGTTTGAATTCACTCAAACAGAAAGATGCAAGTCTTGCCTGATGAGCGAGAAACGCATTTCAACACTTCACAAGTGTGGATATTTTAAATCCGTCTGAATTCACTCAAACTGAAAGATGCAAGTCTTGCCTAATGGGTAAAATGACAAAGGCACCTTCACAGGTTTATGTGAAAGGCGAGTGACTTATTAAGTCTAATACATTCCGACGTATGTGAACCTATGAGTACTCAGGCCAGAAGAGAGTTCAACTAATACTTGACTTTGGAAACGGCCGCACTCATTTTGAATCGGGCTCCGATGAAGACAACGATAGTACACCTTCTGACAGTCATCCTGTCTCCCATTACTGTGGATGCGTGCGCCTCCACGTAGTAGCCAAATAAGAGCTGGACAAGAGTCACAGAAGGTACACCAAATGACACTCATTACGTCTCCCATTACCATGGATGCGTGCGCCTTCGCGTAGTATTCATTGGGATGCGAGCGGGATGAGATTGTTAGTTCTATTTGGATGTGTGCGCCTTTGCATAGTAACCTAATTAGGAAATGGGCCATAGTCATATATGGTGTGGGAAACATACTAATATGTTTTTCCTAAAGATTTCGGTAGCAGACATCCAAATCAGACAAGTGTGTCTTTGTAAGGTATACTTAAGTAACTAAGAGATAGAACTTCTACATACCCAGCAAGAACAAAGTCTTTGTTACTCAAGAAGGGGTATTTTTGGAGAAAGACTTTAGGGTAAAAGACACAAAACTACACCCAACAATACCCAAAAGACACTTAACTACCCCATGTTTCAAAACGGACAGTGAGCTACACCCAAATTGAAAGAGATCACCACAGTTTTCAATCGATAAATATCATGCAGCGAACGTTCTGTAACCGTGGTGTTCGATGCAAGCTATGATCTTAATGTAAATTCAACATGTTATATATATATTAAATCTGAAAGTTATCTCTTCTAATCGATGAAAACACAAGCTTAGTGTTTCTCTATTAGGTCCACACAAGCACCACAACCAAAGACGGTTTTCACTCAAATTTTTGCTATGAATTTTGAGAGAAGCTTGACAAAAATGGAGGATGAGAGTGGAGAGAGAATTCAGCCATGAGAGGGAGAGAGTGATAGGATTAGTTGCTGAAAATTAGAGAAGATAATGGAAGATATTATGTCATTTTAATTTGAAAATTAAAATTGAATTTCAAATTAATTGTTGCATATCTATCCTTCATAAACTCTTATTTGCATTTGTTCCCATTCATAACTCAAATCCCTAAATGGGCTTTAAGCCCATTTAACTAAAACCCAAATTAAACCCATTAACTTGAGTTCTAATTTCGGTTTAGACAAAACGGTTCAATTTCCTCTAATTGATTTCTTCAACCGTCTGGTTAAAACCTTAGGCCAGAAAACTACTGAATCGTTCTCAATTTTCATCCATAATTGTTGTCATGTATCGTGCTTAATGCGTGTGACCCTCTAGGCTCACGAACAATTGGTAGACTGGTAAAATTACTATTTTACCCTTTCCATCATAAGTGGTCTATAGCAAGACATTATGATTATCCAATGTTCGTGATTATCGATTATTCGACTTAACCTGTTATCGTACATGTCAGTGTCCTTTTATCAAACCGATATCTAGATTGATCAATAGGCATAGAATGGTCATCCTAATTTATCAATCACTGTTTCTTGATATATGAGATGATTGAAAACTGATACTAAGGTATCACCTGCACGGCCGTGCTCTTTCTTCAGTCATACTCATCAAGTGGCCTAAATGGATATCTTTCTCATACCGAAGTATGAGTGATAAATCCCTCAGACGCCTTTCGAGTTCACTAGTGCAATCAATATTAAAGCCAATCGAAGCCGTTATAGTTACCCTTTTACAGATAACGTTAGACTAGGTCAAACTTAGGTATTCATTACATAGTGTACACAAAGACTCCTTGGTCTTAGGATATAATGACAAGCTACGATATGTGAGTATTTCATGCCTGAATCTATGCAGCACACTCACAATCGGGTTGTCCGATATCATCGACCTGATGGTATCTATGATATAACTCCGGCACGCACTTTGCCATGATCACTAGAGCATGATCACAAGGAGTTAGTCTCATACTGATCGCTTCAAAAGAAGCTTAGCTGATCAGGGACTTTATCGAATGCAATTCTTTCTGATCTATAGTTCTACTATAAGTGATGACACACATAATTTCATAGATAAAATTACATTCGATATATTACTACAACACATTAGTAATATATGCCGATTTATTTATTCGGAAAGATGATAAAACATTACATCTGTAGATCACTTTAATATTGGACTGGGGCATAACTCTAACAATCTCCCACTTGCCCCTGGTTCCAATTTAAGTTCTGACCTACTCCCATAGACCCCGCATGTTTCTCATGCCTAGGCTGCGGATGAGCCTTTGTCAAGGGATCGATCATATTATCATCAGTCGAATAGTGTTTAATCTCCACATCACCTCTATATTTGATAACTCTCACGAGGTGAGCCTGCTGAGTATATGTTTGGATCTGTTGTGGAATCTGGGCTCTTGAGCAATAGCTACGGCACTTGTGTTGCCCCACAACAAGCTTATCGGATCAGACGCTCGCGGCGTTGCATCTAATCCGATCAGAAAGCTTCTAATCCATACGACCTCTTTAGCTGCTTTTGTTGCAGCTATATACTTAGCATCCGTTGTAGAGTTGGCAATTTTTGCTTGCTTAAAGCTTATCCAGCTGAAAACGCCACCACTCAACACAAAATATATCCTGACTGAATTTTGAAGTCATTCGGATATGTCTGAAAACTAGCACCGACTTGTCATTTGACTGCTAGTTCTCTATCCATATCCCCATACACTAGGAATGCACCCTTGGTCCTCCTCAAATATTTGAGGATGACCTTTGACAGCAATCCAGTGTAATCGGCCGGGGTTAGATTGGAATCTGCTGGTACAACTTAGTGCAACCGAGACTTCCAGTCTCGATGGATCCCACAACCGAAGCATAAGGGATCTTACTCATCCTGCTCAGCTTATCAGGAGTTCTAGGACTCTATAGCTTCTTGAGCTTGATGCCATGACGCATGGGTATGTATCCTTTCTTAGAATCAAGCATTGAGAGTCTTCTCAACACTTTACCAATGTACATGTTCTGACTTAGCAACATGTTCTGACTTAGGCCCAAAATCCTTTTTGAATGATCTGTAGAGATCCTGATGCCTACATTAAATGGTAGCAAGGTCGGGATGTCATTCCCGATGAATAAATACCAAGAATACAATATTACTCCCACTCGCTTTCTCATGTACGCAAGGCTCACTTTTGTTTTTGATGAAGCCGAGTTCCCTTACAGCTTTATCAAAATGAAGGTTCCAACTCCGTGAAGCTTGCTTTAATCCATAAATGGATCTAAGCAGCTTACAAATCTTTCCGGGATTCTCTAGATCAACAAAACCCTCGGGCTGTGTCATATACACATCCTCTTTTAAGTTCCTGCTAAGGAAGGGGTTTTGACATCCATCTGCCATAACTATGGCTAAAAATAATCCGGATTAAACTGAACATTGCTACTGGTGAAGAGGTGTCATCATAATCCATTTATTGAATCTGACGATAACCTTTTACAACCATCCTATCCATATTGGTCTGAGGACTTCCATCCATATCGGTCTTGATCCTATAGACCCACTCAGAACCGATGGGTTTTATCCCAGGGGTTTGATCCACCAAGCACCAGACTTAGTTGTCATACATGGATTTCATTTCCTCACTCATGGCGTTCTGCCATTTTTCGGAGTGTGGACTGGTCAAAGCTTGTCTGAAGGTTTCTGGATCATCCTGATCCATCAATATCAAGTCATTTCCCGCAGTGGCTGTGAAGCCGTATCTGTCTGGAACATGACGAGATCTTTTAGACCTCCTTGGACCATTTGGAATTTCTTTAGGGACTGATTTTTCATCTACGACCATCTGAGGATCCAGTACTTCTATATCTTGCATAGCAAGCTCCTGAATTGCTTCAGGCTGTTCCGTATCCTCTCGAATTTCTTCGAGATGCACGGGACTCCCACTAGCTATTTTGGAAATAAAATATTTCTCCAAAATACCCCTCTTCGAGCAACAAAAACTTTGTACTCGCTGGGTATGTAGAAGTTGTATCTCTTAGTTTCTTAAGGATACCTTACGAAGACACATTTGTCTGATTTGGATGCCTGCATCTCTGCTACCCAAATCTTTTAGGAAAAACATACTAGAATGTTTCCTACACCATATATGACTATGGTCCATTTCTTATTTGGCTACTACGCGAAGGCGCACGCATCCAAATAGAACTGACCATCTCATCCCGCTCCCATCCCAATGAATACTACGCGGGGGCGCACGCATCCACAGTAACGGGAGAGGTAATGAGTGTCATGTGGTGTACCTTTTGTGACTCTGGTCCAGCTCTTATTTGGCTACTACACGGAGGCACACACATCCAAATAGAACTGATTACCTTATTCAGCTCACATCCAAATGAATGCTACGCGGAGGCGCACGCATCCACAATAATGGGAGACAGAATGACTGTCACAAGTGTACTATCGTGTCTTCATCAGAGCCCGATTCAAAATGAATGCGGCCGTTTCCAGAGTCAAGTATTAGTTCAACTCTCTTCTGGCATGAGTACTCATAGGTCCACATACGTCGGAATGTATTAGATTTAATAAGTCACTCGCCTTTCACATAAACCTGTGAAAGGTGCCTTTGTCATTTTGCCCATTAGGCGAGACTTGCATCTTTCAGTTTGAGTGAATTCAAACGGACTTAGAAAGTCCACACTTGTGAAGTGTTGAAATGCGTTTCTCGCTCATTAGGCAAGACTTGAATCTTTCAGTTTGAGTGAATTCAAACGGACTTAAAGTCCACACTTGTGAAGTGTTGAAATGCGTTTCTCGCCTATGTGCCTTAAATGAAAATGCCAGATTATAACTTGGTTCAAATCATTAGATTTAAGCCTTTTCTTATTTACGTTATAGCGATTAAGCTTACCAACGTAAATATCTGATCCTGAAGATGTGGATACCCACTCTTCTTCACATGATCCTTGTATTGCTTACAATCCCTTATTCCCGTGTCCTGGCTCATTGCAGTTATAGCATATCTCCTCCAATATGTCCTTAGAATTCACAGCAGTTTTGGGAGCTGCTTGAACCTTTGGACGCTTGGGGTGTCTGATCTGCCCTGTAAGGTGCCCAAGAGCCTTACCCTTACCCAGATCAGCTTTCTTGAAGCTGTCCTTCTTGTTGACCATAAGGACCTCCTTGGTCTTGCCCTTGAGGTTCTTTTCAGTGGTCACAAGTATCCCATGAAGCTCTGTTAAGGACTTGTCCATGTCATGCATATTTTAATTTACTATGAAATCACTATATGTGACTGCAACATAAGGTCTGCAGCCATTTCAACCTGATCATCAAAACCGAGTCTGGTTAGATGTTACTGAAGACGTTAAATCTTCGTGACATGGGGACTAACAGGGCTCCAGCCTTAAGTTTGCAGGAGTTAAGTTCTATGAAAATATCATATCTTTTGACACGAGCTTTCTCCTTGAACATTTCCTTGACCTCTGCCTTACAGGTATGAGGGTCATCTGAAACGTTCCTGAACTGCTTCTGCAACTCTGGCATCCTACTGCCCACCATATTGCATGACACGTCAATTTGGTTACTAAGGAACTCTTATAAGTATCCTTAGTGCCCTAGCGTCGTTCAGCGGTGGCTCAGCAGGAGATAAGGATATACTACTTGCGTTCATGCTTAAGTACAAGCCTCAAGTTTGTATTCCAATCTGAGTAATTCACGCCCTTGAGTCTGTCCTCAATCTGGACTCTCAGTGCGCTATTACTCCTTTGTGTAGTGTTTGTCTATTAGTTCTACATGGTAAAGTTATTTAAAATTTAAGTTGGAGATTAAGTTATAAAACACTTGTCTGATTCTAACATTAGAATCTGAACCAGGATCCTATCATACCCTCAATTGAAGTGAACGGAGGCTCACTGCTCCAATTGAGAGCATCAAGGTAGGAATACATCCATTTACAAGACCATGTAATTCCGGGCTAGGGTCTGTACTAAAAGTACACGGCATACCTTATACTGATACCCTAGGTCAGCCCTAGCTGACAATTGTAGACAAGTCTACCAAGCTTGAACTCTGGATAGAACTAATGTGACTACTACGCGGAGGCGCACGCACCCACACAGAACTACCCATCTCATCCAGACTTTTTCTCTATGAATGTTACGCGAAGGCGTACCAACATCCATAGGGTCAAAGCCCTTTTGAGTGCCCAAACTTGGATGGTATCACGCTTGACTTGTAATTATTTGCATTTAAGTGAATTATAAAAGTCTGATTGTATATCGATACAATCTTAATCTGGAATCATCAATTGCAAATTCATGCAAAAATGATCCCTTAGCCGGTTACATGCGAGTCTGATTAAATTCTGATTTTAATCTTTGCATGTGGGTGATAGCAAATCATACATAAACTTGTATATTTAAACTATCATACATTCATACATTCAAACATATAAATGTAACGATAAAATATGCATAGCTAAACCCATCTTACGTTCCTAAGAATCTAGCAATACTGATCCTAAAGACATGGTCTTCACGATCCAAACTTACTCCATTCTTGTGAATTCCCACTGGCTTCGAGCCTCCTCCAATCCGAGTCTTCCTCTTGACTTGATTCTTGTGTCGGTCTTCGTGATTATAAATATAAATAAATAAAATGAAATACAAATCACGACACGCAGGCCATATTTACTACAACCCAAAATTAAGCAACACGCAGGTTGCAAAACCAAAATTAAAATGCAAATCTAATGGGCTTACCTAGCATCATGTGGAAAACATGATGTTATCAAAGATCATGTATACAATCAACATGCTTATCAAACAAATAAATTTTCCAAATTTTATCTTTCTTAAGTGTGGAAAATTCCGGTTTATTGAAACCGGACGGTTTAACTAGTTAATTGAATTTTGAACCGGTTCTCGCTGGTTTATCAAAACCGAACCAAATCTGAAAATTATTTTTTTTTAGGGTTTCAAAATATTCTCGCTAACCAACCGGTTCAGCTCGAATCTGATCGAGCCGAACCGGCTCAACTGAGGTCGCCCGTGGAGGCAACCACGGTGGCCCGTGAGGGCTGCCGAGGTCGCCCGCGGGGCTGACCGTGGTCGGCAACGGGAACGACCATGGTAGCCCGAGAGGGCAGCCATGTTCGCCCCTAGGGCAGACCCGGGTCTCCCGCGAGGCAACCATGGTGGCCCTCACGGGCTGCCATGGTCGCCCGCGGTAGCGACCATGGTCGCCCGCGAGGGCTGCCATGGTCGCCCGTAGGCGACCCTCGTTGGCCCTTGGTGCTGACCATGGTCTGCCCTAGGGCATTCCATGGTCCACCAAGGGTCTCGACCTGGTCGGCCATGGCTAACCCGAAATACCCAAAAAAAATTTATTTTCCAATTTTCCAAAATCACCCAAATCTAAATTTTTTTTCGATTTACATGCATGCTAAGGTGATGAACACATATAAACTCACAAAAAAAATCAGATTTAAACATGTAGAAGAATACATAACAACCATGCCTCTGATACCACTGAAAGAGATCACCACGGGTTCCAATCGATAAATATCATGCAGCGGACGTTATGTAACCGTGGTGATCGATGCAAGCTATGATCTTAATATAAATTCAACATGTTATATATATATTAAATCTGAAAGTGATCTCTTCTAATCGATGAAAACACAAGCTTAGTGTTTCTCTATTAGGTCCACACAAGCACCACAACCGAAGACAGTTTTCACTCAAATTTTTGCTATGAATTTTGAGAGAAGCTTGACAAAAATGGAGGATGAGAGTGGAGAGAGAATTCAGCCATGAGAGGGAGAGAGTGATAGGATTAGTTGCTGAAAATTATAGAAGATAATGGAAGATATTATGTGATTTTAATTTGAAAATTAAAATTGCATATCTATCCTTCATAAACTCTTATTTGCATTTGTTCCCATTCATAACTAAAATCTCTAAATGGGCTTTAAGCCCATTTAACTAAAACCCAAATTAAACCCATTAACTTGAGTTCTAATTTCGGTTTAAACAAAACGGCTCAATTTCCTCGAATTGATTTCTTCAACCGTCTGGTTAAAACCTTAAGCCAGAAATCTACTGAATCGTTCTCAATTTTCATCCATAATTGTTGTCATGTATCGTGCTTAATGCGTGTGACCCTCTAGGCTCACGAACAATTGGTAGACTGGTAAAATTACTATTTTACCCTTTCCATCATAAGTGGTCTATAGCAAGACATTATGATTATCCAATGTTCGTGATTATCGATTATTCGACTTAACCTGTTATCGTACATGTCAGTGTCCTTTTATCAAACCGATATCTAGATTGATCAATAGGCATAGAATGGTCATCCTAATTTATCAATCACTGTTTCTTGATATATGAGATGATTGAAAACTGATACTAAGGTATCACCTGCACGGCCGTGCTCTTTCTTCAGTCATACTCATCAAGTGGCCTAAATGGATATCTTTCTCATACCGAAGTATGAGTGATAAATCCCTCAGACGCCTTTCGAGTTCACTAGTGCAATAAATGCCAAAGCCAATCGAAGTCGTTATAGTTACCCTTTTACAGATAACGTTAGATTAGGTCAAACTTAGGTATTCGTTACATAGTGTACACAAAGACTCCTTGGTCTTAGGATATAATAACAAGTTACGATATATGAGTATCTCATGACTGGATCTATGCAGCATACTCACAATCAGGTTGTCCGATATCATCGACCTGATGATATCTATGATATAACTCCGGCACATACTTTGCCATGATCAGTAGAGCGTGATCACAAGGAGTTGGTCTCATACTGATCGCTTCTTAAAGAAGCTTAGCTGATCAGGGACTCATCAAATGTAATTCTTTCTGATCTATAGATCTACTATTAGTGGTTACACACATAATGACATAAATCAAATTACATTCGATATATTACTACAACACATTAGTAATATATGCCGATTTATTTATTCGGAAAGATGATAAAACATTACATCTGTAGATCACTTTTATATTGGACCGGGGCATAACTCTTGGGTTTAGCTTTGATTTGAAGTACGTTCATGGTTTCTACTAGCAAGGTACATTTTGTGAGGGAGCTTGGCTTCTTTTCGGTTATACGTGTTGCTGTTGTGAGGGCCATGTAGATGGGTCGTTAAGCTTGATTTTTAGGTTTAGAAGTTTTCTAATAAGTGGACTGTGAAGCTTCCGATTTCGTAATCTGTAGATCTTGTGTTGGTATATATGGAACTAATCCAACATTGTAGTAAAAACTTGAGTGTAACTGCATTATAGCAAATATGTTGGAATTGCTCTGTTTTGTCTTCGTCGCCATCAGAAACAGAGCCACGGTCTCCGGCGACAGGCTCCGGCGAGTCTCCGGTCAGTGGCGAGGAGGCGAGGACGGCCGGAGAAGTCGGTTGGAGGTTGGAGACGAGGCTTGCGAAGCTTGAGCCACGGTTATGGGAGAAACAACCAAAATCCTCACAATGGCATGGTTTTGAAAATTTGAAGTGTGGACAGGGGCATTTTCGTCTTTTTACCTCAAATTTTAACAGAAATTCTAACGGTCGGTGCTATCTATCAATTTATGATATTTGGTTGTAGCTCACTGTCCGTTTTGAAACATGGGGTAGTTAAGTGTCTTTTGGGTATTGTTGGGTGTAGTTTTGTGTCTTTTACCCAAGAATTTATTTCCAAAATAGCTAGTGGGAGTCCCGTGCATCTCGAAGAAAATCAAGAACGCACGGAACAACCTGAAGCAATTCAGGAGCCTGCTATGCAAGATGTAGAAGTACTAGAGCCTCAGATGGTCGTAGAAGAATAATCAATCCCTACAGAAATTCCAGATGGTCTAGGGAGGTCTGAAAGATCTCGTCATGTTCCAGAGAGATATGGCTTCACAGCTACTGAGGGAAATGACTTGATATTGGTGGATCAAGATGATCCAGAAACCGTCAGACAAGCTTTGACCAGTCCACACTCTGAAAAATGGCAGAACTCCATGAGTGAGGAAATGAAATTCATGTACGACAACCAAGTCTGTTGTTTGGTGGATCAAACCCCTGGGATAAAACCCATCGGTTCTGAGTGTGTCTATAGGATCAAGAACAACATGGATGAAAATCCTCATACCAATAAGGCTAGGATGGTTGTAAAAGGTTATCGTCAGATTCAATGCATGGATTATGATGACACCTTTTCACCAGTAGCAATTGTCAGTTTGATCCAGATTATTCTTAGACATAACTATAGCAGATGGATGTCAAAACCCTTTCCTTAGCAGGAACTTACTAGAGGGTGTGTATATCACATGGCCTGGGGGTTTTGAAGATCCAAAGAATCCCGGAAAGATATGTAAGCTAGAAAGATCCATTTATGGATTGAAGCAAGCTTCAGGGAGTTCGAACCTTCATTTTGATAAAGCTATAAGGGAACTCGGCTTCATCAAAAATGAAAGTGAGCCTTGTGTACAGAAGAAAAAGAGTGGGAGTAATATTGCAATCTTGGTATTTATTCATCGGGAATGACATCCTGACCTTGCCACCAAAGCTTGGTTAAGGAAGTACTTATCGATGAAGGACTTAGGTGATGCTACATATATTGCAGGCATCAGGATCTCTATAGATCATTCCAAAAGGATTTTGGGCCTAAGTCAGAACATGTTGCTAAGTTAGAACATGTACATAGGTAAAGTATTGAGAAGACTCTCAATTCTTGATTCTAAGAAAGGATACATACCCATGCGTCATGGCATTAAGCTCAGCAAGCTACAAAGCTGAACAGGATGAGTAAGATCCCTTATGCTTCGGCTGTCGAGTCCATCATGTATGCCATGATGTGCACGAGACTAGAAGTCTCGTTTGTACTGAGCTGTACCAGCATATTCCAATCTAACCCTGGCCAATTACACTAGATTGTCGTCAAAGGTCATCCTCAAATATTTGAGGAGGACCAAAGTTGCATTCCTAGTGTATGAGGGTGTAGATAGAGAACTAGCAATCAAAGAGAAGTCAATGCCAGTTTTCAGACATATCCAGATGACTTCAAAATTCAGTTAGGATATATTTTGTGTTGAATGGTGGCGCTTTCAGCTGGATAAGCTTTAAGCAAGCCAAAATTGCCAACTCTACAATGGAGGCTGAGTATATAGCTGCAGCGAAAGCAGCTAAAGAGGCCATATGGACTAGAAGCTTTATGATCGGATTTGATGAACGCCGCGAGCGTATGATCCGATAAGCTAGTTGTGGGACAACACATGTGTCGTAGCTATTGCTCAAGAGCCAAGATTTCACAACAGATCCAAACATATACTCAGCAGGCATCACCTCGTGAGAGTTATCACATATAGAGGTGATGTGGACGATAAACACTATTCGAATGATGATAATATAGATCAAAACTTAAATTGGAACCAGGGGCAAGTGGGAGATTGTTAGAGTTATGCCCAGTCCAATATAAAAGTGATCTACAGATGTAATGTTTTATCATCTTTCAAAATAAATAAATCGGCATATATTACTAATGAATTGTAGTAAAATATCGAATGTAATTTGATCCATGTCATTATGTGTGTAACCCCTAATAGTAGAACTGTAGATCAGAAAGAATTACATTTGATGAGTCCCTGATCAGCTAAGCTTCTTTAAGAAGCGATCAGTATGAGACCAACTCCTTGTGATCACACTCTACTGATCATGGCAAAGTATGTGCCGGAGTTATATCATAGATATCATCATGTCGATGATATCGGATAACTCGATTGTGAGTATGCAGCATAGATATTGTCATGAGATGCTCACAGATCGTAGCTTGTCATTATATCCTAAGACCAAGGAGTCTTTGTGTGCACTGTCTAATGAATCTCTAAGTTTGACCTATTCTAACGTTGCATGTAAAAGGGTAGCCATAACGGCTGTGATTGGCTTGATTATTAATTGCATTAGTGAACTCGAAAGACGTCCGAGGGATTTATCTGTCATACTCCGATATGAGAAAGATATCCGCTTAGGCCACTTGATAAGTATGACTGAAGAAATAACATGGTCGTGCAGTTGTTACCTTAGTATTACTTTTCAGTCATCTCAGATATCAAGAGACAGTGATTGATAAATTAGGGTGACGGTTCTATGCCTATTGATCAATCTGGATATCGGTTTGATGAAAGGACAGTGACATGTACGTTAACAGGTTAAGTCAAATAATCGATAATCACGAATGTTGGGTAATCATAATGTCTTTCTAGAGACCAGTTATGATGGAAATGGTAAAATAGTAATTTGACCAGTCTGCGAATGGGTCGTGAGCCTAGAGGGTCACACACTTTATGTACAATATGTGACAAACAAGCGTGGATGGTAATTGGGAGAATCCGCTTTTCAATTTAGTCAAATTGAAAACGATTCGGTTGATTTTTGGCCTAGGTTTATTAACCAGACGGTTGAAGAAATCAAGTTCGAGAGATTGGACCAGTTTAGCTAAACCATAATTAGAACTCAATTAAATGGGTATTAATTTGGATTTGGCTAAGTGGGCTTAAAGCCCATTTAGGTTTTATTTGAGAATGGGGGCCTAAATGGAATTATGGGAATAAAGGGATTATTGTGCAATTATTAAAGTGGAAATTGCAGGTCATTACCATGTACTATACAATTTTTGCATATCACTACCCTCTACTTTTTTTAGTTGCATGTCACCACTGTAAGGTTTCATTTAGTTGCACCGACCATCACAGAGTTAAGTTTGATGTAGAAAGTCAATAATACCCCTCTATTAAAAAAATTCAAAAATTCAAAAAAAAATATCTTTTGAACATTTTTTTAAGAAATATTTTATCAGATAAATAATAAAACACTGTTTTCAAAATTATTTTTTAAAAAAAAATTATTATTTCAAAAATAATATTTAAAATAAAAAACCAATTTTAACAACGTTTTTTAATTTTAATATATATTTCTTAAAAATATTATTTTCTCAAAAAAAAATATTCAAATTAGTGTCTTATTAATTATTTCATAAAGAAATTTAAAAAAAAATAAGTTAAGCAAATGAATATTTTTTTCATTTTCTCATTTTTTAAATATAAGGGTATTTTAGTCATTTAATAAAATTGAAACTGAAATATTTAAATGACTAAAATACCCTTGTATTTAAAAAATGAAAAACAAATCATTTGTTTAACTTATTTTTTTTAAAATTTTTTAATGGAATAAATAATAAAAAACTAATTTGAATATTTTTTTTAAATAATTTTAAAAATTAAAAAAAACGTTGTTAAAATTGGTTTTTTATTTTTAATATTTTTTTTAAAAAAACTATTGTTTTAAATAAAATAATTTTGAAATCAATGTTTTACTATTTGTATGATAAATTTTTTTTTTAACAAAAAAGTTCAAAAGGTATTTTTTATTTATTTATTTTTTTTTTAATATAGGGGTATTTTGGATTTTTTACATCAATCTTAACTCTGTGATCGATGGCGCAACTAAATGAAACCTTACAATAGTGACATGCAACTAAAAAAAGTAGACGGTAGTTACATGCAAAAGTTGCATAGTATAGGTAGTGACCTGCAATTTCCCCATTATTAAAAGATATTCAAAATCAGATTTTTTAATAATTACACAATATTTTATTTCCCTAATTCATAATTTGATTTTCGAAAATCCCATCTCATTTTCTCCCAAATGGCCGACCCTCCCTCTACATTCCTCCATGAGTCTTTTGTCCAATTCTTCAATTTTTCCTTAGCAAGAGAAAGTTTAGGAACCTCCCAAGGGTATTGTGCTTGTGTGGGCTTGCTAGAGAAACACTATACTTGTGTTTTGCATTGATTAAAGGTATGATTTCACATGTATGATCCGAAGAAATCACATGTATGCTGAATTTCACGATAAGATCTGTATGTTTTTCATCGATTCCCATGGTTAATTCATACCGTTGCATGAAATTAATTCTTTTCATATTTTAGGTTGAAGATGTACCTTTCTCTCCCTCCAAACTTGTTGATTTTGAGCTTTGGCAGTCTTGCGTTTAACGGAGCTTTTTCCATAGAGGTGATAGCAGAATGGTCGGATGTGACCTCTTTGTCCACAGTGATGGCATGTCCAATTATGTTTTCTTTTATTTGGAATGCCATGAAGGTGTACCTTCTGAGGCCGAGTACTACTGGATGTCTGTGATATCTCTTGAGACATGTAGTTGGTAGTTCTTTGAGAAACGAAAGTGGTCTTTGATGTTGAAGCTCCAGTAGAGTAACCAAGTCCTTCCAGGTTATTTGCTGATTATCCTGCGGATAGGATTTGGTCCAAGGTGTCAGTGCTTGGGTTCATCATCTTGATGGACTTGGTCATGAGCTCCAGTTCCCTCTTCAGATGGGCTATTTCCTTCTTCAGATCAATGATGGTTTCGAGAAGTCTGGTCTTGTCTACATTGAGCGAGAGAATGATGTTGTTCTGTTTCTCAATGACTTAAGAGTCTTCAAGTTACTTGACTTCATTGTACGCATTGTTGAGAGTCTCATATGATAACTCATCATCTGAGGTTATGGCTACATGGTTGCTTGGTGGATGTGGAGGTAGTGAATGCTACATGGTTGCTTGTTAGTTCTGTGTCACTTTCTTCTTTTTCTTCTTCATCTGAAAAGGATGCAATGTATCCCTTCTTTTTCTTTTTCAAGAAGTTAGGACATTTCTTCTGTACATGCTCATATCCTTCGCATTCGAAGCATTGAACCCATCATTTTGGCTTTTCACCTCGTCTCCCTTCTTTGTTCTCACCCTTCTGAAAATTTAGTTGCGGTTGTCCCTAACATCTCGTTAGACATTTTTTACAGCCATCTGGTTGAACCTTTTCATTACTCGATTATAGTTCTTGGCGAGCATAGCAATGGTGTCGTCAATATCGTTGTTAGAGTCTGAAAGTACTTGTTCCTTTTGAGCATGAGTGGAGCTTTCGAAGGCTACGCCTTTATGATTTTTCTCCATGGTTGGTTGGTAGGGAGAGCTCGTAGGTCATGAGGGATCCCATGAGTTCATCAAACTTCAGAACTTTTAGATCATGACATTCTTTATGGCAGTGATCTTCATCTTGAATATAGAGCGTAAAGCTCTAAGAGTTTTTCTGACTAAATCTTTATCAGTCTTTGGATTTCCCACTGAGTATGACTCGTTGGCCAGATCCCCGATCCGTACATTGAACTTAGATATGGTCTCGTCTTCATTCATAGAGAGAGCTTCAAAATTGGTAGTGAGATATTGTAGTTTCTACTCTCGGACTTTGGAGGTTCCTTCATAGGAAGTGGCAAGAGTATCCCAGGCTATCTTGGCACTAGTACACGTGTTGATAATCCTAAAGACATTCTTGTCTACTCCATAAAATATAGCATTGAGATCTTTAGAGTTACCTAGGGTTGCCTCATCTTCTTCGTTGCTCCAGTCTTTCTCGGGTTTTGGGCTGGTTTTATTTTCTTGAGCATCAGCATACTGAGGTTCTTCCCAGCCATTGACAACAACCTTCCAGGTCTTGCTATCGAGAGATTTCATGAAGGCACACATTCGTGCTTTCCAATATCCATAGTTAGTTCCATCGAGCACTGGTGGTCGATTGATCGATCCTCTTTCTTTAAAGTCCATATTCGCTACAGAGAATCTTTGCAGGAAATCACCTAAGAATTAAGGTGCCCCCTATGATACCAATTGAAATTCTGTTAAGTAGCAGGGACAAGATGTCGAGCACAATGTTGTAACAATTATTTCGACAACTTGCGTAATCACAGTTTATGGACAATAAATAGTAAAGCTGTAAACAGAAGACACACAATATGTTTACCCAGTTCAGTGACTCCGTACCTACGTCTGGGGGCACTCTGCTAGTGGAAAGGTTTTCACTATTCAGTAGTCAATAGTACAACTTTAAGCATCAACTAGCTGTCACGCAAGCTATTGTCCTAAGCTACTAGAGATCTCACCGTGAACAACCTCGACCAAGGACTCCCCCTTTCTTTGAGATCCTCTCAATTCCAACCTTCGAGCAAGCCTATGCTCGGTTACGTTGTCTTCGACAATCTTCTTCGCGAGTCTTCAATCACGAACAAAACCCAATAGACTATAAACACTCAAATCTCCTCGACTTGATGTATGTAATTGACAACGTCCTCTCTAAATAGATCAGCATGTCAATCCACTAGTCTTACACGGTTCAGAGCTCCGAGAATTTAGCACAGAGATAGAACTGAGTTGCTAAGGGTGTAGCGCCTGCTTTTATAACAACTCATATTGCCTAATCGGATTCCTATTCCGATTAGGAAATCCCTTGCTACCTTGCTTTTCTGGAAACCGACAAGTTAGCCCTGCCGCCTTTATTAAATCTTGCTTGCATGTCTTTCTTCCAGCTGGACCTTGCCTAATTCGTTCACGGTCTTTAATCCTTTTGCGCCCGTAGCTTCTGTGATTAGAACAGGAAGTCTTCGATGTCGCATCAACTGTGTTGCAACATGTTGTCTGACATCTTGACTTCGCACTAAAAAATATGCCAATACTAAACGTAGTAACAGATAGGTTGGCGTTGCCGCCTTCTTTGGTCTTGCTGACATGTCCTCTTTCCAGCTGGACCTTGCCTAAATCTGTCTTGGTTTGACTTCTTCGTGCGTACATCATTTCTTTATGAAACAGGAAGTCTTCGATGTCTTGCCTAATTCTGCAAGTAATATGTCGCACCAATTCTGTCGCAACAGGTTTATTGACATCTTGACTTTTCACTAAAAAATATGCCAATACTAAATGTAGTAATAATCTCCCCCTTTGGCGATTTTGTTAGGCAAGCACATTTTGATGACAAGCTTTGGATGAGCACTATTACTAGCTAGTAGCGTCTTCTATTTTGTCAACCCTCCTTAGTTGTTTATTCGTCGTCTTCTTATGGCAAGGTCTTAACATGATGTAACACATGTTCCAGCATCTTCATGTCGTTTGCTGCAGCAAGGCACATAACATGTGGTAACATGTTGTACCACATGTTGCAACATGTTGTGAAACAAGTCACCAAAAGTTTTGATGACCTGCTTAATGTACCAATTTCTCCCCCTGATTGCCTCAAACTGGCAAAGGGCAACCAGAATCATACAAGAAGGACTGACACATACACAACATGGAAAGAGACAGCTCTAAACACGAGCAAAACAGCAACTAACCACGGGGCAAAATCCAGCTCCACCGAGGAGCAAAAATATTCAAAGTAATTAAGCCAGAAAGTCCCCGGGAATTTAAGAGTTTTAACAAAAATAAAAGTTTTTCAGTAGGATGAGTTTCTGATTTAGGAGGATGTAGAGTGAGCAGCATCTCATGTAGAAGCTGTTCAAAGGTGGCCTTTCTACTTGTCAGGGTAGCAATGATGCCTTCTAGATTGGTGATTCCTTCAATGAGTTCATGCACCATTTTCTCTCTGATGAACCCTGTAGCTCTTGAGATGCTTCCAGCTTCATAGGATTTTGCAGAAGGTCGCAGAACATCCTTGACATGCTTCCCTTCGAACATCTTCGGGCTTATGTTGAGCTCCAAAGGCTTCTTTCCAACAAGATCATTGTCTCGGACAATGTTAGGACATTGTTGAATCATCATTCTGCAGTTAAGGGATGGGAAGCCGATGGGTAACTTAATAGCATAGGATCCCGCATGTCTAGTTAGATGTTCTACAACAAAAGACCCGAAGTCGAGAGAAGAGTTCATACCTATTTGGTAGATCAACTTGGCTAGATCTGCCCGTATGCTCGACCCGTGAGAAGAAGGTGCCTAGTTGCCATGTCAATTCAATAGAGAATGCAATATTTGGCTGTGAGCTCTGAGGAAATAATAACTCCTTTTGCTGGACATGCCTTCTTCTTACCTCCAGTAACATCTTGTGCAATGCGATCCATGGATGGGTTCTTTTGAACTTGGTAGGCTACTTCTCTATCGAGGTAGGTGTTGATGGCTTTGGCGGAGAAGTCAAAGCAGTTCCCTCTTACATACACTTGTATTATTCGAAACTGGTAGGATCGATTTATGCCTCGAAGAGATTAACGAAGAATTCTCGTACAAGAGCTGGATAGTATGACCATATATCTGAGACATTTTTAATGAGTTTTGCACTTTCTAGAAGTTCCATGATGACTTTCATTTCCTTTTTATCAGTATATAGCTCCTTTTCTAGGTATATTGTGCGGTTGCACACATATTTCCATCTGCTGGCCCCTTCGGCACAGTGGAATGAGATATTGTCTATAGGTACATCAGGGATGTCTTTTGGGAGCCTCATCCTTTTCTTGGCACCGTGAGTATGCAGCTCATCTTCTTCGTTGTTTTCATCTTCTAGATCCTTGGAGACGGTGGTTCACTTCTTCTTGCTTTTGCCAGATGTTGGGATAGAAGCTACGTCTTTTTCTGGAGCTTTCCTCTTGCCTTTACTATCCAGAGTCATCTATTCTTCGGTTCTTATCTTGTTTTTCTTAGATAGCAACTTCTTAAGAGGAACATTGTCCTCACTTTGTGATTTCAACTCTTCAGACGATTCATCAACGATGACCTCCACAGTGTCATCTGGTATGACTAGTGATCTAAGAGCATTCTGCTCCTCAGTTTCCTTTTCTTCCTCTTCCATCTCCGGTAGAGATTCCTCGGAAGTGGGAGTTTAAGGAATAGACGAAATAGGGGTTTTAGGGTTACCTGATCGTCTTTTGAGGGGTGCGATTTCTTTTTCACTTTCTTCTTCCGAGATACGAGAGGGTGCGGAGGATGGGTCGCCTCGGGGTTGTTTAGATTTATCTTCGGAGGGAGTTGTTCCCTGCATCCTTACTCCAAATTTGTTACGAGTTACTTCTGGGGTGACCTTCTTCTTAGCCACATGCTTGATTCTCACCAGTTTTGTCTTGGTAGGAGAGTTAGAGAATTTTTGGGTGAGAGATGCTTTGATCGATAGTTTGTTTTTGATGCAGAGAGGAATGGATTGTGAGCAGCAAAACCCTAAACGTTTTGGAGAGTGTTGAGAGAGAGAGCAAGAACCAAGGAGGATAGGCAGCGTCTCCTGCTGTGTAGCCGAACAGTCAGGCCACGATCGGCTGCACGTCTTGTCACCAGATGACAAAAAGATTTTTGTTTCCTTTTTGTTTATTCTTTTATTTTGGAAACAAATTGAAACATGCTTTTGGATGCATTGGGCCGGAATTTGATTTTGTGGACCCTCTTGGTCCTTCTAGAGAGAGAAAAATAAATCAGCAAAAACTCTCTCTCTTTTCCTTGAAGATTACTGTTCAAGGTAACAAAGTCCAAGGGAGGACCTTATACTTTTAAACCAATTTGTATCCAATACCCTGGTGATGATGTCTGCAAGATGTTTCTCTGTTGGAATATACTCTAGCTTGATCTTCTTGTCTTCCACAAGCTCTCGAATAAAGTGGTGTCTGATGTCAATGTGCTTAGTTTTGCTGTGTTGCACAAAAATTTTCGAGATGTTGATGGCACTTATGTTGTTACAGTATAATGTCATGACATCTTATTTGACATCATACTCTGTGAGCATTTGCTTCATTCATAAAAGTTGAGTGCAACTACTTCCAGCAGCAATATACTCGGATTCAGCAGTAGATAGAGCTATGGAATTTTGCTTCTTGCTGAATTAGGAGATAAGATGTTTCCCAAGGTAGAAGCAACCACCAGAGGTGCTTTTTATGTTAGGGGTGCTTCTAGCCCAATCAGCATCACAATGTCCCACTAATGTAGAGGATGTGTCGAATGAGTATAAAAGGCCTAGTTCAGTCGTACCTGTTATGTATCGAATGATCCTCTTAGCTTGAGCTAAATGAATTGTCTTTGGATTTTCTTGGTACCGAGCACATACTCCTACTGAGAAAGCAATGTCAGGTCGACTTCCTGTAAGATATAATAGACTTCCAATGATGCTTCGATAGAGACTTTGATCTACAGGTTCGCCTTGATCATCCTTGGTAAGCTTTACATGGGTAGCAAGCGGGGTTCTTTTGTGAGAGGCTTTCTCCAAACCAAATTTCTTTATTATGTTCTTGGCATACTTGCTCTGGGAGATAAAGATGCCAGTATCCATCAGTTTTATTTGAAAGCATAGAAAGTAGGTGAGCTCACAAACCATACTCATCTCGAACTCAGACTGCATATGTTGAACAAAACATTCCTCCAAAGAAAATGTCGTCAATATAGATTTAGGCAATCATAATATTGCTTCCTTTCTTCTTTACAAATAGAGTCTTGTCAACTCCCCCTCGAGTATAACCATTATGAATTAGAAACTGAGTTAGACGATCATACCAGGCTCGAGGTGCTTGTTTGAGATCGTAAAGAGCTTTCTTGAGCTTGTAGATATGTTGTGGAGAGTTGTGATCTTCAAACCCTTTTGGTTGGGCAACATACACTTCTTCGTTCAGATAACCATTCAGGAAAGCACTCTTAACGTCCATCTGATAAAGTTTGAATTATAGGTGATAGGCAATACTGAGAAGAAGTCTGATATCCTCAAGTCTGGCAACAGGAGCAAACTTTTCATCGAAATCCACTCCTTCTACTTGTGTGTATCCTTGTGCTACAAGTCTAGCCTTATTTCGAGTGATATTTCCTTGTTCGTCAGACTTGTTCTTGAAGATCCACTTTGTCCCGATGATGTTTACATTGTCTGGCTTGGGTACTAACTCCCATACATCGTTTCTTTCAAACTGAACCAATTCTTCTTGCATAGCACATACCCAATACTCATCGTTGATGGCTTTTTGCACATTCTTAGGTTCAATTTTAGAAACAAAACAGATATTACTTATCATCTCCTTGTAGTTCACTAGAGTCTTTTGTCGAGTGCGCACACATTCATTAACATTACCGATTATATCCTGGACTGAGTGATTCTTTTGGACTTTTATGGATGGGATTCTCTATTTTTTTGTGGAAGGATCTTCTTTGTCAACACCGTTATCTTCATCTTCAGGTTCTGGGTCATGAGTTTCGTCACTGGCATGTGGTCTAACATTTGTAGTGTTTGGATTTTCTTCCTCATTGTGGTTAGTTCGTTCCGAACTATCATCAATGACCACGATGATAGACTCCATCATGGTCTTGGTTCGGTTGTTGTAGACCCGATAAGCACGACTATTTCTGGAGTATCCAAGAAATATTCCTTCATCACTTTTGAGATCAAGTTTTTGTCGGGGTTCCCTATCAGCTAGAATGTAGCATACTGACCCAAAGATATGGAAATACTTGAGATTAGGATTTCTCCCCCTCCATATTTTATAAAGTGTTACCGAGGTATCTGGACGAAGGGTAACACGATTGTGAATATGGCAAGCTGTGTTGAGTGCCTCCGCCCAAAAGCGTGTAGGAATGTCTTTGGCTAACATCATGTCTCTAGCCATTTCTTGAAGAGTTCGGTTCTTTCTTTCAACAATCACATTCTGTTGTAGGGTAATGGGAGTAGAGAATTCATGAGCAATTCCGTCAGCATCGCAGAAGTTTACAAAGCTTTTGTTTTCAAATTCTCGTCCATGATCACTCCTGAGTCTCACAATTTTCCCAATGGTTTCTCCTTTCTCTCTTCGAACTCTTCGACATAGGGATTCGAAGGGAGAGAATGTGTCTGACTTTTCATGTATAAACTCTACCCAAGTGTACCTTATGAAGTCGTCCACACATACGAAGATATATTTCTTTCCTCCAAGACTTTCAACTTGCATACGTCCCATTAGATCTACATGCTGAAGTTCTAGGACCCGAGAGGTGGTAAGATGTTGTTCCTTCTTGTGTGACGTCTTGACTTGTTTTCTATCTGACACTCTCCGCAGATTTTTCCTTCGACGATCTTTAGATCTGGTACTCCAATGATGGCCTTTTCGGATAGAATTTTCTGCATGCTCTTCAGATTTATGTGTCCAAGCTTTTGGTGCCAGAGCTTGGTTTCTTGTGCTTTGGATAGAAGGCATTTAGTAGATAGAGATGCTGTTGTTGGAGACCATAGATAACAGTTGTCTTGTGACCTGCGCCCAGTCATGAGTTCCTCTAGTTGAGTGTTCACTATTGCACACTTTTCACGATTAAATTTAACTTTGAGGTCTAGATCGCAGAGTTGACTGATGCTTATTAAATTGGCAATGAGTCATTCTACCAGTAAAGCTTCCTTGAGGCAAGGTGAGTTAGGAAGCTTGAGTTTCCCTTTTCATAATACTTTGGATTTACTCCATCTACGAAGGTGACAAAACAGTTTGAGCATGATGTCAGAGTAGTAAGGAATGTACTATTACCAGTCATACGTCGAGAGGAGCCGCTACCAAAGTACCTATTGTTGCTGGTGGATGCTTTTAGAGAAGTTTAAGCAATATTAGCTTGATAATGCACTTCCTTTACTCTCCCTTCTTTATGTATTTTGGGTTGGTGATCTACATTTTTCTCCATATTTGTTGAGTTTGAGCTTTGGCAGTTCTGCGTTTGACGCATCTTTTCCCATAGAGTTGATAGCATAATGGTCAGATGAAAACTCTCATATTTTGTGGTGGGGGAAATTTTAGCGTCTAACGCACCGCTCTACACCTCCTTTCCCGACACGTGCATCAGACACGATCGTGTCAAGTAAATATATATTTTGGCTAAAATCCGGGTCAAATCCACAAGGACCAAATAAGGGTATTTTATTTGGCTAATTAAAATTGTCCTTTTCGAAAATAAAAATAAAGGAAAAGCACAATTTTTGGGGTTTTTATTTTATAGTCTAAAAGAAATTAAGAGACGGTTAGTTACAGAATATTCCAAGGATAATGGGGATGAAGATGAAATTAAACACATAAACTAGCAACCACGGGTGCTAGACTGACGGCTTAATGCCAATTTAAGTTCAACAATAAATTAATCAAGCATGCATAAATTGGCTATGTTGTAAATATATTACCCGTCTCTCGACACTAGATAATACCTAATATTAGACTAACAACTCTCTCGGGAATTATAACAAGTCTTCTACAGCATTAAGAGCACAAATTTTCGAACCAATACATCTACTCTAGGAGACCGACCTCTCGATCCTACTTAGATCCGTTCTTAATCACACCTCTCGGAGATGATTTCGAACTTAGATTATAAAATACCAGGTGATCAATTCAACATTCATATAATAAGCACAAAGCAAGATCAATCTAATCATGCATCAATTAACTTAAATTAAATTTATCATAACATAAAATCGTCACAAGATCTAGCACCCATGGTTAGGGTTTTTAGCCCAAAACAATTGTGCTTAAAGAGGAGTTCATCATACACAAATTCAGTTAAAGAAAGAAAGAAAACAATCGAACCTTAAACTCCAATTGGAGTTGGAGAATCATGCACTCTTTAACTGGTTTTCTTGTGATGACTCTTTTTCTCCTTTTTGAATCGATATGAGATGGAATAATGTTGATTAGAGCCCAAAAATCGCCTTGGAACAGATCTGGAATCCTTAGTGGTCCATAGGAGGTGTTGGCTTCCCAAAATTAAGGCAGAGCGTCAATTTATATAGATTTTCGGGCCTGTTTCGATGGATGTGGCGATCGTCACATCATCGCCACGCCATCGCCACATAAAAACTGGAAGTTTTGGCTTGGATGTGACTTTCATGTGGCCATCGCCACCTAAATCGCCTCATGTTTTGCAGCTCGATTTTCCACATCTTCCAAACTTCCAATGCAAAAAATTCTTTTGGGATACAATAATGCATAATAAGCCTTTTATATGTATGTGGAGAGATGTTTATGATTGTAGTGATTTTGCATTATATATATAGCATGAAAAGGTGACCTTTCATGAATAGTCATATTGTTTTGAACAATCATATCTCTTCATATAATAACATTTGTACATTATATCTGAATCAAGATAACTGACTGTACAAGTGTCAAATTCTTGATCATTATTCATAGTATTAGAAACAAGACAAATGAATGAACAAGTGTCAAGTTCTTGATAATCAATAATTATAATCAACCTATTATAGATTGTCCAACCTTGGACTACAATCTATATGATAGTGTACAAACTTGTATCTATATATACAGTACATTTTTTCTTTAATCAATCCATGTAGGATAAACTACAATTAACAAACTCAAATGTTCCAACAATCCCCCACTAGTTTGTGTAGATTGTGGCTTTAAGATTCATCTCCTAAGTTTCACTCATTATGAAAATATCTCTCGATTTAAACTTTCACTTAGCATATATATCAAAAATTCCAATGAAATTTTAGGTGTCCGAAGATTGAACCAAAACTTGTAATAGTCGAAACGAAGATATATTGCACATGAAACTTATCATTAAACATGCTTATGAACTAATCAGTGATATATATGGCCTTGTGCTATAATATCCAGTTAACGAACATTTACAACATAAATACCCGCCTATTTTGTTGCTGAAGCGACACCACTTGTATGTTCATATAGGTGGAGTTATATACGATCCTGTTACTTTGATCATAGCTTCCATTAAGGGTATAGCCCATCATCCTATTCACGTAAGAGATTATACTTCTGAACATTACTATACGTAAACGAGGCTAACAGAAGTAACACGCGGAAATCACAACTTTTTATTACCCTTTGAACATGAACTAAAATTTTAATTCAAAGTTGGGTTCCCATTGTTGCTTACTTTAACGAGTTTAAGCCCCATTTCTCTAGCCGTTGAACTTACTAAATCTCTTGTTAACGGTTTAGTAAGAGGATCCGCTAGATTACTTTTAGACTTAACGTATACAATTGTGATCACTCCACTTCTATGTTCATAAATTTCTTAGCCATTCTGCTTCCTATCATGCGGCTGTCAGAGCTATAAATTCAGCCTCCATGATTGAATGAGCAATAATTGTTTGTTTCTTGGATGCCCAGCTAATGGCACCACCACCAAGAACAAAAATTCAACCAGTTGTTGACTTATTGCCATTCATACTAGTTATCCAAGTAGCATCATAATATCCATCTAAAGTAGAAGGATACTTGTTATAGAATAATGCATACTCTATAGTACCTATTAGGTAACCAAGTACTCTACTAATGGCTCTCCAATGCTCTTTATCAGGCCTACTTGTATATCTTGATAACTTGCCAACTGCAAATGCTATATGAGGCCTAGTGCAATGCATATCATACATCAAACTACCTATTGCACTAGCATATTCTAACTGAGCAACAATTCTGTCACATTGATCCGATAACTTGATACTAGAATCAAAAGGAGAGTTTGCTTCCTTTATCCCAAACTGTTAAAATTTCTCCAACATCTTCTTAACATAATGAGTCTGATTCAAAGCATGAACACCATTATGTTTAATTATTTTAATACCCAAAATTGTATCAACCTCATTAAGATCCTTCATCTAGAATACATAAGTAAGGTAATTCTTGGTTTCTTGTATATCAGTCAAATTAATACTGAATATTAGCAAATCATCAACATAAAGACTGATGATTACAATATATTCTTTAGTACATTTTGAGTAAATGCACTTGTCAGCGTTGTTGTGTTTGAAACCATTATTCAAGCTTGTTTTATCAAACTTTTCATGCCACCGTTTCGGAGCTAGTTTCAGCCCATATAGAGATTTCATTAACTTACACACTTTGCGTGAATTTTCCTCTAATACAAGTCCCTCTGGTTGCTCTCTCTCTATATATATATATCTCCTAATTTAAATCACCATTCAAGAAAGCTTTCTTGACGTCCATCTAGTGAATATGCAAATTATATATAGATGCAAGAGATATCAAGGTTCTTGTAGAAGAAAGCCTAGAAACTGGCATACGTATCAAAATAGTCGATCCCTTCCTTTTGCATAAAACCTTTGGAAACTAGTCTTGCCTTAAAGGTTTGCAAAATACCATTTGTAAATTAATGTATATATTTAAATAATTTATTAGAATTAGAATTATATAAATATAGTACGTAAAATTATTAAATAATAAAAGTAGTATTTGATGTGATAAATAGAGATAATTTTGAAGATTGGGTTGAAGAGAAATAGAGATAGAGACTCAATCATTGGGTAATAAATTTTGAATATATGAATACAGCATCGGAGATGGTCTTAGAGACTAATGAGTTATACTCATCATTAATTGCATCTTTCCAAAATGATGCACCTCTTGAGCTCATAGCATCTTGATGTGTTTTGGGATCATCCTCAATGTTTAAAACAATAGAAATCTTGTTCAAAACTTTATCTCTATTGCCTTCAACAAGAAAAGAAAGAGCATTTGTGTCAGTAAAATTAGACCCAAATGATTTTTCTTTTCTTACTTTTGTATTTTTCCTTGGTTTTGGACTGGCACTCTTTTTCTTTTATTTCTATCGTAATCATTTATTACAATGTTATTATTTTGATCAGTAGAATCCACTTGTTCTTATGAATCATTAGATATTGGATCCTTGATAAATTTATTTTCAAAGAAATCGACATGAATCGAGTCTATGATAACATTTGTCTCGAAGTCCAAAACTCTATATGCCTTAGAGTTTTCTGCATAGCCAACAAAAACACCTCTTTTACCTCTCGGTCAAAGCTTTTGAAGTTTTCGATCAATAATTTTGTAATATGTTATGCAGCCCCAAACTCTAAAATAATTTAAGTTTTGTTTGTAACCATACCAAAACTCATAAGGAGACTTATGAGTCTTCTTTGCAGGAACTCGATCCATCACAGAGTTAAGTTTGATGTAAAAAGTCAATAACACCGTTATATTTAAAAAATTCAAAAATTAAAAAAATATATCTTTTGAAACTTTTTTTGAAAAAAAATATTTTTGTTCAGATAAATAATGAAACACTGAATTCAAAATTATTCTTTTTCAAAAAACTGAGTTTTCTAAAAAAATATTTAAAATAAAAAACAACTTTTAACAACCTTTTTCTATTTTTAATATTTTTCAAAAAATTATTTTAAAAAATATATATTTAAATCAGTTTTTTATTATTTATTTCATAAAAAAATTTAAAAAAAAATAAGTTAAACAAATGATTTTTTTTTCTTTTTTTTCATTTTTAAATACAAGGGTATTTTAGTCATTTAAATATTTCAGTTTCAAATTTTATTAAATGATTAAAATACCCTTATATTTAGAAAATGAAAAATGAAAAAAAACATGTTTTTAACATTTTTTTAAAAAAAAAATTTTGGAATGAATAATAAAAAAATGATTTGAATATTTTTTTAAAAAAATTATTAAAATAAAAAAACTTTGTTAAAAGTTGTTTTTTATTTTAAATATCTTTCTGGAAAAACCATTTTTTTGAAGAAAAAATAATTTTTAATTCACTATTTTATTATTTATCTCATAAAAAATAATTTTTTCAAAAAAAGTTTCAAAAGATATTTTTTTTGAATTTTTGAAATTTTTAATATAAGGGTATTATGGACTTTTTACATCAAATTTAACTCTGTGATGGACGGTACAACTAAAGGAAACCTTATAGTGGTGACATGCAACTAAAAAAAGTAGAAGGTAGTGACATGCAAAAGTTGCATAGTACATGGTAGTAACCTGCAATTTCCCCTTCATACTATTCTTAGTAATAATAACTTTTTCTGATTCCAATACTATCTTAAAGCCTTTCTTAACAAGTAAGTTAGCCGATACATGATTTTTTCTTAATTCCGGAACATGGAATACATCCATCAAAGTTAACTTCTTTCCCGAAGTAAAGTTTATCTCCACTGTTCCTTTTCCGTGCACACTAGTTGTCATGTAATTTACCATCAGAACTTCTTCCATATCCGTCATTGGTTCAGTTTTGAACATGACTTTGTTGTTACAAACATGAATTGTGGCACCCGAATCGAGCCACCAATCTGTGGAAGCGGTAACTGTCGCCATATGAAGTTAAGTGATCATACCAATCTGCATTTCTGAAACCATTGCAACCAATTTATGCATTTGAGATTCGACCATATTTGCACTATTGTTTGTGCCCGAATAAGAAGGTTTCTTTGAACCATTTTTCCTGAACCTGCAATCAGCCCATAAACGGCTTATCTTTCCACAATGAAAACATGACTTGTCACCAGAAAATTTTTGCTTCTGATATGACTTCTTTTTTAACATATTATCCTTTGTTTTCATCTTTAAATGGTTTGAACCTTTCTTTTTGTGACTTTCAGCCACATAGTTCACTTTGAAACTTAGAAGCACAAAATCTCTAACACGATTTTCAGTCTCAATTTGCAAATGAGTCTGAAATTGCTCTATGGTTGCATTTGATGAATGCAAAAACTTCTTTCTGAAATCATTCCAGGAAGGGGGGAGCTTTTCCAATATTGCTCCAATTTGGAGTGCATCAGGAATCTTAATTTCAAGTTCACTCAAGCGAGAAACTAGAATTTGAAGTTCATGAACTTGATCCGTGATAGTATTTTTATCAACAGTCATAAAAAATTTGAAATAATTCATAGCAACAAATTTGTCAGTACCTCTTTTTTCATTCTTGTATTTCGCCTCCAATGTAGTCCATATTTCTTTAGGAGAATTCAGGTTGCAGTATAAATCGTACAAACGATCAGTAAGAGAATTGAGAATGTACCCACGACACACCAACTCGTCCTCCTTGCGCTTCTTACGCTCCTTCTTTAAGGCTTCAGAATGATCAAGTTTCGGATCAGGAATGATAGTGAGGTCTGCCTCGAGTACGTAGAATATTTTGAGAGCAGTAAGAAAGAAAACCATACGATCCCTCCAACGAGTATAATTGGTTACATTAAAACGAGCCAATTTCGAGTCTGCGTCAATTTGGTCGCTTTGAATTTGAGCCTTCACGGTAGCAGAGAACTCTGTTTCCATAGTAGAATAAATTCCTTACGATTGTTAGAGATATAGTATACTGAAATGAAACTGCAGTAAGGCGTTGACTATACTTTCCGTAAGAAATTTATGCCCCCACTTTATTAGGCATATCCTTCGGAATACAATATTGCATAATAAGCCTTTTATATGTATGTGGAGAGATGTTTCTAATTGTAGTGATTTTGCATTATAAAGAATGTAGTATATACAGCATGAAAAGGTGACCTTTCATGAATAGTCATATTGTTTTGAACAATCGTATCTCATAAATCAGATTCATAATTGAATGTACAAGTGTCCAATTCTTGATTATAAATCATTGTTTCAGAAACAAGACAAATGAATGAACAAGTGTCAAGTTTTCTGGTAATCAATAATTATTATCAACCTATTATAGATTGTCCAACCTTGAACTACACTCTATATGAATAGAGTACAAACTTATATCTATATATACATTACATTTTCTCTTTAATCAATCCATGTAGGATAAACTACAATTACCAAACTCAAATGTTCCAACAGGGGACTCCTAGTCACACACTTGAGTTTTTCTTTGTTGCTCGTGTATAAAGTGATGTGAACCCGGGGTAATATACCTGAATTGAGGCCAAAAGATTAGAAAATGTTGGAGCAGGGTTTCATAATTTCCTTTCTCTCAAATGCTTTGTCGTTCTCCCTCCCCTTTAAAAGGTTTGGATTTTTACTATGACTGCAGAGCTGTTTCTTTTTTTTTTTCCTTTTCTCTTTCTTTTTTTTTTTCTTTTTTTCTCTTTTGCTTCATCTGTCTTCTCTCCTTTTACCCCGAATGAATCCGAGTTTGGGGATCGAGACTTCTCGCCTTTTACCCTGAACACATTCGAGTTGGGGATCGAGAGATACACTCACTCTCTTCTTTTCCAGCAACATCAACCCCGATATATCCCTTTCGAGTTCACGTGCGTACGTGTGTGAGTTTTAAAGTTGGCCATATGCATATAATTTCGCAACCCTTTGACAAATAAGTAAGAACATAATACTTGACTTCCACTAGTCAACCTTAACTCGATATTAATAACTTGACATTTCCACCTTAAAAACACATATTCAAAAACAGTTATGTGATATCTCAACATGCAATGAATCTCGAAGGCAATTGCTCAATAAATACACTACTAGAGTTTTTAGGTAAATCAATAAACAATTTCACAAATATGATGACTCGATTGTGGTGTGTGCTCAAGCACACGCCACACTTAGGGCTTGAATAAGCCCTTGACTCAATAAACTCTATTGTGGTGTGTATGAAGTACACACCACAATTAAGGCCTTACTCGAACTTAAGTTACACTAAAAACATAAAATGGACCAAAATGTGATGTGTACAATTGCTACACACCACACTTAAGACTCTACCAAGTCTTCAACTACTACATGCAAACATTTGGACGAAGGCATTTTCGTCTATGAAAAACAACAATTTTTAACCATTTAATCTTTTCCTTATGTAGGCTGAAGAGATTTCCATTAAACGCATAAAATTTTGCCTCTTCCACAAATTTTCTTTAAAGGGAAAGTGATAAAAATTGTGCGTATAAAGGCACTAAAAATCCCAAATGCATTGAAGCACTTACCCTTTATTTTTTCATAGTTTTTATGCATCGAATGTAAATACGATGCATACGAGAAATAAGGAGAGATGTCACATTTTGTGTAGATATATGCAAACTCCTCTCTCTCATCTTTCTTGACCAGGACCTCTTCTCCATCTTGGAGCACCAAGATAGATCCCATCCCATGCAGCAAGAATTAAGAGTTGAAACAAGAAAAAGTGGAGCCCATGTTTTTGTCTCAACCACATGCTCTGTTACCAATACGCCTTTATGCACGTTGTGGTTCAATACTTTCTCTACTGCCCGGCTTGGCTCCACCAAAATTCCCTGTTGATGTTCATCTTCAACCTCTAGAAGAGGGTTGACTTCAAGCACTCCTTGAGGCAAAGGTAGCTCTTTTCCGGCCTCTTGAGCTTTTGGTGTCTCTTTGACCATTTCATCTTTTATTTCTTCTGAAGATTCATCACCCAGTTTGCCTTCAAGCCAACATATCTCATTCTTTTCCTTTTGCTCATGATCGTCTTTCTTAGACTCATCCAACATCGTGCTAAGTTGCATGAATTCGAGCTCTTCAACTCTCTTTGGCTAATCATTCATCATGTCATTTGGTTCAATGCCATCAGCCCCTTCATGTTTTGTTTCTTGAGAAGAAGTAAGTTGAGATCCACATCAAGCATTTCGAACTCATTTTCGTCCACTTTTGCCCAATTCTCCTGATTAGCCTTAATAGCCTCCCTTTGCAAGGCCCACAACTCAAGTTCTTTGTCTAGAATCTTCATACTTTCTTCACGTTTTCTAGCTCCCTCTTCATTACCTTGCATCCATTCCCTATATATTCTTCTCAATTCTTCTATCCCATCTTGAGGAGGAGGATTATAGAAACCACCTTGCATTTCTTGATTTTCATAGCCTGAGGGGTAGTTGTTTTCTCCATAGAATATTTATTCTTCGTAATAGTAAGGTTCACAACTACTTTAGTGGGGAAGATCATGTGGGTCTCTCTCTTGATAATACGGACTAAAATCTTGGTAATGGTGGGTATTTTGGTAGTATTGGGGTGGTGTTTCTTCATAGTAAAATGATGGAGAGTCATGTATGGATTGGAAATTTGATTGTGGCTCTTGATAAGCGTAATCATATTGGGGCTCTTCTCGATTGGAGTAGTGATCACTTTTCCCGAAATAGATTTTCCGATCACTTTTATACCTTCCTTGATTTCCATACGATGTGGATTGCTCTTGAGGAGCCCACTCGTACTCCGGTCGGCTCGTCTGAAACTCTGGTTGATGATGATTGTAATATGCGCTATAAGACCACTCATGAGAACCGTAATTCTCATTCTATCTAAAGTAGTCTTCTTGTCCATAGTAGCACAAACTCGTCTGGCTCTCTTGGTGATAGGCAAAACTTCTCCACTCTTGCTTCATTAAGATTTGCTCTCCTCCGATGTCTGTGTAAACCTGTCTAGAAATGGTAAAAGCTGACAACACTAGAGGAAGAGAGTTAAAACACACGTGCAATAATCGCAAGCAAAAATGAACTATGTAACAACATATGATATTCAATTTAAAAAAAACTTTCCACTCAAATTAAAAGACAGGAAATTTTAGCATCTAACGCAGAGTTCTACGCCTCCTTTCCCGACACGTGCATCAGACACGATCGTATCAAGAAAATTTATATTTCGGCTAAAATACGGGTTGAATCCACAGAGGCCAAATAGGGGTCTTTTATTTGACTAATTAAAAACACAACTTTTGGGGTTTCGATTTTATAGCCTCAAAGAAGTTGAAAGACTGTTAGTTACAGAATATTACAAGGATAATGGGGATGAAGATGAAATTCAACAATTAAACTAGCAACCACGGGTGCTAGACCGACGGCTTAATGTCAATCCAAGTTCAACGATAAATTAATCAAGCATGCATAAATTGGCCTATGTTGTAAATATATTACCCGTCTCTCGACACTAGATAATACCTAATATTAGACTGACAACCCTCTCAGAAATTATAATCAGTCTTCTACATCATTAAGAGCAATAATTTTCGAACCAAGACATCGACTCTTGGAGATCGACCTCCCGATCCTACTTAGATCCGTTCTTAATCACACCTCTCGGAGCTGATTTCGAACCTATATTATAAATATCAGGTGATCAATTCAACATTCATATAATAAGCACAAAGCAAGGTCAATCTAATCATGCATCAATCAACTAAAATTAAACTTATCATAACATAAAATTGTCACAATATCTAGCACTCATGGTTAGGGTTTATAGCCCATAACCATGGTGCTTAAAGAGAAGTTCATCATACACAAATTCAGTTCAAGAAATGAAGAGGACAATCGAAACCTAAACCCCAATTGGAGTTGGAGAATCATGCACTCTTCAACCGATGTGCTTGTGATGAATCCCTTTCTCCTTGTTGAATCGATATGAGATGGAATAATGGTGATTGGAGCCCCCAAAATCGCCTTGGAACATATCTGAAATCGTTAGTGGTTAGTAGGGGGTATTGACTTCTCAAAATTAAGGCCGAGCTTCAATTTATATAGATTTTCGGGCCTGTGTCGATGGGTGTGGGGGATCGCCAAATCATCGTCACACTATTTCCACATCAAATTGGAAATTTTGGCTTGGATGTGATTTTCATGTGGCCATCGCCACCTGAATTGCCACATGTTTTGCAGCTCGAATTTTGCGGACTTCCAATACAAAAACTTTCTTTACGAGAATTGTTCCTCTTTTCTTTTTCTTCAATTTAGACATATCATTTACTCGATTTTGAGTTTGGATAAGAGTTTTATGGCGTTCACAGGTAAAGTTGCTCTGAAATTCCAAGACCTGTTTTGGTACTGCCTTTGACTTCATTTTTTAACTTCTTCCCATCAAAGTTAGAGAAACCTTCGTTTTAAAGAGTTAGTAGATCACCGAATTATATTTGATGTGATATAAGTTTGGATAAAATCAGCTTAAGTACGAAAACGCTGTGCTCTCTGAAAATTTATGCTGCGATTCTGGTCCATTATCACCTATTCTGCACAATTGCACCGAATATACCCGGAGGCGTAAAGTGGTATAAACGACTCTAAATAGCCACATAATGAGGGAAATTCGGTACTAAATGTGGGCAAAGAGGTGTCAATATGGGCACCGAATGGACCCGCATCAGTTTGACATACTCATCTACGTTGTCCCTAACTGGCTACGAAAGTGGTATGATTGGCTATGAGACGGTTCATATGAGGGATATAGTTGACGGTCAAGAGATTTGTCCCTCGCGAACTAATGAGAACGTTTACACCTGTTGATGAGAATGACTGAGAGGAAATGTGCGGCCGCACTATTGATAAAGATTTATCACAATCAGTCATCTCGACATCAAGAAACAGGTTTGAATAAATAACGGTGACATCTATATGCCTTATGTTCAAACTAGATGTCTAGTGACAAAGGGATTGTGATAGTTACAACAAAAAGGTTAAATGGAATCATCGATCATCATGACCATTGGGTAATCATAATGTATTACTAGATATCACTTATGATGGATGGAGTGAATAGAGATTTGGGTCATTTGTCAATGAAACATGAGCCTATAGGGTCACACACAAAGAGTAAGCCCGAAACATTGGGAGTACGAGTGAAAAGAAGGACACGTGACCACGAAGGGCCACAAGTCTGTGACCAAAGGTTGACCACAAACTGCCCATGTGGCCACAGGCCCGTGGCAAAGGTTGGACATGGGGCCGTGGCGGCTGAGTGACCAAAAGCTTGGCCAGGGGGTAGCTAAATCCACCACGACCACGTGGTGAGTTCGTGGTGACGACATTGTTCAGTTTCTGATTTCCTAATACGAATCAGATTTGTATTAGGCAATCAGGAATTATGAAGCACAAGTTTTAGGGAAAATTCTGAATTAGAAATTCATGATTAAGTAGGATTCTATTGGGAATAAAATCTCTACACCCTATGGCCTATAAATATGATGCATTGGTTGCATGAAACCCTAATGCGATATTCACAACATTAGCAACTCCACTTTAAAACTCCAGATCTAGTTAATTCTTAATTAGATCTAATTTAAGAAGATTAATTCTAGTAGAATAATCTTCGTCAAGTTTCAATCATACCAGTAGAGAGCACATCCCGAAAGAGACGCTTTCGACTAATTCGTGGAGGGTCTACTATGAAAGGAAGTCCCTCACACAAAACTCGACAACTCCATCCCATTGAGATTAACTCCCTCACACAAAACATATGAAAGAAACTTTCAAGCTCTACTATAACATGTCAGCCACAAGTGTGTTGACATACTTTCGAATCATAATCCTAAATATGCATTGAAGTAGCACTTGATAGTCACGTGTCTTCAATATGTAAAAACTTGTCTCCTACATTCACCTTATTCTTTAGACTATCCGTGTAACCACTATGGTACCAGATGTTTGCAATATGTTGAAGTACTTTGACACGATTACTAGCCTTGTCAACATAATTTTCATCTAGGAGCGGTTTAACCAATACTCATCTGTGTCGGCCATAACTCTTGCCGCACCCCCATATCCTAAAGAGTTCTCCATCTTCGACGTCTTTTTAATTTAATCCGTAGTCCTAGAGCGATGCTCATGACGGTGTCACATACATTATTCTATATATGTATCACATCAAGCCCAAATATTACTTGATGAATTTTCTAATAATCAAACTCTGATGGTATGCTTCTTTACGTACAAAATAAGGAATTGAAGTGTCGTCCACTGAACTTTAGATGTAGACTCATATAAGGGTAAGCACGTCACTCTATCATCGTAAGGACTTGAATGCCAGAAGTATAAGGGTGGGCCTCTTATTTTGTCACGCCCAGTAAACACATTTCCCATTATCTGTATGTTTATGCTTTCTCATTACGAACATGTGCACACCTTAACAAGACATTCTCAAATTGATTTGTAAATCTTCAACGGAATCCATGCATATATGGCGTGCTTAGTGGCTTTTTGTCTACACGCCCCTAACATTCGTATACCCAACAAGTCAATTAATAGTCCACGTTACAACAAGACGCGTTTTGAAAGCAACATTCTTGTACCCATCCAATGTGACAACCTTATGATCTCATAATTGATTCAAATCAACGATGAGTGGTCACATTAAGTTATTTAAACATTTAACAGAAAACTTCGTACTAGGTATTCCTTTTTCGTGACAATAAATAAAAGAAAAGTAAGAGGGATCACGACAACAGATCACAGACTCTAAGGTGAGGCACTTGCCCCAAATGAATTAAACTTGTTAATGGCCAGGGCAAGGTGCACGTTTCAAAAGTTTCATGCAAATTCTAGGTAAGTGATGCGGGTGGATTTTACATCTCCATCCCCACCAAATCTCCTCACAATCAACTCAAACTTTCATTTTAGGTAGGTTTTATATCTATTTGATATCATTTGAGCTTACAACGTGTATGTGGTGAATTTGCAGGAAAGTATATTTAAGCAAAAAGAAACTCAAGAGCAAAACCAAGAGCGAATCGAGATGACTAAGAGCAAAAAGGAGCAGTATAGAAGGTTATGACATCTGGTCATGACAAGGGGGTGTCATGCGATGTAGGGGAGATCATCAGAGAGCACTCACAAGAAGCACGAGTCACGACACCCTGTTGTGACTTGGAGTCGTGAGGTGCAGGAAAAGACGACGTGAGAGCATGATTTTGGAGCTGAAGCCACGACACTGAAGTCAAGACATCCCGTCGTGACATCCCATCTTGCAGGGGTAATTACGTTGTAATCCAGAGTCCAAATTGAGCGAAATTTTACATCAAGATAAAGAGCATTGAATGCTCTACAACTTTTAGAATTGAAGTTTGGTCATCAGAGTTCTAGATTGCAAGATATCGACCTATGAAATAGGCTAATGATGCGTGAGCATCTTTACCGGGATTTGAAGACCTTTTCATCTCACATTGAGACTTTTTCAACTCATTTGATAATGAATTATGCATTTATTTAGCTCACTTGGCCTCACGAGTATTTTTAGTATTAGTGTGTAGATTTTAGGACTCTTTAAGAAAATTTCCGGAAATTCTAGAACAGCTCCATGGTCATCGACCACGGGGCCGTGTTCAAGATCAGGGTTCCTCGCGGTCCCATTTCGTGGACATCGTTCACAGGGCCGTGGTCAATTTCGGGGTTCATCGAGCACGGGGTCAAGGTCAATTTTGGGGTCCCTCGGTCTCATTTCGTGGTCATCTATCACGGCCCCCGTGTTCAACTACCACTGCCCCCTTGGTCAACACCCAGTCAAACTCCACTTCGAATCGTGTAAACACGTGGGCAAGGAGTGTCCGGAATTTACGAAACACGATTGACCATGGCCCCCGTGGTTGTGGTGAAAAATCACACTATAAAATTACCCAGCCATTTCTAAAAGGGGAAAAATTACAACACATTTTGAGAGAAAAGGCACAAAAATCATAGAGAGATGAAGACTTGGTAGAGGTGATTCAACGAGAAGAAGGCAAAATCAAGGCGAGAGAAAGATTGGAGAAGGCCAGATTCATGTACTGAACACTTGAACGGGGTTTTACCTTTTCTTTTCCTTCTCTTTATGATTCTCACGTACTTTGCCTTTGATTCAATTAATTGAATTGTTGTATTGTTCTTCATTTTTCTTTGAAGAATGAATGATTCTAGTAGTTTGTGATGTGTAATTTTCATTCTATCGAATTAACTTATTCAAGAGTTGTTAGAGTTTTGTGATTTAGGGCTTGAATTTGTATGATGGGTTAGAGACATTTTTATTGTAGATTATGCATATAGCTCCGAGTAGGGTTTATTTAATCTTTTGTACTTAATGTTGCATCTCCTTTACTGAATAATGTGTGATCGATTTTATAGGTTTTAGTTGGGAAACAAAACTTGTAAATGGATTTGAAAAGATTAGAGCTTGGGTTAAATTCTTCCTAGTGATAGCATTTTTGTGCCCTAGTCCAATTGCTAGTAGTCTATAAATGTTTATGTATATTAATCATCGTTTGTAATAAATAAAACAACTTTGTATTACTTATGTGTTGAAGTAATATGTTGAGCATGATCTGATTTATGACCACTAAAGTAGTAGAACCATAAATCTGTACGGATCACACTTAACAAGTCCCTGGTCAAAATGCTTCGATTGAAGTGACCAATATAAGGATGGTTCTCAATGATGTAGTTCTGCTTATCACAGGGATGTGGGATCCCGGAATCATATTATAGATATCATGAGGTGATTGGTATCGGACGACCCGCTTTGAATAGTGTTTCATAGATTAATCCATGAACATATTCAAATGTGCTAGCTTGTCACAATATCCTTAGACCAAGGAGTCTTTGTGATCGCTATGCGATCGACGTACGGATTTCACTTGCGCCTAACGCTTTCCATAACTTGATTGCAATAACGGGCATGATTGGGTGGCGGAACGGATTGCATGAGTGACACGAAAAATGGCTAAGGGATTTATCCCTCGTACTACGGTATGAGAAAGATATTCGTTTAGGACACTTGATCGAGAGTGACTAAGAGGAAGTGCATGGCCATTCCAGTGATACGAGTTATCAGTTCTCAGTCATCTCGCATATCAAGTAACGATGATTGATTAAACAAGGATGATGACTCTATGCCTTGTGATCAATCAGGATGTCTAGAGATAATAGGATAAGGACTTGTACGCACAAAGTTAAATCGAATCATCGATCATCATGCACCTTGGGTAATCATAATGTCTTACTAGAGGCCACTTATGATGGATCGGGCAAGAGAGATCTCTTGAGCCGATCTGCCAACGGTGGCATGAGCCTAGAGGGTCACACACATACAGTATGGATAACTTGAGACAAGAAAAGATTGACGTTTCTTGAGGAGCAAGACATGGCCAAAAATGAGGGTTTTAGGCCATGGGTTCGGTTTTGTGAGAATGAATAGCGAATCGAGAAAACTGAGTTTTTCGTCGATATAGCGTCGGATAATTTTTGGACACGGCACGCGACCGCATGGGCGAGCCCATTGGACTCGGCCCATGAGGTCACTAGGCCGGCCCATCAAAGGCCCAATAAGCATGGCTTGGCCAGCCCACTTGGTGGGGCCAAGTATGGGGGCCACACACCATGCTTAGTTGGTGTTGTTGATTATGATGAAAAGTGATTTGTGGGATTAGGTGGTGACTTACTTTTTAACCCATGCCTTCATCATTTGTTACTTTATCAATCAACTTTAATATATGATTAAGTATACAAAATATTACAACACAAGAGAAGGCTCTCATTTTCTCTCTCTCTCTCTCATAGTGGCCGCCCATTCCTTCCCTCCCTCTCCCTTCCTTTGCTCTCTTGTTCTTCACACTGTAGTTCTAGTAGGCTAAATGTGTTGGATCAAAAGGATCATCCTCTTTGTGTGGACTTGCTCTAGAGAAGGAGATCATCTTGTTCTTCTTTCTTGATTAAACAAAACTAAATGGTAAACTCTTGTGGAATAGTTTTTGCCTTGATATTTAATGGTTTATGTTCTTGGACAGATTTTGGAGTTTATATTGTTGTTGCTTCTGCTATTTTGGTCATCTTGATAGCTCCAAAACCCTACAGTGGTATCAGAGGGTGGTTAACTCTCTTGATCTTCGTTTGTTGAACTTATTTCGGTTTTGTTATGATTTACATGTCATATTTTTTGTTTACATGATTTTAATGCTTTTATGGGTTAATTGCATGAGATATGTTAATTTTGAAAAATGTATTAAATTTGGAATTTTTTCGGATTTTTATTGGATTTGTCGGGTCCGAAACGGGATTCTCGGGGAGCCGAATTGGAGATACCGAACGGAGGTCACCGGAGGCCGGGGTTGGCCGGCGGTGACCAGGGCCTTCTTCGCTCTTGGCCGAGGCCGAGAGAGGAGGCAAGCCCGGTTTGGGTTTTCAAAAGCCCAAACCGGGCCGTGGATTTAGGCTCGGCCCAATGGGCTTCGGCCCGAAATGGTTTGTGCACGGGGAGCCGAATCCGTGGCACAAACTGTTAGGTCCCGGGGCATCCTAATTACGTTCATGGCAGCGGAAGCAACCTATAAACCGCCCCTAACCTGCGCAAGATCAACTACCAAGTTAGATCCTTAGGAAATCGAGTTTTCGGGTATTACCAGAATTTGCCCGGCAGAAAACCGAGACTTTGAAGCTCTATATCTCGAGCTACAGATTTCCAATTGCTTCGGTTCTTTTTTTAGATTAAACCTCAGCCAATTCCCTACATCTTTTGTGTTTTGCTCTAAACCCAGTTCGGACGAGAAGACCTCCGTCTGGAGCAAAACATTTTTCCCGTCTCGCTGGACAGACTCTGCGGACCAGTCTGCTTCTCGGCCTTGTATCTCCTAAACCAGCCCTCTTTTTGAAAATCAGTATTTCACAAAGGTTGTAGCTTGGACTTATCTTTCCAACGCCGTAAGTTTCAGGTCAATCGGAGCTCGGACGAAGCGGCTATGGCTCACGCATTATCGGTCATCGGAACTGGACAATCTGGACAGTTTCTCCATTTTGCATTTAGTCTTCGTTGAATCGATAAAGAAGAACGTTCGGATCTTCTTCTCTAAAGCAAGTCCACACCAAGGGGATGATCTTGATGATCCCTCACTTAATTGCCTACTAGAACAATTAAATGAAGAACAAGAGAGCAAAGAGAGGAGAGAGTTGTGTGATTCTTGAATTAATGAATGAATGCTAGATATTTCAATTCATCATCAGACAAGCATGGGTCAAAAGTGATTGGTATGGGCTTAAATGTGCTTTAACCCATACCCCTTAAATCACTCACCTCTTAATCCACAATCACCAACTAAGCATGGTGTTGTGTGGCCCCCACACATGGACCCACCATGTGGGCCGGCCATGAGGTCTTGTTGGGCCCTTAATGGGCCAGCCATGAGGCTTCATGGGCCGAGCCCAATGGGCCCTCCCGTGTTGTCTCATGCCGTGTCCAAAAATCGCCCGACCCTTTTGTCGTCACTTATCAAACAAAGTCCGACGCGATATCGACGAAAAATTCAATTTTTCTCGATTCGCTAATTATTCTCTCAAACCGAACCTATGGTACAAAACCTCCAGTTTTTTCCATATATTACTCCTCAAGAAACATCAATGTTTCCTTGTCTCAAGTTATCCGCCTTGTATGTGTGTGACCCTCTAAGCTCATGCCACCGTTGGCAGATCGGCGCAAAAGATCGCTCTTGCCCGATCCATCATAAGTGGTCTCTAGTAAAACATTATGATTACCCAAGGTGCATGATGATCGATGATTCGACTTAACCTTTGTGCGTACAAGTCACCATCCTGTTATCTCTAGATATCCCGATTGATCACAAGGCATAGAGTCGTCTCCCTTGTTCAATCAATCATTGTTACTTGATATGCGAGATGGCTGGGAACTGATAACCCGTATCATTGGCATGGCCATACTCTTTCTCTCAGTCAGTCTCCATCAAGAGGCCTTCTAACGGATATCTTTCCCATACCGTAGTATGAGGGATAAATCCCTTAGCCGTCTTTCGTGTCACTCATGCAACCCGTTCCGCCACCCAATCATGCCGTTTATAGCAATCCTTTTATAGAAAGCGTTTGGCGCAAGTTAAAGCCGTACGTTCATTGCATAGTGATCACAAAGACTCCTTGGTCTAAGGATGCCGTGACAAGCTATCGCATTTGAATATGTTTATGGCTTAATCTATGAAAACACTATTCAAAGCGGGTCGTCCGATATCAATCACCTCATGATATCTATGATATGGTTCCAGGATCCCTCATCCCAATGACAAGTAGAACTACGTCATTAAGAACCATCCTCATACTGGTCGCTTCTTAGGAAGCATGTTTTGACCAGGGACTCGTTAAGTGTGATCCGTACAGATTTATGGTTCTACTACTTTAGTGGTCATAAATCAGATCATGCTTAACATATTACTTCAACACATAAGTAATACAAAGCCGTTTTATATATATGTTACAAACGATGATAATGTACATAGACGTTTACAGGCTAATAACAATTGGACTAGGGCACAAATGCTATCAATCTCCCACTTGCCCCTAGTTCCAATCTAAGTCCCAGTCTATACCCATTGACCTAACATGTTTATCATGTTTTGCTCGTGGAAGAGCCTTGGTCAAGGGGTCGGCTGTGTTATCATCAGTTGCAACGTAGTGGATCTTCACGTCACCTTTTAGCAACAATGTCGCGGATGATGTGATACTTTCTGAGTACATGTTTGGATCTGTCATGTGCCCTGGGTTCCTTAGCTTGCGCAATGGCCCCGGTGTTGTCACAATATAAGTCTACTGGGTTAGATGGGTTTTTAATTACACCTAACCCAGCCATAAAACTCCTGATCCATACAACCTCTTCTCCCGCTTCGGATGCGGCAATGTACTCAGCTTCGGTCGTAGAGTCGGCAATGGTGTCCTGCTTCTTGCTTTTCAGCTGAAAGCTCCACCGTTCAACATAAACATATAACCCAGCTGACTTTTTAAGTCATCGGGGTCTGCCTGGAAAACTAGCGTCAACATATCCTTTGACGACTAGATCATCATTTCTTCCCCCGTATACAAGAAAAGCGTCTTTGGTTTTTCTCAAAATCGAGAATCGCCTTGACGGCAATCCAATGTTCCTCACCGGGTTCGGACTGATGTCTACTGGTACAGCTTAGGGCAAACGAGACATCCGGTCTCGTACATATCATGGCACACATTATGGACCCTATAGCCGAAGCATATGGGATCTCATTCATTCTTGCTAGCTCTGCAGGTGTCTCAGCACACTACTTCTTGCTTAGCTTTATGCCATGACGCATGGGCAGCAGTCCTTTCTTTGAATCTTGCATCGAGAATCTTCTCAATATTTTGTCTATGTAGGTGCTTTGACTTAAGCCCAAGACCCGCTTGGCACTGTCTTTATATATCTTGATCCCCAAGATGTAAGAGGCCTCGCCTAAGTCCTTTATTGCGAAACACTCACCTAACCAAGTCTTTGTTAAGAGCAAGGTAGGGACGTTGTTTCCAATGAGCAGTATGTCATCAACATAAAGCACCAAGAAGACTACTTTGCTCCCATCTGCCCTTTCATATATATGCAAGGTTCATCATCGTTCTTGATGAAGCCAAACTGTTTCACAACTTCATCAAAACGTTGATTCCAACTATGAGATGCTTGCTTCAAACCATAAATTGATTTGAGCAACTTGCAAATCTTTCCCTTATTCTTAGGATCCTCAAAACCCTCAGGCTGGGACATATAAACGTCCTCAGCTAACCTCCCGTTGAAGAAGGCGGTTTTGACGTCCATTTGCCATATCTCAAAATTGCTACGGCAAGTAGAATGCGGATAGATTTGACCATAGCTACTGGAGAAAAGGTCTCTTCATAGTCAATTCCGTGGATTTGCCTATAACCTTTTGCTACCAGTCTTGCTTTATAGGTCTGAGGTTTGCCATCCATGTCCATCTTTATTTTAAAGATCCATTTACACCCAATGACTTTTACGTCAGGGGTTTGATCCACCAAGTCCCACACTTGATTATCTGACATGGATTGCATTTCTTCCCTCATGGCTTCCAGCCATTTCTCAGAGTCGGTTCCGTCCTTATTAACTGTAGCTATTGGTTCTTGCTCAACAACTACTTCTGGTGGTCGTCCAGTGGTTCCTGAGTGACCATCTCATCTAGAAATTCATTAAGATGAACAGCCCTCTCACTGACTGTCTTGGAAATAAATTCTTTTTCCAAGAATGTCCCACCTCGATTATGAATGCGGCCGTTTGCAGAGCGTAACCCCAGAAAGAGATCGGGAGATCAATGAGACTTAACATCGATCGAACCATATCAAACAATGTCCGATTCCTTCGCTCGAACACACCATTGAGTTGCGGTGTTCCTGGCGGAGTCCACTGAGATAGTATTCCACTTTCTATAAGAAACTCTTCAGATAAGTATTCTCCACCTCGATCAGAAAGGAGTGCCTTGATACTTTTTCCGAGTTGGTTTTCTACTTCAGTCCTAGACTCCTTGAATTTATCAAAGGCTTTGGACTTATGTCTTATGAGATAGACATAATCATATCTACTGAAATCATCAGTAAACGTGATAAAGTAGCCTAAACCACATCTGGCTGGTGTACTCATTTAGTCCACATACGTTTGTATCAAAGGTATTAACTCTCTTGATCTTCGTTTGTTGAACTTATTTCGGTTTTGTGATGATTTACATGTCATATTTTTTGTTTACATGATTTTAATGCTTTTATGGGTTAATTTCATGAAATATGTTAATTTTGAATAATATATTAAATTTGGAATTTTTTCGGATTTTTATTGGATTTGTCGGGTCCGAAACGGGATTCTCGGGGAGCCGAATTGGAGATACCGAACGGAGGTCACCGGAGGCCGGGGTTGGCCGGCGGTGACCAGGGCCATCTTCGCTCTTGGCCGAGGCCGAGAGAGGAGGCAAGCCCGGTTTGGGTTTTCAAAAGCCCAAACCGGGCCGTGGATTTAAGCTCGGCCCAATGGGCTTCGGCCCGAAATGGTTTGTGCACGGGGAGCCGAATCCGTGGCACAAACCCGTGATCCAATATTTCGAAAACTTTTAAATTTGATCGGTTTCGATTAACCGTTTTTCGAAAAGGTCCAGTTTCGATAAACCCAACCAAGCAACTTGGCAAAATTAAAACCGAAATATTGCATATTATTTGATGACATGTTTATGTGATAACATGTTGGATGATGTGATGAAATGTATGTGAAATTCTGAATCGTAGCCAAGTCAGGAAGTCGAACACAAAGTCTTTAACTTGTGTATCGACTTCTTGTGGAAATCGTAAGCAAAGTAATAGACAGATAATAATAACGACACCAGAGATGTTTACCCAGTTCGGTGACTCCGTACCTACGTCTGGGGACACTTTGCCAGTGGAAAGGTTTTTCACTATCAGGTAGTCAATAGTACAACTTCAAGCACCAACTAGGTATCACACAAGCTATTGTCCTAAGCTACTATAGATCTCACCGTGAATCACCTCGACCAGGAGCCTCTCCCCCTGTCTTTGAGATTCCCTCAATTCCACCCTTCGAGCAAGCCTATGCTCGGTGTCGCTGTCTTCTTGGACGGGGTTGTGAATCTTCAATCACAAAAAAAACCCTAACCGGTCCAAACACTTCAGTCTTCGCGACTTGATCTTTGATCGGAGCAAAGACTCGTTCTATCAAATCTTACTCAGCCTCTCAACACGCCGATGGTGCACGGTTAAGAGCTCTGAGAAATCTTGCAGTGTTAGAACAAGAACGGATGATCTGCTAATGGGAAGCCAAGGGCTTTTTATAGCAGCTCACATTCCTAATCCTTCTCGGATCAGGAACAGGAAAGTCAGGCAAGTTGTTGCCGCCTTCCATGACAGCTGGAAGTCGTCTTGCCTGTTCTGACTTCCTGATGAAATCAGGCAAGTCAAGTTGCCGCCTATTGCTGACGTGTAACTGCCAGCTGGAAGTCGCCTGATTTGTCGACGTCACTCTCTTGCGCTCCAAGTCTTTCGTGGCGCTTTTCTTCTTTCGCTCCAAGCTTCGTCGAAATAGGAAAGCTTCAGACTTTCCTAATCTGGACCGTAACAAGTCGCTCCACATGTCATGTAACTTGTTGCACGACTTCTTACATTTGCGCTAAAAAATCATGCCAACAATTAAACGTAGCAACAATCTCCCCCTTTGGCAATTTTTTAGGCAAACACCTTTTTAAGCCCATCGTCATCTTGTGGCAGTTACGCACAACAAGTAATGAGACTTCTTTCTCCAAGCAGGCACACCGTCGTCACCTTGAGGCTGGTACGCACACAGCAAGTTATGTTACTTCCGAAGCGACTTCTTGTGCGGCTTCTGGTTTATCTTCTGGAGCAGCTTCTGGAGCGGCTTCTGGAGTAGCGTCTTCTGGAGCAGCGTCTTCTGGAGCGGCGACTTCTGGCGAAACTTCAGGTGTAGCTTCCGGCGTAACTTCTGTCGTATCACATTTATCTCCCCCTGTTTGTCTTATAATATTGCCAAAGGCAATCCTACAACGAGATTTGACTAAACAGCAGGGTAAAAAGCCAGCTCACACCATGAGCAAAATAAACAGCTCAAACATGAACAAATATCCAGCTCAAACATGAGCAAAATATCCCAAAAATAAAAAGTCATAATGTGCGGAAAATAACTCGAACAGACCCCGAGGATTTAAAAGTGTGTGTGGAACAGAGTTATCATAGCAAATTCAGAGAAATACTAAAACGACGTGGAGTCGTCAACATCTTCTTCAGCAGCAGCAGCAGTGTGGAGGTCATTGAGCAGAGCTTCACAGGCGACTTTGCGGGTTGATAGCATCGCAATTGACTTCTCCGGATCATCGATCATCTCCACCAATTCTTCCTCCATCCTAGAGCCAATTGGTCCTGAGGGTCGAGAGCTTGATCCAGCTCCTGATGCTTTGGCCATAGGAAGTCCGAGGTCCTTCAACTGCTTCCCTTCGAAGTTCTTGAGGTTGATAGCAAGGGGCAGTGGCTTCTTACCCGGAATATCCGATTCTCGAACAATGTGAGGACATTGTTGGAGAAGGATACCGGTGATCAGTGAAGGAAACCCGATAGGGAGTTTGATAGCACATGATTTGGCGTGCTTGACTAGGTGTTCAATAACATAAGCGCCAAAATCAAGGGAAGACTGCGTACCTATTTGGTAAATGAGTTTAGCCAGCTCGGTTTTGATGCTTGACCCATGCGTAGAAGGTGCCCAATTAGCCAGACCAATGCAGTAGAGAATTGAATATTTTGCTGTAAGCTCGGTAGCTGCAATGGTGTCTTTGACGGGCCAGACCTTCTTTCGTCCTCCAGTGATCTCGACCGCTACTTTGTTCAAGTGCGGGACTTCTGGAGTGACTTCTGGGTCTTCTCTGCCAAGATAGGCATTGATGGTTGAGGCAGAGATTTCAAAGCATTCTCCCCGAACAAACACCTTTCTGTATTCAGCGTCTTCTGGTTCATCAAACTCGTTTGACAGGTTGACAATAAATTCCTTGACCAGTGCTGGGTAGAATGGCCCAATATTTATGACGGTGTTGGTCAGACCTGCTCTTCGGATAAGTTCTACAATCAAGTTTATCCCCTGCGCTTCTGTGGAGAGTTCTTTTTCTGGATAAATCTTCCGCTGGTAAACATACTGCCACTTAACTGCGTTTTCTACAGAGTGGAAAGAGACATTGTCTGTAGGCGCTTTAGGCACATACTTGGGGAGTTTCTGCCCTCCCATCGCCTTTTTGACTCGTGGTAGCACCATCTGGGTGTCTTCTTCTTCAGATTCCTCTTCTTCAGGAACAGATGTTGCTACAGTAGTCAGTGACTTCCTTCTTGACTTCTTCGGCTGTTTGGACGCCGATGCTCCTCCTTTCTCTGTGGCTTTCCTCTTTGGGGTCAATCTCTTCTGAATTTGAGGTTCTTCTTCTTCATCAACCAACCTTCGTGTTGGTAGCTTCCTTCTCTTAGCCCTTTTGGGCACAGCTTCTTCCTTTTCCATGGTTTCAATGTCGACACTTTCTTCGATGTTGACAAGTTCCTCTAAAGGTTGAGTGACTTCAGGAATGGCTTCAGGATTTTCATTAAGCCCTGAATCACTGTTCGGGGTGACATAGGAACTTCCTTCTTTCTGCAAGTCCTCGTTTAGAGGGGATTTCTCTGGTGCGGGTGTCGACTTAGAGGGGCTGGATTGGTCCTTGGTCCTAGTGCCGTGGACTTCAGGAACAAGGGTTTCTAAACCCTCTACAGGCAGGCTTTTATCTTTGGTGTTTTCGTTAGGGAGGATAGCAGATTTACCATGTGTTGGAGTCGGAGTAGAGAGAGAAGCTTCTTCTTCTATGTTCGCAGAATCGGCTAAGGTATCGTCCTTCTCAACGACGGGAGTTGCGTCTTCAGGTGTGATCGTTGGGGGTGAACTTGTTACTACCTGAGGTGCTGCCGAACTTTCCCCTGAGACTTTTCCTCCTCGGATCCTCACTCCATGCTTGTTTCTCGTTGATTTGGAGGCCGACAATTTCTTGGCAATAACTTTTGCCCTCATTTTTGCTCGTAGCGCTTTTTAGACAGATGGTATTCGTCCGCTTCGAGTACCAACCATTTGGCTAAAAGCTAGCTAGGATTTGTTCTTTAAGAGGAGTGAACAGAATTTTTGCAGAAATTTTTATTTGTGGTGCCCTAGCGATTTCAAATGGTGGAGGAGGTACAGAGTCTTTTCTGCGTGGGAGTTGAATAGAATGATTTCTGATAGGTGGATTGTAAGAGTGTAATCATTCTTAAAATTCAAATAAGACTAACGGGCTTTTGATAAAAGAATTTGGGCCCGGCTTGATTTTGTGGACCCTGTTTGGTCCTGATCGAGAGAGAGAGTAAAATAACCTAAAAGCTCTCCCTCTTCTTGCTTGACTTCTGACTATTCTAGACAGCAAAGTCTGAGGGTTGACCTCAGACTTTCAAACCTGGTTGCATCTAACGCCTTTGTAAAGATGTCTGCGACTTGTTTCTCAGTGGGTAGGTATTCGAGCTTTATTTTCTTGTCTTCTACAAGCTCTCGAATAAAGTGGTCCCTGATGTCAATATGCTTTGTCTTGCTATGTTGCACTGGGTTCTTCGAGATGTTGATTGCACTGATGTTGTCACAAAATGAAGTCATGACTTCTTGCTTGACTCCATACTCTGCCAACATTTGTTTCATCCAAAGAAGCTGAGTACAGCTACTTCCGACTGCAATATATTCGGACTCAGCAGTAGACAAAGCAATACAATTTTGCTTTTTGCTGAACCACGATACAAGATTGTTCCCCAGGTAGAAACAACCTCCGGAGGTGCTTATTCGATCTGGTGTGCTTCCCGCCCAGTCAGCATCACAATATCCAACCAGAGTAGGAGAGGTATCAAAGGAATATAGCAAATCCAATTCAGAGGTTCCCGAGATGTACCTTATGATCCTTTTTGCATGAGCCAAGTGACTGACTTTTGGATTGGCTTGATATCGAGCACAGACTCCCACAGAGTAAGCGATGTCGGGTCGACCTGCTGTTAGATAGAGGAGACTTCCTATTATGCTTCGATAAAGACTTTGATCAACTGGTTCTCCCATCTCGTCCTTTGTGCACTTGTCATGTGTGGCAATAGGGGTCCTCTTGTGCGAAGCCTTTTCTAACCCGAACTTCTTGACAATGTTCTTTGCGTATTTGCTTTGGGAGGTAAATATTCCATCTGACATCTGCTTGATCTGGAAGCCTAGGAAGTATGTGAGCTCACCGACCACTCATCTCAAATTCAAACTGCATATGTTGGACGAAACGTTCCACCATCTTGTCTGACTTCCCTCCAAATACAATGTCGTCGAGATATATTTGAGCAATCATGATGTCCCTTCCTTCCTTCTTCACAACGAGAGTTTTGTCTACTCCCCCTCGAATATAACCATTATGTACAAGGAATTGGGTAAGACGTTCATACCATGCTCGTGGAGCTTGTTTGAGTCCATAGAGAGCTTTCTTTAGCTTGTAGACATGGTTTGGAGAGTCATGGTCTTCGAATCCCTTTGGTTGGGCTACATAGACTTCTTCGTTCAGATTTCCATTGACAAAGGCACTCTTTACATCCATCTGATAGAGTTTGAAACGCAGATGGCATGCGATGCCGAGAAGAAGTCGTATGGCTTCCAATCTGGCTACCGGAGAAAAAGTTTCTTCAAAGTCGACTCCTTCGACTTGTGTGTAGCCTTGAGCCACCAGTCTTGCTTTGTTTCGAGTGATGTTTCCTTGCTCGTCAGACTTGTTTTTGAATATCCATTTTGTCCCGATGACATTGACATTGTCAGGTTTGGGTACAAGTTCCAAGACTTCATTCCTTGCAAACTGAACCAATTCTTCTTGCATCGCGCAAACCCAGTATTCATCATTGATGGCCTCTTGTATATTCTTTGGCTCAATTTTGGAAATAAAGCAGATGTTACCTATCATCTCTTGGTTGTAAAAGAGATGCCTTTTGTCGAGTCCGAACGCCCTCATTAATGTCTCCAATTACATCCTGGGGTGGATGATTCTTCTGAATTCTTCTTGACGGAGCTCTTTGCCTTATAGGGGATGCATCTTTATCCGGGATAGTTGGGCTTTCGTCTTCAGACTCTTTGTTGCGCTCATCGTCTTTGACTTCTAGTCTGACTTCTTCTGAGAGATTTAGGACTTCTTCGTCCTCGTCACTTGGTTGCTCGTTATTGTCATCAATCACGACATTGATGGATTCCATGATAGTCCGGGTGCGTTTGTTGAATACACGAAAAGCCCGACTATTTCTGGAGTATCCGAGGAAGATGCCTTCGTCGCTTTTAGGATCCAATTTGCGAGTATGTAGCAGACTGATCCAAAGACATGGAAGTATTTGACATTCGGCTTGATCCCCCTCCATATTTCATAAAGAGTGAGCGAAGTTCCAGGGCGGAGGGTCACTCTATTAGGAATATGGCATGCCGTATTCAAAGCTTCAGCCCAAAAGTGCTGCGGGATGTCTTTGGCTAACATCATGACTCGTGCCATCTCTTGAAGAGTGCGATTCTTCCTTTCAACGATCCCGTTTTGCTGAGGAGTGATGGGAGCAGAAAATTCGTGTGCAATTCCTTCAGCATCACAAAAGTTTGCGAAGTTGATGTTTTCAAACTCCTTTCAATGATCGCTCAGAAGTCGGACGAATTTCCCAATGATTTCTCCTTTTTCTTGTTGAACTCTTCGACATAAGGCTTCAAAGACTGAGTAGGTATCTGACTTTTCTCGAATAAAGTCTACCTAGGTGTACCTCGAGAAGTCGTCTACACATACAAATATGTACTTCTTCCCTCCTAAACTTTCTACTTGCATGGGTCCCATAAGGTCAACATGAAGAAGTTCTAGAACACGAGAAGTAGTAAGATATTGTACCTTCTTGTGTGACGTCTTGACTTGTTTTCCAATCTGGCATTCTCCACAGATCTTTCCTTCAATGATCTTGAGGTTGGGGACTCCAATGATTGCTTCTTCAGAGAGAATCTTTTGCATACTCCTCAAATTGATGTGACCAAGTTTTTGATGCCATAGTTTTGTCTCTTGAGCTTTGGATAAAAGGCACTTGGTTGGCAAGGTACTGACTGTTGGAAACCATAGATAACAGTTGTCAAGGGACCTGTGGCCTGTCATGACTTCCTTCTGTTGTTCGTCTTTGACCGAGCACTTGTCACGAGTGAAGTGGACATCCAGATTTAAATCACATATTTGGCTTATGCTGATGAGATTTGCTGTGAGGCCTTCTACTAGTAGAGCTTCTTTCAGACATGGAGAGTTCGGAAGATTGAGTTTTCCTTTCCCGAGCACTCTAGCTTTTACTCCATCTCCAAAAGTGACGAGGCTATTTGTGCATGGTATTAAAGTGACCAAGAAAGAGCTATTACCCGTCATATGTCGAGAGGATCCACTATCGAAGTACCAATCGTTGCTGGTTGAGGCCTTTAAAGCGGTGTACGCGATGTTAGCTCGATAGTTGACCTCTTTGACTCGCCATTCCTTCCGTGGTTGGCTATTCTTGATGGTGGTCCTTTTCTTGACCAAGCTCTTCCCATATAGCTGATAGCAGAAGGGTCGAATATGTCCTCTTCGTCCACAGTGATGACAAACCCAGTTGTGTCTTTTGGTCTGGGTTTTTGAAGCGACCAGAGTAAGAAGTTTTTTGGTCCCTTGGTTAGCCGTGAAGTTAGGTGACTTCTGACGGGGCTTCTGGGCGACGGACTTCTGAGGGACGAAGATGGTGTGTGATGATGAGGCATCTTTTGAATATCCAAGTCCTTCCATATTCCTGGATGGTTTCCCGATTGAAAGGATTTGATCTAGAGTGTCAGTGCTTGGATTCATCATCTTCACTGACTTCGTGACTTGCTCTTACTCGCCTTTTAGTCGAGCAACTTCCTTTTTGAGATCAACAGTTGTCTCGAGAAGTCTTGACTTGTCTTCATTAAGAGTAAGAATGAGAGCATTCTGTTTTTCGATTACCTGAGAGTCTTCAAGCCATTTGACATACCATTCGTTGTAAGCATTGTTGAGAGTCTCATCAGATAGCTCATCATCAGAGTCATACTTCTTTAAGCTTTCAGCTGGTTGATCTATTGTGGAGGAAGTGAAAGCGACATAGTTACTTGTATGCTCAAGGTCACTGTCTTCCTCATCTTCATCGTCAGTTAGAGAGGCATTGAATCCCTTCTTCTGTTTCTTTAAGAAGTTGGGACATTCTCTCTGCATGTGTCCATACCCCTCACATTCAAAGCACTGAGCTCCTTTACCTGATCGTTCTCCTCATCCTCCATCGTTAGCTGCGTTGTCGAGCTTCTGAAACTTGTGCTGTGGCTTGTCTCTGACTTCTCGGGTGACTTTTCTTCCTGTCATATGGCCAAATCTTTTCATGACTTTATTGTAGTTTTTGGCCAGCATGGCGATAGTTTCCTCAATGTCACTATTCGACTCAGTGTGCGTTGAGTTCTTCTGATTAGAACTTTTGGAAGCCACACCTTTATGTTTCTTCTCGATATGAGGTAGGGAGAGCTCGAAAGTCATTAGTGAGCCATGAGCTCATCAAACTTCAGTGTCTTCAAGTCATGGACTTCTTCGATGGCGGTGATATTTATTTTGAATCTGGGACTTAGAGCTCTCAGCGTCTTTCTGACCAAATCTTCATCGGTCATAGGCTTGCCAAGTGAATATGATTTATTGGCCAGATCCTTGATGCGCACATTAAACTCCGCAATAGTCTCGTCGTCATTCATGGTTAGAGCCTCAAAGTTAGTCGTGAGGTACTGTAACTTCTGCTCTTTGACTTTAGAAGTACCCTCGTAAGCAACAACAAGCGTGTCCCAGGCAATTTTGGCACTTGTGCATGTGTTTATGAGTCGAAACACATTCTTGTCTACTCCATTAAAAATAGCATTGAGTGCACGAGAATTACCTAGGGCGGCTTCATCTTCTTCCATGCTCCACTCCTTTTCTGGTTTGATTTCCATGAGCATCAGCATAGTAAGGTTCCTCCCATCCATTGACGATAGACTTCCAGGTTTTGCTGTCGAGGGACTTCAAGAAGGCACACATCCGTGCTTTCCAATATCCAAAGTTTGTTCCATCGAGCACCGGTGGACGATTGACAGATCCTCTGATACCAATTGAAATTCTGAATCGTAGCCAAGTCAGGAAGTCAAACACAAAGTCTTTAACTTGTGTATCAACTTCTTGTGGAAATTGTAAGTAAAGTAATAGACAGATAATAATAACGACACCAGAGATGTTTACCCAGTTCGGTGACTCCGCACCTACGTCTGGGGGCACTTTGCCAGTGGAAAGGTTTTTCACTATTAGGTAGTCAATAGTACAACTTCAAGCACCAACTAGCTATCACACATGCTATTGTCCTAAGCTACTATAGATCTCACCGTGAATCACCTCGACCAGGAGCCTCTCCCCCTATCTTTGAGATTCCCTCAATTCCACCCTTCGAGCAAGCCTATGCTCGGTGTCATTGTCTTCTTGGACGGGGTTGTGAATCTTCAATCACAAACAAAAACCCTAACCGATCCAAACACTTCAGTCTTCGCGACTTGATGTTTGATCGGAGGAAAGACCCGTTATATCAAATCTTACTCAGCCTCTCAACACGCCGATGGTGCACGGTTAAGAGCTCTGAGAAATCTTGCAGTGTTAGAACAAGAATGGATGATCTGCTGATGGGAAGCCAAGGGCTTTTTATAGCAGCTCACATTCCTAATCCTTCTCGGATCAGGAACAGGAAAGTCAGGCAAGTTGTTGCCGCCTTCCATGACAGCTGGAAGTCGTCTTGCCTGTTCTGACTTCCTGATGAAATAAGGCAAGTCGAGTTGCCGCCTATTGCTAACGTGTAACTGCCAGCTGGAAGTCACTTGATTTGTCGACGTCACTCTCTTGCGCTCCAAGTCTTTCGTGGTGCCTTTCTTCTTTCGCTCCAAGTTTCGTCGAAATAGGAAAGCTTCAGACTTTCCTAATCTGGACCGTAACAAGTCGCTCCACATGTCATGTAACTTGTTGCACGACTTCTTTCATTTGCGCTAAAAAATCATGCCAACAATTAAACGTAGCAACATTATGATGCATTAATAGCCCATTAGAAATTTATAGCATTCACGGTTTGCACATCGTTAGTATTAGGGTGTAATTATTCTTTCATTCGAGCCCTTAAAGTGCAATTATTTTTAATCCGGTCTACGAACGGAGTATTAATTTTAATTTCTACTCAAAGTCAAGAAGGATGGAAAATCGAGTATAATGACGGTCTTGGAGGAAGTCCAAGAGCTAGTGGGAGCCCGAATGGGGAAGAAGAGAAGATGTTATGTCTCGTAGAATCTTAAGGATAGGATGGGCTATTGATGCATATTTAAACGCTTTAAAATGCTTGCTTGAATTATTCAAATTCACCTCACGTGCAAACATTAGAAACGATTTTAATTTATTTGCATGTTTAAAGCGTTGTGAACCATCATCGCACGGGTTGTGACGGATGAGTTCAATTTGAAACGTATTTGCACGGGTTGCAAATGACGGCTTCAAAAGAAGATAGTATGTGATACAGTTAGAAACGTCAGAACATAGGTTGTTAATGACGAGTTCGTAATTGTACCAAAATACTTTCGAATTATTAAACACAACTAATCACAACATAATTTGAGTCATGTGAGATGCCACCAAAATTCACACCTATGTAGAAACATTCTCTCGGTGTCGTGCGCCTTAGCGGAGCACCGATAGAATGAGTTCTATATGGAATAGTCAACCTTGTGGGATGTCGTGCGCCTTAGCGGAGCATCTGCACAAAAGTGATGCATATGTGAAGGTTGGTTGACTCGACCATGATTCTCGGCCTGAGGTGGAGCTGGGGCATCAGAAGGGTAAGCCGTGTGCTTTTGCACATACCCTGACAAACAATTACAAAGGTTGTAATTGGATGAATGTCCTACCCAAATGGGTCAATTGGAGCAGTGCGCCTTAGCGTACTTCAATTGACAAATAGGGGATCTTGGTTTAAAGATTCTAATCATTAGAATCAAATGGTTGGTGTTTAATTCAAATCTTCGTAAATTTATTCAACTTTTCTGATTAAATTTACTTTCTTCGTGTAGAAAATGGATAGTAATTCAACAAACTCGTCTAATTTGTCATTGAGGGCTATACTAGATAAGTGTAAGCTCAATGGAACAAATTACCTAGACAGGGAAAAAAATTTGCGACTTGTGTTAAAGTTGGAACGCAGGGAGTACGTCCTAGACAAGGCTATCCCGGTGGAGCTAGCTGCCAACGCAACGAGGGTCGTTAAGGATGCGTACCAGAAACACCTTAGCGACTCGATCGACGTTGCATGTGTCATACTAGGTTGTATGGAGGTGGACCTCCAGAAACAGTTTATGGAGTTATCCCATGATCATTTTGCTATGTTTGCACAGATCAAGGATATGTTCAAGTCAAAAGTACGTATTGGAAAATACACTGTTCTCCGAGAACTCATTGCCTGCAAAATGTTAGCAGGCTGCTCCGTAGGTCCACACGTCCTACGAATGAAGGGACATCTCGATCACCTAACTAGTCTCGGGTTGACTATGGAAAAGGAGATGGCGGCAGATTTCATTCTGCAATCCCTTCCTCATGCATATGGTGGTTTCTTCATGAACTATCACATGCATGACATGGACAAAACCGCATCGGAGTTTCACAGCATGCTAGTGACTGCCGAGAAAAGCATAAGGGGCAATGCGCCCAAAGGTGTTCTTATGGTGAAGAAGGGATCTGGCTTCAAAGCTGGTGGTGAGAAGGGTAAAGGCCCAATGCACCTGGCAGCAAAGAACAAACGACCTTTTGATAAACCTTTCAAGCCCATGAAGGGCAAGGGGAAGGTAAAGGAGTCGGTTTGCTTCTATTGCCAAAAGTCTGGTCATTCGAAAAGGACTGTCAGCAGATGAAGGAAGATCAGAAGAAGAGCGGTGGGGCCGCTACTTCGTCAGGTATTCCCTTAGAGCTAAATCTTTCTACTAAAAATACTTGGGTACTGGACACTGGAGCTGAGTCTCATGTCTGTGCGGATGTGCAAGTACTGCGCAGTAGATGAGATGTGGGCAAAAACGAGGTGGACCTAAGAGTTGGGAACAACATGCGTGTTGCCGCAACTATTGTGGGTTCGGTTGATCTTGTTTTGCCTAGTGGGCTTGTAATAGAACTCCTTAATGTGTTTTGCGTACCTGTTTTCAGCAGGAATATTGTATCTACATCTCTTCTTCAAAAAGAAGGTTATTTTTTTTATATTAAGAACGGGTTTTTTAATATTATGCGCAATAACATATATTATGAAAATGCTCACACAGTTGGAGGTTTATACATATTTAATATGCAAAACTCGAAATCCAACTTGCTCTTTAATATTAATCTTAAGAGGTTTATAACTGATGATTTAGACCAAACTCTTATATGGCATTGTCATGTAGGTCACATAAACGAGAAACGCATCTCAGCGCTTCATAAGCGTAGACTTAAATATGCAAAACTCGAAATCCAACTTGCTCTTTAATATTAATGTTAAGAGGTTTAAAACTGATGATTTAGACCAAACTCTTATATGGCATTGTCATATAAGTCCGAAGTTTTGATAAATTCAAAAAGTTGGACTGAAGTAGAAACCCAACTCGGGAAAAGTATTAAGGCACTCCGTTATGATCGGGGTGGAGGATACTTATCCGAAGAGTTTCTTAGTCATCTTACAGAATGTGGAGTACTATCTCAATGGACTCCGCCAAGAACACCACAACTGAATGGTGTGTCCGAGCGAAGGGATCGGACATTGTTGGATACGGTTTGATCAATGTTAACTCACACTTATCTCCCGATCTCCTTCTGGGATTACGTGTAGTGTTTTGGAGCGTTCAAGCTCATCGAGATAGCGGAAGCATAAACATTATGAACTCCAAAAAAACTGTCCAAGAACATGAACCATTAAATCTCAAGGCAAAATCTATTCCACAAAAATTTACCTTTTAGTCTTTGTTGAATCAAGAAAGAAGAAGTAGATGATCTTCTTCTCTAGAGCAAGTCCACGCCAAGAGGATGATCCTTAAGATCCTTCACAAAAAGCCTACTAGAACTAATGTGTGAAGAACAAGAGAGTAAAGAGAGAGGAGAGAGGAGTGTGGCCAGGCAAGGTGAGAGAGTGAGAGAGTGAGTGAATTATTTTGTCATTTGTCTACTTCATCAACTCATAAGGCATGGGTCATTAAAGTAACAAATGATGAAAGCATGGGTTCAAGGCAAGTCATCACCCAATCCCCTTAAATCACTCTCCTCTTAATAAACAACATCAACTAAGCATGGTGTGTGGCCCCCACACTTGGACCCACCAAGGTGACCGGCCATGAAGGCTTATTGGGCCTTATTTGGGCCGTTGTCTGGCCGGCTAGGTGAGCTCATGGGCCGAGCCCAATGGGCTCGTCCATGTGGTCGCGTGCCATGTCCAAAAGTTATTCGACCCTTTTGTCGTTACTTATCAAATAAAGTCCGACGCAACATCGACGAAAATCTCAGTTTTCTCAATTCGCAAATTATTCTCACAAACCGAACCCATGGCCCAAAACCTTCAGTTTTGTCCATGTCTTGCTCCTCAAGAAACGTTAACGTTTCCTTGTCTCAAGTTATCCATATTGTATGTGTGTGACCCTCCAGGCTCATGCCACCGTTGGTAGATCGGCGCAAGAGATATCTCTTGCCCGATCCATCATAAGTGGTCTCTAGTAAGACATTGTGATTACCCAAGGTGCATGATGATCGATGATTCGATTTAACCTTGTGCGTACAAGTCACTATCCTATTATCTCTAGACATCCCGATTGATCACAAGTCATAGAGTCGTCATCCTTGTTTAATCAATCATTAATACTTGATATGTGAGATGGCTGAGAACTGATAACCCGTATCATTGGCATGGCCATGTTCTTTCTCTCAGTCACTCTCGATCAAGCGGCCTTAACGGATATCTTTCCCATACTGTAGTACGTGGGATAAATCCCTTAGCCGTCTTTCGTGTCACTCATGCAATCCGTTCCGCCACCCAATCATGCCCGTTATTGCATTCCTGTTACGGAAAGCGTTAAGCGCAAGTTAAAGCCGTACGTCGACCGCATAGCGATCACAAAGACTCCTTGGTCTAAGGATATCGTGACAAGCTATCGCATTTGAATATGTTCATGGCCTAATCTATGAAACACATATCTATGATAAGTAGAACTACATTATTGAGAACCATCCTCATACAGGTCGCTTCGATTGAAGAGTATATTGACTAGAGACTCGTTAAGTGTGATCCGTACAGATTTATGGTTCTACTACTTTAGAGGTCATTAATCAGATCATGCTTAACATATTACTTGAACACATAAGTAATACAAAGCATTTTTATTTATTACAAACGATGATAAATATACATAGACATTTAAAGACTACTAGCAATTGGACTAGGGCACAAAAATGTTATCAATCTCCCACTTACCCCTAGTTCCAATTTAAGTCCCAGTCTATGCCCATTGACCTAACATATTTATCATGTTTTGCTTGAGGAAGAGCCTTGGTCAAGGGGTCGGCTGTCTTATCATCAGATGCAACGTAGTGGATCTTCACGTCACCTCTAGCAACTATGCCGCGGATGATGTGATACTTCCTGAGCACATGCTTGGATCTGTCATGTGCCCTGGGTTCCTTAGCTTGCGCAATGGCCCCGGTGTTGTCACAATATAAGTCTACTAGGTTAGATGGGTTTTGAAATACACCTAACCCAGCCATGAAACTCCTGATCCATACAACCTCCTTTGTTGCTTCCGATGCAGCAATATACTCAGCTTCCGTTGTAGAGTCGGCGATGGTGTATGCTTCTTGCTTTTCCAGCTGAATGCTCCACCGTTCAACGTAAACATATATCCCAACTGACTCTAAAAGTCATCAGGGTCTGTCTGGAAACTAGCGTCAACATATCCTTTGACGACTAGATCATCATCATCTCTTCCCCCATATACAAGAAAAGCGTCTTTGGTTTTTCTCAAATATTTGAGAATTGCCTTGACTGCAATCCCGTGTTCCTCACCGGGTTTGGATTGTTTTCTACTGGTACAGCTTAGGGCGAACGAGACATCCGGTCTCGTGCATATCATGGCATACATTATGGACCCTATAGCCGAAGCATATGGGATCTCATTCATTTTTTTTAGCTCTTCAGGTGTCTCGGCACACTGATTCTTACTAAGCTTTATGCCATGACGCATGGGGCCGCAGTCCTTTCTTGGAATTATGCATTGAGAATCTTCTCAACACTTTGTCTATATAGGTTCTTAGACTCAAGCCCAAGACCCGCTTGGCACGATCTCTAAATATCTTGATCCCTAAGATGTAAGAAGTCTCGCCTAAGTCCTTCATTGCGAAACACTCACCTAACCAAGCCTTTGTTAAGAGCAAGGTAGGTACGTCGTTTCCAATGAGCAATATGTCATCGACATAGAGCACCAAAAAGACTACTTTACTCCCATCTGCCTTTTTATACACGCAAGGTTCATCACCGTTCTTAATGAAGCCAAAACGTTTCACTGCTTCATCAAAACGTTGGTTCCAACTCTGAGATGCTTGCTTCAAACCATAATTTATTTGAGCAACTTGCAAATCTTTCCCTTACCCTTTGGATCCTCAAAACCCTCAGGTTGGGACATATAAACGTCCTCAGCTAACCTCCCATTAAAGAAAGCGGTTTTGACATCCATTTGTCATATCTCATAATTATGATAAGTTGCTACGGCAAGTAGAATGCGAATAGATTTGACCATAGCTACTGGAGAAAAGGTTTCCTCATAGTCAATTCTGTGGAATTGTCTATAACCTTTTGCTACCAGTCTTGCTTTATAGGTCTGAGATTTGCCATCCTTGTCTATCTTTATTTTAAAGATCCATATACACCCAATGACTTTTACGCCAGGGATATGATCCACCAAGTCCCACACTTGATTATCTGACATGGATTGCATTTCTTCCCTTATGGCTTCCAGCCATTTCTCAGAGACGGTTCCGTCCATGGCCTCTCGAAAGGTAGCTGGATCATTGTCCACTAACACCAAATCATCACCTCCAATTACTAGGAAACCGTATCTAATAGGTGCATGACTTGTCCTTTTAGACCGCCTTGGACCGTCCTCATTAACTGTGGCTATTGGTTCTTGCTCAACGACCACTTCTGGCTCTACTTCTTCTAAAGGGTCGTCCAGTGGTTCCTGAGCGACTATCTCATCTAGAACTTCATCAAGATGAATAGTCCTCCCACTGACTGTCTTGGAAATAATTTCCTTTTCCAAGAATATCCCACCTCGGGTGACGAAGACTTTGTTTTCGCTCGGTTTATAGAAGTAGTATCCCCTTGTTTCTGTTGGCACGATCTCTAAATATCTTGATCCCTAAGATGTAAGAAGTCTGGCCTAAGTCCTTCATTGCGAAACAATCACCTAACCAAGCCTTTGTTAAGAGCAAGGTAGGTACGTCGTTTCCAATGAGCAATATGTCATCGACATAGAGCACCAAGAAGACTACTTTACTCCCATCTACCTTTTTATACACGCAAGGTTCATCACCGTTCTTGATGAAGCCAAAACGTTTCACTGCTTCATCAAAACGTTGGTTCCAACTCTGAGATGCTTGCTTCAAACCATAATTTATTTGAGCAACTTGCAAATCTTTCCCTTACCCTTTAGATCCTCAAAACCCTCAGGTTGGGACATATAAACGTCCTCAGCTAACCTCCCATTAAAGAAAGCGGTTTTGACATCCATTTGTCATATCTCATAATTATGATAAGCTGCTACGGCAAGTAGAATGCGAATAGATTTGACCATAGCTACTGGAGAAAAGGTTTCCTCATAGTCAATTCCGTGGACTTGTCTATAACCTTTTGCTACCAGTCTTGCTTTATAGGTCTGAGATTTTTAATGATCCATATACACCCAATGACTTTTACGCCAGGGATATGATCCACCAAGTCCCACACTTGATTATCTGACATGGATTGCATTTCTTCCCTTATGGCTTCCAGCCATTTCTCAGAGACGGTTACGTCCATGGCCTCTCGAAAGGTAGCTGGATCATTGTCCACTAACACCAAATCATCACCTCCAATTACTAGGAAACCGTATCTGATAGGTGCATGACTTGTCCTTTTAGACCGCCTTGGACCGTCCTCAGTAACTGTAGCTATTGGTTCTTGCTCAACGACCACTTCTGGCTCTACTTCTAAAGGGTCGTCCAGTGGTTCCTGAGCGACTATCTCATCTAGAACTTCATCAAGATGAATAGTCCTCCCACTGACTGTCTTGGAAATAATTTCCTTTTCCAAGAATATCCCACCTCGGGCGACGAAGATTTTGTTTTCGCTCGGTTTATAGAAGTAGTATCCCTTTGTTTCTTTTGGATATCCGACAAAAGTGCACTTATCTGATCTGGGTTCGAGCTTGGTTGCAAGCAACCGTTTTACAAAAGCCTCGCAACCCAGATTTTCAGGAAGGACAAAACGAGTTCCTTCCCGCACATTTCTCGAATAATGTCCCTTCCGCTGCTTTCGACGAAGCCCTATTTATTATGAACGCGGTCGTTTGTAGACCGTAACCCCAGAAGAAGATCGGGAGATCAGTCTGACTTAACATCGATCGAACCATATCCAGCAATGTTCGAATCCTTCGCTCGGACACACAATTAAGTTGTGGTGTTCCTGGCGAAATCCACTAAGATAGTATTCCACGTTCTGTAAGATGACTAAGAAACTCATCGGATAAGTATTCTCCACCCCAATCTCAATGGAGTGCCTTCAGTCCTAAACTCTTTCTGAGTTGGTTTTCTACTTCAGTCCTAAACTCGTTGAATTTATCAAAAGCTTCGGACTTATGTCTCATGAGATAGACATAACCATATCTATTGAAATCATCAGTAAATGTGATAAGGTAGCCTAAACCACCTCTGGTTGGTGTACTCATTGGTCCACATACGTCTGAATGTATTAGACCCAATAGATCACCCGCCCTCTCACCTATACCGGTGAAGGGCGTTTTAGTCATTTTGCCCATTAAACAAGCCTCGCATCTTTCAATTGTTTGGAATTCGAATTGACTTAGAAGTCCGCGCTTATGAAGCGCTGAGATGCGTTTCTCATTTATGTGACCTAGACGACAATGCCAGATTAGAGTTTGTTCCCAACTCTTAGGTCCACCTCGTTTTCCCCCACATCTCTTCTACTACGCAGTACCTGCACATCGGCACAGACATGAGACTCAGCTCAAGTGTCTAGTACCCAAGCATTTATAGTAGAAAGATTTAGCTCTAATGGAATACCTGACGAAGTAGCGGCCCCACCGCCCTTCTTCTGATCTTCCTTCAGCTGCTGACAGTCCTTTTTCCAATGACCAGGCTTTTGGCAGTAGAAAAAGACCGACTCCTTTGCCCTCCCCTTGTCCTTCATGGGTATGGAAGGTTTAGGAATACAAGGTCGTCTGTTCTTCCTTGCCAGGTGCATTGGGCCTTTACCCTTATCGCTATAAGAACACCTTTGGGCGTACTGCCCCTTATGCTCTTCTCGGCAGTCACTAACATGCTGTGCAACTCCGATGCGGTCTTCTCCATGTCATGCATGTGATAGTTCATGACGAACCCACCATATGCATGAGGAAGGGATTGCAGAATAAAATCCGCAGCCATATCTTTTTCCATAGTCATTCCGAGACTAGTTAGATGATCGAGATGTCCCTTCATGCGTAGGAAGTGTGGACCTACGGAGCTGCCTGCTGACATTTTGCGGGCAATCAGTTCTTAGAGAACAGTGTATTTTTCAAAACGTACTTTCTCCTTGATTATTTTCTTGATCTGTGCAAACAATTCAAAAGGATCATGGGATAGCTCCATAAACTGCTTCTGGAGGTCCGCCTCCATGCAGCCCAACATGACACACGCAACGTCAATAGAGTCGCTAAGGTGTTTCTGGTACGCATCCTTAACGACCCTCGTTGCGTTGGCAGTTGGCTCCACCGGGATAGCCTTGTATAGGACGTACTCGCTGCATTCCAACTTTAACACAAGTCGCAAATTTCTGTTCAAGTTCAGATAATTTGTTCCATTGAGCTTACACTTATCAAGTATAGCCCTCAATGACAAATTAAACGATTTTGTTGAATTAGTAGCCATTTCTACATGAAAAAGTAAATTTAATCAGTAAAGATGAATAAATTTACGAAGATCTGAATTAAACACAACCATCCGATTCTAAGGTTTAGAATTTTAAACCAAGATCCCTTATTTGTCAATTGAAGAATGCTAAGGCGCACCGCTCCAATTGACCCATTTGGGTAGGATGTCCATCCAATTACAACCTGTGTAATTCTTGGTTAGGGTATGTGCAAAAGCACACGGCTTACCCTTCTGATGCCCCAGCTCGACCTCAGGCCGAGAATCGTGGTCGAGTCAACCAACCTTCACGTATGCATCAGTTTTGTGCAGATGCTCCGCTAAGGCGCACAACATCCCACAAGGTTGACCATTCCATATAGAACCCATTCGATCGATGCTCCGCTAAGGCGCACGACACCGAAAGAATGTTTCTACATGGGTGTTAATTTGGGTGGCATCTCACATGACTCAAATTATGTTGTGATTTGGTTGCGTTTAATAATTCGAAAGTATTTTGGTACAATTACGAACCCTTCATTAACAACCCGTGTTGTGACGTTTCTATATACTATCTTCTTTTGAAGCCGTCATTTGCAACCCGTGCAAACACGTTTCAAATTGAACTCATCCATCACAACCCGTGCGATGATGGTTCACAACGCTTTGAACATGCAAACAATTAAAATCGTTTTTTTTTCTTTACATGTGAGGTGATGGCTTATAAACTCATAAGCTAAGCATGCAAGCATATAAATTAGGGGAAATTGCAAGTCACTACCTTGTACTATACAACTTTTGCATGTCACTACCCTTCTACTTTTTTTAGTTGCATGTCACCACTGTAAAGTGTCAGTTAGTTGCATTGTCCATCACAGAGTTAAGTTTGATGTAAAAAGTCCATAATACCCCAATATTAAAAAAAATTCAAAAATTCAAAAAAAATTATCTTTTGAACATTTTTAAAAAAAATATTTTTTATCAGATAAATAATAAAACACTAATTTCAAAATTATTTTTTATTTTAAAAATGGATTTTTCAAAAAAAACATTAAAAATAAAAAACCACTTTTAACAAGGTTTTTAATTTTTAATATATATTTAAATTTTTTTATTATTTTCTTAAAAATAATATTCGAATTATTTTTTTATTATTTATTTCATACAAAAAATAAGTTAAAAAAATGATTTTTTTTTCATTTTCTTAAAAATAATATTCGAATTATTTATTTTTTTTTAATTTTTTTTATGAAATAAATAATAAAAAACGAATTTGAATAGTATTTTTTAAGAAAATATTAATTTTAAAAAATATATATTAAATATAAAACGTTGTTAAAAGTGGTTTTTTATTTTTAATAGTTTTTTGAAAAAATATTTTTGAAATCAGTATTTTACTATTTATCTGATAAAAATATTTTTTTTAAAAAAATGTTCAAAAGATATTTTTTTCTAATTTTTGAATATTTTTAACAAAGGGGTATTATGGAATTTTTACATCAAACTTAACTCTATGATGGACGGTGCAACTAAATTAAACCTTACAGTGGGTGAAATGCAACTAAAAAAAGTAGAGGGTAGTAACATGTAAAAGTTGTATAGTACAAGGTAGTGACCTGCAATTTCCCCTATAAACAATTATCTAATAATTCAAGCAAGCATCATAAAGCGTTTAAATATGCATCAATAGCCCATCTTATCCTTAAGATTTTACGAGACATCACATCTTCTCGTCGTTCTCATTCGGGCTCCCACTAGCTCTTGGACTTCCTCCAAGACCGTCATTGTGCTCGATTTGCCATCCTTCTGGACTTTCAGTAGCAATTACAATTAATACTCAGTTCGTAGACCGGATAAAAAAAGTAATTACACTTTAAGGGCTCGAATAAAAGAATAATTACACGCTAACACTAACGGTATGCAAACCGTGAAAGCGATAAAATCTAACGGGTTACTAATGCATCATACATCTCATCACATCGTCCAATATGTTATCACACAAACATGTTATCAAATAATATGCTATTATTCCGGTTTTAATTTATCCAAGTTGCTTGATCGGGTTTATCGAAACTAGACCATTTCGAAAAACGGTTTATCGAAACCGATCAAATTTCAAAGTTTTCGAAATATTGGATCGCGGGTTCATGCCACGGATCAAAAACACCATGTACGAACCAAGTTGGGCCCAAGCACAATGGGTCCAAGCCCATTTGGCCGAGCCCAACATCACGGCTCGGTTTGGGCTTTGGAAAGCCCAAACCCGAGATTGCCTCCCTTCTCGGCTTCAGCCAAGAAAGGGGACGGCCCCGGTCACCGCCGGCCTTCCCCGGCCTTTGGTGACCTCCGTCCGGTACCTCCAATCCTGATAGCATTTTTGTGCCCTATTCCAATTGCTAGTAGTCTATAAATGTCTATGTATATTTATCATCGTTTGTAATAAATAAAACGACTTTTTATTACTTATATGTTGAAGTAATATGTTAAGCATGATCTGATTTATGACCACTAAAGTAGTAGAACCATAAATCTGTACAGATAACACTTAACGAGTTCCTGGTCAATATACGCTTCTCTTGTAGCGACCAATATGAGGATGGTTCTCAATGATGTAGTTCTGGTTATCATAGGGATGTGGGATCCCGGAATCATATCATAGATATCATGAGGTGATTGATATCGGACGACCCGCTTTGAATAGTGTTTCATAGATTAATCCATGAACATATTCAAATGCGATAACTTGTCACGATATCCTTAGACCAAGGAGTCTTTGTGATCACTATGCAGTCGACGTACGGCGTTAACTTGCACCTAACACTTTCCGTAACAAGGTTGCAATAACGGGCATGATTGAGTGGCGGAACGGATTGCATGAGTGACATGCAAAAGTTGTATAGTACAAGGTAGTGACCTACAATTTCCCCTATAAACTATTATCTAATAATTCAAGCAAGCATTCATAAAGCGTTAAATATGCATTTTATACCCCATCCTAATCTTAGGATTCTACGAGTCACCACATCTTCTCGTCTTTCTCATTCGAGCTCCCACTAGCTCTTGGATTTCCTCCAAGACCGTCATTGTGCTCAATTTTCCATCCTTCTCGTGTTTGAGTAGTAATTACAATTAATACTCGGTTCGTAGACTGTATAAAAAATAATTACACTTTAAAGGCTCGAATAAAAGAATAATTACACGCTAACACTATCGGTATGCAAACCGTGAAAGCGATAAAATCTAACGGGCTACTAAGGCATCATACATCTCATCACATCATCCAACATGTTATCACACAAACATGTTATCAAATAATATGCTATTATTCCGGTTTTAATTTATCCAAGTTGCTTGATCGGGTTTATCGAAACTAGACCATTTCGAAAAACGGTTTATCAAAACCGATCAAATTTCAAAGTTTTCGAAATATTGGATCGCGGGTTCATGCCACGGATCAAAAACACCATGTACGAACCAAGTTGGGCCCAAGCACAATGGGTCCAAGCCCATTTGGCCGAGCCCAACATCACGGCTCGGTTTGGGCTTTGGAAAGCCCAAACCCGAGATTGCCTCCCTTCTCGGCTTCAGCCAAGAAAGGGGACGGCCCCGGTCACCGCCGGCCTTCCCCGGCCTTTGGTGACCTCCGTCCGGTACCTCCAATCCTGATAGCATTTTTGTGCCCTATTCCAATTGCTAGTAGTCTATAAATGTCTATGTATATTTATCATCGTTTGTAATAAATAAAACGACTTTTTATTACTTATATGTTGAAGTAATATGTTAAGCATGATCTGATTTATGACCACTAAAGTAGTAGAACCATAAATCTGTACAGATAACACTTAACGAGTTCCTGGTCAATATACGCTTCTCTTGTAGCGACCAATATGAGGATGGTTCTCAATGATGTAGTTCTGGTTATCATAGGGATGTGGGATCCCGGAATCATATCATAGATATCATGAGGTGATTGATATCGGACGACCCGCTTTGAATAGTGTTTCATAGATTAATCCATGAACATATTCAAATGCGATAACTTGTCACGATATCCTTAGACCAAGGAGTCTTTGTGATCACTATGCAGTCGACGTACGGCGTTAACTTGCACCTAACACTTTCCGTAACAAGGTTGCAATAACGGGCATGATTGAGTGGCGGAACGGATTGCATGAGTGACATGCAAAAGTTGTATAGTACAAGGTAGTGACCTACAATTTCCCCTATAAACTATTATCTAATAATTCAAGCAAGCATTCATAAAGCGTTAAATATGCATTTTATACCCCATCCTAATCTTAGGATTCTACGAGTCACCACATCTTCTCGTCTTTCTCATTCGAGCTCCCACTAGCTCTTGGATTTCCTCCAAGACCGTCATTGTGCTCAATTTTCCATCCTTCTCGTGTTTGAGTAGTAATTACAATTAATACTCGGTTCGTAGACTGTATAAAAAATAATTACACTTTAAAGGCTCGAATAAAAGAATAATTACACGCTAACACTATCGGTATGCAAACCGTGAAAGCGATAAAATCTAACGGGCTACTAAGGCATCATACATCTCATCACATCATCCAACATGTTATCACACAAACATGTTATCAAATAATATGCAATTATTCCTGTTTTAATTTTGCCAAGTTGGGTGGCGGAACGGATTGCATGAGTGACACGAAAGACGGCGAAGGGATTTATCCCTCGTACTATGGTAGGGGAAAGATATCCGTTAAGGCCTCTTGATCGAGAGTAACTGAGAGAAAGAGCATGGCTATGCCAGTGATACGGGTTATCAGTTCTCAGCCATCTCACATATCAAGTAACAATGATTGATTAAACAAGGATGATGACTCTATGCCTTGTGATCAATCGGGATATCTAGAGATAATAGAATAGTGACTTGTACGCTCAAGGTTAAATCGAATCATCGATCATCATGCACCTTGGGTAATCATAATGACTTACTAGAGACAACTTGAGTCTGGAGGGTCACACACATACAAGACAGATAACTTGAGATAAGGAAACCTTAACGTTCGTTGAGGAGTAATACATGGACAAAACTAAAGGTTTTGAGCCATGGGTTCGGTTTGAGCGAATAATTAGCGAATCGAGAAAATTGAGATTTTCATCGATGTCGCATCGGATTTTGTTTGATAAGTAACGACAAAAAGGGCGTGACAACTTTTGGACTAGGCACGCGACCACATGGGCGAGCCCATTGGGCTCGGCCCATGAGGTCACCTAGCCAGCCGAAAAATGGCCCACACAAGGTCCAATAAGCCCAAGTGGCCGGCCACCTTGGTGGGTCCAAGGGTTGGGGCAACACACCATGTTTAGTTGGTGATTGTTGATTAAAAGGTGAGTGATTTAAGGGCTTTGGGTAATGACTTACCTTTAACCCATGCTTTCATCATTTGTCACTTTAGTAACCCATGTCTTATGTGTTGATGAAGTAGACAAATGGAGGATTAATTCACACAACTCTCACACTCAATTTCTCTCTCCTTGGTCGGCCACAAGCACCTCTCTCCTCTCTTCTTGCTCTCTTGTTCTTCACATAATTGTTCTAGTAGGCTTTTAGTGAAGGATCTTGAAGATCATCCTCTTGGTGTGGACTTGCTCTAGAGAAGAAGATCATATAGTTCTTCTTTCTTGATTCAACAAAGACTAAAAGGTAAATTTCTTGTGGATTAGATTTTGCATTGAGATTTAATGGTTCATGTTCTTGGACAAGGTTTGGAGTTGCTTTTGTTTATGCTTCCGCTATCTCGATGATCTTGAACACTCCAAAACCCTACAGTGGTATTAGAGCGTAGTTAACCCTCTTAATCTTCGTCTTGTTGAACTTGTTTTGGTTTTATGATGATTTGCATGCCATATTTGTTGATAACATGATTTTAATGTTTTTTGCGTAAATTGCATGAAATATGTTATTTTTGAAAAATATATTGAATTTGGAATTTTTATTGGATTTGTCGGGTCCAAGAAGGGACTCTCGGGGAGCTGGATTGGAGGTACCGGACGGAGGTCACCGGAGGCCGGGGGAGGCCGGCGGTGACCGGGGCCGTCCCCCTTCTTGGCCGAGGCCGAGAGGGGAGGCAAGCTCGGTTTGGGCTTTCCTAGGCCCAAACCGAGCCGTGGCGTTGGGCTCGGCCCAATGGGCTTCGGCCCATTGAGCTTGGGCCCGACTTGGTTCGTGTACGTTGATTTTTTTTTCCGTGGCATGAATCCGCGATCCAATATATCGAAAACTTTCAAATTTGATCGGTTTCGATAAACCGTTTTTTTCTCGAAAAGGTCTAGTTTCGATAAACCCGGCCAATCAACTTGGCTAAATTAAAACCGGAATAATTGCATATTATTTGATAACATGTTTGTGTGATAACATGTTGGATGATGTGATAAGATGTATGATGCATTAGTAGCCCATTAGAATTTTTATCGCTTTCACGGTTTGCATACCGTTAGTGTTAGCGTGTAATTATTCTTTCATTCTAGCCCTTAAAGTGTAAATATTTTTTGTCCAGTCTACGAACCGAGTATTAATTGTAATTGCTACTCGAAGTCGAGAAGGATGGAAAATCGAGCACAATGACGGTCTTGGAGGAAGTCCAAGAGCTAGTGGGAGCCCGAATGAGAAAGACGAGAAGATGTGTCTCGTAGAATCTTAAGAATAGGATGGGCTACTGATGCATATTTAAATGCTTAATGATTCTTGCTTGAATTATTAGATAATAATTGTATGCTTGCATGCTTAGCTTATAAGTTTATAAGCCATCACCTTACATGCAAAGATTAAAATCGATTTTAATTGTTTGCATGATTAAAGCGTTGTGAACCATCATCGCACGGGTTGTGACGGATGAATTCAATTTTGAAACGTGTTTGCACAGGTTGCAAATGACGACTTCAAAAGAAGATTGTATATGATACAATTAGAAATGTCACAACACGGGTTGTTGATGACGGGTTCGAAATTGTACCAAAATACTTTCAAATTATTAAACACAACCAAATCACAACATAAAGTGAGATGTCACCCAAATTCACACCCATGTAGAAACATTCTCTCGGTGTCGTGCGCCTTCGCGGAGCATCGATAGAATGGGTTCTATATGGAATGATCAACTTTGTGGGATGTCGTGTGCCTTAGCGGAGCATCTGCACAAAACTGATGCATATGTGAAGGTTGGTTGACTCGACCACGATTCTCGGCCTGAGGTCGAGCTGGGGCATCGGAAGGGTAAGCCGTGTGCTTTTGCACATACCCTGACCAAGAGTTACACGGGTTGTAATTCGATAGACATCCTACCCAAATGGGTCAATTGGAGCGGTGCGCCTTAGCATACTTCAATTGACAAATAAGGGATCTTTGTTTAAAGATTCTAAACCTTAGAATCGGATTGTTGGTGTTTAATTCGGATCTTCGTAATTTATTCAACTTTTATGATTAAATTTACTTTCTTCGTGTGGAAATGGCTAGTAATTCAACAAACTCGTCTAATTTGTCATTGAAAACTATACTTAACAAGTGTAAACTCAGTGGAACAAATTATCTGGACTGGGACAGAAATTTACGACTTGTGTTAAAGTTGGAACGAAGGGAGTACGTCCTAGACAAGGCTATCCCGGTGGAGCCAGCTGCCAACGCAACGAGGGTCGTTAAGGATGCGTACCAGAAACACCTTAGCGACTCTATCGACGTTGCGTGTGTCATGCTGGGCTCCATAGAGGCGGACCTCCAGAAGCAGTTTATGGAGCTATCCCATGATCCGTTTGCAATGTTTACACAGATCAAGGATATGTTCAAAGAGAAAGTACGTATTGAAAAATACACTGTTCTCCGAGAACTCATTGCCTGCAAAATGTCAGTAGGCAGGTCCGTAGGTCCACACGTCCTACGTATGAAGGGACATCTCGATCATATGGAAACCGAGATTGACTATGGAAAAAGAGATGGCTGCGGATTTTATTCTGCAATCCCTTCCTCATGCATATGGTGGGTTCGTCATGAACTATCACGTGCATGACATGGACAAGACCACATCGGAGTTGCATAGCACGTTAGTGACTGCCGAAAAGAGCATAAGGGGCAGTACGCCCAAAGGTGTTCTAATGGTCAAAAAGGGATCCGGCTTCAAAGGTGGTGGTGATAAGGGCAAAGGCCTAATGCACCTGGCAGGGAAGAACAGACGACCATTTATTTCTAGACCTTCCATACCCATTAAGGGCAAGAGGAAGGCAAAGGAGTCGGTCTGTTTCTATTGCCAAAAGCCTGGTCATTGGAAGAAGGACTGTCAGCAGCTGAAGGAAGATCAGAAGAAGGGCGGTGGGGCCGCTACTTCATCAGGTATTCCATTAGAGCTAAATCTTTCTACTATAAATGCTTGGAAACTAGACACTAGAGCTGAGTCTCATGTCTGTGCGGATGTGCAGGTACTGCGTAGTAGAAGAGATGTGGGGGAAAACGTGGTGGGAACAAAGTGCGTGTTACCGCAACTGCTGTGGGTTCGCTTGATCTTGTTTTGCCTAGTGGGCTTGTAATAGAACTTCATAATGGTTATGCATACCTGCTTTCAGCAGGAATATTGTATCGATATCCCTTCTTGAAAAAGAAGGTTATTATTTTGATATTAAGAACGGGTTCTTAAATATTATGCGCAATAACATGTTTTATGGAAATGCTCACACAGTTGGAGGTTCATACATATTAAATATGCAAAACTCGAGATCCAACATGCTCTATAATGTTAATGCTAAGAGGTTTAAAGCTAATGATTTAGACCAAACTATAATCTGCCATTGTCGTCTAGGTCACATAAATGAGAAACGCATCTCAGCGCTTCATAAGCGCGGATTTCTAAGTCAATTCGAATTCCATACGATTGATAGATGCAAGACTTGTTTAATGGGCAAGATGACTAAAGCGCCCTTCACTGATATAGGTGAGAGGGCAGGTGATCTATTGGGTCTAATACATTCAGATGTATGTGGACCAATGAGTACACCAGCCAGATTTGGTTTAGGCTACTTTATCACATTTACTGATGATTTCAGTAGATATGGTTATGTCTATCTCATGAGACATAAGTCCGAAGCCTTTGATAAATTCAAGGACTTTAGGACTGAAGTGGAAAACCAACTCGGAAAGAGTATCAAGGCACTCCGTTCTGATCGGGGTGGAGAATACTTATCCGAAGAGTTTCTTAGTCATCATACAGAAAGTGGAATACTATCTCAGTGGACTCCGCCAGGAACACCTCAACTTAATGGTGTGTCCGAGCGAAGGAATCGGACTTTGTTGGATATGGTTCGACCGATGTTAAGTCACACTGATCTCCCGATCTCTTTCTGGGGTTTAGTCATCGATCTTAAGTCAAACGGCTGCGTTCATAATAAATAGGGCTCTGTCAAAAGGAGTGGAAGGGACATCATTCGAGAAATGGTACGGGAAGGAACCCGTTTTGTCCTTCCTAAAAATGTGGGGTTGCGAGGCTTTTGTAAAACGGTTGCTTGCAACCAAGCTCGAACCGAGATTTGATAAGTGCATTTTCGTCGGATATCCAAAAGAAAAAAAAGGATAGTACTTCTACAAACCGAGCGAAAACAAAGTTTTTGTCCCCCGAGGTGGGATATTCATGGTAAAGGAATTTATTTCCAAGACAGTCGGTGGGAGGACTATTCATCTTGAGGAAGTTCTAGATGAGATAGTCACTCAGAAACCACTGGACGACCCCTTAGAAGAAGTAGAGCCATAAGTGGTCGTTGAGCAAGAACCAATAGCAAGAACCAATGCAAACCTCAGACCCACAAAGCGAGATTGGTAGCAAAAGGTCATAGGCAAGTCCACGGAATTGACTCTGAGGAAACCTTTTCTCCAGTAGCTATGGTCAAATCTATCCGCATTCTACTTGCCGTAACAGCTTATCATAATTATGAGATATGGAAAATGGATATCAAAACCGCTTTCCTTATATAAAAAGGCAAATGGGAGCAAAATAGTCTTTTTGGTGCTCTATTTCGATGGAATATTGCTCATTGGAAACGACGTCCCTACCTTGCTCTTAACAAAGACTTGGTTAGGTGAGTGTTTCGTAATAAAGGACTTAGCCGAGGCTTCTTACATCTTCGGGATCAAGATATATAGAGATCGTGCCAAGCGGGTCTTGGGCTTGATTCAAAGCATCTATATAGATAAAGTGCTGAGAAGATTCTCAATGCATAATTCAAAGAAAGGACTGCTGCCCATGCGTCATGGCATAAAGCTTAGTAAGAAACAATGTGCTGAGACACCTGCAGAGCTAAAAAGAATGAATGAGATCTCATATGCTTCGTGTTGGGTTCCGGGGCATCCTAATTACGTTCATGGCAGCGGAAGCAACCTATAAACCGCCCCTAACCTACGCTAGATCGACTACCAAGTTATATCCTTAGGAAATCGAGTTTTCGGGTTTTACCAGAATCTGCCCGGCAGAAAACCGAGATTTTGAAGCTCTATATCTCAAGCTACAGATCTCCAATTGCTTCGGTTCTTTTTAGAGATTAAACCTCAGCCAATTTCCTACATCTTTTGTGTTTTGCTCCGAACACAGTTCGGACGAGAAGACCTCCGTCTGGAGCAAAACATTTTTCCCGTCTCGCTGGACAGACTCTGCGGACCAGTCTGCTTCTCAGCCTTCTATCTCCCAAACCAGCGCTCTTTTGGAAAATCGGTATTTCACAAACGTTGTAGCCCTTGGACTTATCTCTCCAACGCCGCCAGTTTCAGGTCAATCGGAGCTCGGACGAAGCGGCTATTGTTAGAGTTATGCCCCAGTCCAATATAAAAGTGATATACAGATGTAATGTTTTATCATCTTTCCGAATAAATAAATCGGCATATATTACTAAAGTGTTGTAGTAATATATCGAATGTAATTTGATCTATGTCATTCTGTGTGTAACCACTAATAGTAGAACTATAGATCAGAAAGAATTACATTTGATGAGTCCCTGATCAGCTAAGCTTCTTTATGAAGCGATCAGTATGAGACTAACTCCTTGTGATCATGCTTTACTGATCATGGCAAAGTGCGTGCCGGAGTTATATCATAGATACCATCAGGTCGATGATATCGGACAACCTGATTGTGAGTATGCTGCATAGATCCAGTCATGAGATACTCACATATCGTAACTTGTCATTATATCCTAAGACCAAGGAGTCTTTGTGTACACTATGTAACAAATACCTAGGTTTGACCTAGTCTAACGTTATCTGTAAAAGGGTAACTATAACGGCTTCGATTGGCTTTGGAATTTATTGCACTAGTGAACTCGAAAGGCGTCTGAGGGATTTATCACTCATACTTCGGTATGAGAAAGATATCCGTTTAGGCCACTTGATGAGTATGACTGAAGAAAGAGCATGACCATGCAGGTGATACCTTAGTATCAGTTTTCAGTCATCTCAGATATCAAGAAACAGTGATTGATAAATTAGGGTGACCATTCTATGCGTATTGATCAATCTGGATATCAGTTTGATAAAAGGACAGTGACATGTACGATAACAGGTTAAGTCGAATAATCGATAATCACGAATATGGTAAATTAGGGTGACCATTCTATGCGTATTGATCAATCATAATGTCTTGCTAGAGGCCACTTATGATGGAAAGGGTAAAATGGTAATTTTACCAGTCTGTCAATTATTCGTGAGCCTAGAGGGTCACACGCATTAAGCACAATACATGATAATAATTATGGATGAGATTTAAGAACTATTCGGTAGTTTTCTGGCCTAAGGTTTTAACCAGACGGTCGAAGAAATCAATTCGAGGAAATTGAGCCGTTTTGACTAAATCGAAATTAGAACTCAAGTTAATGGGTTTAATTTGGGTTTTAGTTAAATGGGCTTAAAGCCCATTTAGGTTTTAAGATAAGATAGGGGTTAAATGCAAATAAGAAGGATTAAAAGGATGGATATTGCAATTTTTATTTTGAAATTCAATTTAATTTCAAATTAAAAATCACATAATCTATAATTATCTTATCCTTTTGATTTTTTCAGCAACTAACTCCCACTCTCTCTCCCTCTAATGGCTGAAAATTCTCTCCCTCTCTTCCTCCATTGTTGCTCTTGTTTTCTCTCAAAATTTCGAGCAAAAATTAGAGAGAAAAACCATTTCGGTTGTGTGCTTGTGTGGACTTGATAGAGTGGACATTACGCTTGTGTTCTTGTCGATTTCAAGAGGTAAAATATCAGATTTTAATTGAGTTTATAACATGTCCAAATAGCATTAAGATCAAGTTTTAATCGATCACCACGGTTACATATTGTCCGCTGCATGATTTTCAATCTTTGGAACCCGTGGTGATCTCTTTCAGTGGTATCAGAGCATGGTTATTATGTTTATTTGTATATGTTTAAATCTGTTTTTTTTTATGTTTATATGTGTTCTTCATCATTAGCATGCATGTAAATAAATAAAAAATTCAGATTTGATTGATTTTGGAAATTGGAAAAATTAATATGTTTTTTGGGTTTTTCGGGGTTAGCCATGGCTTAGCCATGGCCGACCAGGTCGAGTCCTGTGGTGGACCATGGAATGCCCTAGGGCAGACCATGGTCAGCACCATGGGCCGACGAGGGTCGCCTACGGGCGACCATGGCAGCCCTTGCGGGCGACCATGGTCGATGCCGCAGGCGACACGGTCTGCCCTTGCGGGCGACAAGGGTCAGCCCTAGGGGCGACAATGGCTGCCCTCGCGGGCTACCATGGTTGTTCCCATGGCCGACCACGGTAAGCCCCGCGGGCGACCTCGGCAGCCCTCACGGGCCACCGTGGTTGCCTCCGCCGGCGACCTTCGGTTGAGCCGGTTCGGCTCGACCAGATTCGTGCGAACCGGTTGGTTCGCAAGGATATTTGGAAACCCTAATAAAATTTAATTTTTCAGATTTGGTTCGGTTTCGATAAACCAGCGAGAACCGGTCCAAAATTCAATTAATCGATTAAACCGTCCGGTTTCGATAAACCGGAATTTTTTCACACTTAAGAAAGATAAAATTTGGAAAAATTATTTGTTTGATCAGCATGTTGATTGATAACATGATCTTTGATAACATGATGTTTTCCACATGATGCTAGCTAAGCCCATTAGATTTGTATTTTAATTTCGGTTTTGCAACCTGCGTGTTGCTTAATTTTGGGTTGTAGTAAATACGGCCTGCGTGTCGTGATTTGTATTTTATTTAATTTATTTTAATATGTAATCACGAAGACCGACACAAGAATCAAGTCAAGAAGGAGGCTCGAAGCCAGTGGGAGTTCAAAAGAATGGAGCAAGTTTGGATCTTGAAGACCTTGTCTTTAGGATCGGTTTTGCTAGATTCTTAGGAACTTTAGATGGGCTTAGCTATGCATATTTTATCGTTACATTTGTATGTTTGAATGTATGATAGTTTAAATATACAAGTTTATGTATGATTTGCTATCACCCACATGCAAAGATTAAAATCAGAATTTAATCAGACTCGCATGTAACCTGCTAAGGGATCATCTTTGCATGAATTTGCAATTGATGATTCCAGATTAAGATTGTATCGATATACAATCAGACTTTTATAATTTACTTAAACGCAAATAATTACAAGTCAAGCGTGATACCATCCAAGTTTGGGCACTCAAAAGGGCTTTGACCCTATGGATGTCGGTACGCCTCCGCGTAACATTCATAGAGAAAAGGTATGGATGAGATGGGTGGTTCTGTGTGGGTGCGTGCGCCTCCGCGTAGTAGTCACATTAGTTCTATCCATAGTTCAAGCTTGGTAGACTTGTCTACGATTGTCAGCTAGGGCTGACCTAGGGTATCAGTATAGGGTATGTCGTGTACTTTTAGTACAGACCCTAGCCAGGAATTACATGGTTTTGTAAATGGATGTATTCCTACCTTGATGCTCACAATTGGAGCAGTGAGCCTCCGTTCACTTCAATTGAGGGTATGATAGGATCATGGTTCAGATTCTAATGTTAGAATTAGACAAGTGTTTTATAACTTAATCTCCAACTTGAATTTTAATTAATTTTACCATGTAGAACTAAAAGGCAAACACAACACAAAGGAGTAATAGCGCACTGAGAGTCCAGATTGAGGACAGACTCAAGGGCGTGAATTACTCAGATTGGAATAGAAACTTGAGGCTTGTACTCAAGCATGAACGCAAGTAGTATATCCTTACCAAGAAACCTCCTGCCGAGCCACCGTTGAACGCCGCTAGGGCACTAAGGATACTTATCAAAGTTTCTTAGTAACCAAATCGACGAGTCATGCATTATGGCAGGCAGTAGGATGCCAGAGTTGCAGAAGCAGTTCAGGAACGTTTCAGATGACCCTCATACCTGTAAGGCAGAGGTCAAGGAAATGTTCAAGGAGAAAGCTCGTGTCGAAAGATATGATACTTTCATAGAACTTAACTCCTGCAAACTTAAGGCTGGAGCCCTGTTAGTCCCCATGTCACGAAGATTTAATGTCTTCAGGAACATCTAACCAGACTCGGTTTTGATGATCAGGTGGAAATGGCTGCGGATTTTATGTTGCAGTCACTTCCAGATACATATAGTGATTTCATAGTAAATTACAATATGCATGACATGGACAAGTCCTTAACAGAGCTTCATGGGATACTTGTGATCACTGAAAAGAACCTCAAGGGCAAGACCAAGGAGGTCCCTATGGTCAACAAGAAGGTCAGCTTCAAGAAAGCTGATCTGGGTAAGGGTAAGGCTCCTGGGCACCTTGCAGGGCAGATCAGACACCCCAAGCGTCCAAAGGTTCAAGCAGCTCCCAAAACTGCTGTGAATTCTAAGGACAAATTGGAGAAGATATGCTATCACTGCAATGAGCCAGGACACGGGAATAAGGGTTTGTAAGCAATACAAGGATCATGTGAAGAAGAGTGGGTATCCACGTCTTCAGGATCAGATATTTACGTTGGTAAGCTTAATCGCTATAACGTAAATAAGAAAAGGCTTAAATCTAATGAGTTAAACCAAGTTATAATCTGGCATTGTCATTTAAGGCACATAGGCGAGAAACACATTTCAACACTTCACAAGTGTGGACTTTAAGTCCGTTTGAATTCACTCAAATTGAAAGATTCAAGTCTTGCCTAATGAGCGAGAAACGCATTTCAACACTTCACAAGTATGGACTCTTTAAGTCCGTTTGAATTCACTCTAACTGAAAGATTCAAGTCTTGCCTAATGAGCGAGAAACGCATTTCAACACTTCACAAGTGTGGACTTTTTAAGTCCGTTTGAATTCACTCAAACTGAAAGATGTAAGTCTCGCCTAATGGGCAAAATGACAAAGGCACCTTTCACAGGTTTATGTGAAAGGCGAGTGACTTATTAAGTCTAATACATTCCGACGTATGTGGACCTATGAGTACTCAGGCCAGAAGAGAGCTGAACTAATACTTGACTCTGGAAACGGCCGCATTCATTTTGAATCGGGCTCCGATGAAGACAACGATAGTACACCTTGTGACAGTCATTTTGTCTCCCATTATTGTGGATGCGTGCGCCTCCGCGTAGTATTCATTAGGATGCGAGCTGAATAAGGTAATCGGTTCTATTTGGATGCGTGCGCCTCCGCGTAGTAGCCAAATAAGAGCTGGACCAGAGTCACAGAAGGTACACCACATGACACTCATTACGTCTCCCGTTACTGTGGATGCGTGCGCCTCCGCGTAGTTTTCATTGGGATGGGAGCGGGATGAGATGGTCAGTTCTATTTGGATGTGTGCGCCTTCGCGTAGTAGCCAAATAAGAAATGGACCATAGTCATATATGGTGTGGGAAACATCCTAGTATGTTTTTCCTAAAAATATTTGGGTAGCAGAGATGCAGGCATCCAAATCAGACAAAATGTGTCTTCGTAAGGTATCCTTAAGAAACCAAGAGATACAACTTCTACATACCCAGCGAGTACAAAGTCTTTGTTGCTCGAGGAGGGGTATTTTGGAGAAATATTTTATTTCTAAAATAGCTAGTGGGAGTCTCGTGCATCTCGAAGAAATTCGAGAGGATACGAAACAGCCTGAAGCAATTCAGGAGCCTGCTATGCAAAATGTAGAAGTACTGGAGCCTCAGATGGTCGCCGATGAAGAATCAATCCCTACAGAAATTCCAAATGGTCTAAGGAGGTCTGAAAGATCTCGTCATGTTCCAGACAGATATGGCTTCACAGCCACTGAGGGAAATGACGTGATGTTGGTGGATTAGGATGATCCAGAAACCTGCAGACAAGCTTTAACCAGTCCAGACTCCGAAAAATGGTAGAATGCCATGAGTGAGGAAATGAAATCCATGTATGAAAACCAAGTCGGATGCTTGGTGGATCAAACCTCTGGGATAAAACCCATCGGTTCTGAGTAGGTCTATAGGATCAAGACCGACATGGATGGAAGTCCTCAGACCAATATGGCTAGGATGGTTGTAAAAGGTTATTGTCATATTCAATACATGGATTATGATGACATCTTTTCACCAGTAGCAATGGTCAGATTGATCCGGATTATTCTTAGACATAACTATGGCAGATGGATGTCAAAACCCCTTCCTTAGCAGGAACTTACTAAGGGGCATGTATATCACACGACATGTGGGTTTTGTAGATCCAAAGAATCCCGGAAAGATATGTAAGCTGCAAAGATCCATTTATGGATTTAAGCAAACTTCAGGGAGTTGGAACCTTCATTTTGATAATGCTGTAAGGGAACTCGGCTTCATAAAAAACAAAAGTGAGCCTTGCGTACATGAGAAAGCGAGTGGGAGTAATATTGTATTCTTGATATTTATTCATCGGGAATGACATCCCGACCTTGCCACCAAAGCTTGGTTAGGGAAGTACTTATCGATGAAGGACTTAGGTGATGCTACATTTAATGTAGGCATCAGGATCTCTACATATCATTCCAAAAGGATTTTGGGCCTAAGTCAGAACATGTTGCTAAGTCAGAACATGTACATAGGTAAAGTGTTGAGAAGATCTCAATGCTTGATTTTAAGAAAGGATACATACCCATGCGTCATGGCATTAAGCTCAGCAAGCTACAGAGTCCTAGTACTCCTGATAAGCTGAGCAGGATGAGTAAGATCCCTTATGCTTCGGCTGTGGGATCCATCATGTATGCCAGGATGTGCACGAGACTGGAAGTCTCGTTTGCACTAAGCTGTACCAGCAGATTCCAATCTAACCCCGAACAATTAAACTGGATTGCTGTCAAAGGCCATCCTCAAATATTTGAGGAGGATTGAGGATGCATTTTGGTAAATGGGGATGAAGATAGAGAACTAGCAGTCAAAGGACAAGTCGATGCTAGTTTTCAGACATATCCAGATGACTTCAAAATTCAGTCAGGATATATTTTGTGTTGAGTGGTGGCGCTTTCAGCTGGATAAGCTTTAAGCAAGCCAAAATTGCCAACTCTACAACGGAGGCTGAGTATATAGCTGCAACAAAAGCAGCTAAAGAGGCCGTATGGATTAGAAGCTTTCTAATCAGATTAGATGCAACGCCGCGAGCGTCTGATCCGATAAGCTTGTTGTGGGACAACACAGGTGCCGTAGCTATTGCTCAAGAGCCCAGATTCCACAAAAAATCCAAACATATACTCAGCAGGCTTCACCTCGTGAGAGTTATCAAATATAGAGGTCATGTGGAGATTAAACACTATTCGACTGATGATAATATGGCCGATCCCTTGACAAAGGCTCAGCCGCAGCCTAGGCATGAGAAACATGCAGGGTCTATGGGAGTAGATCAGAACTTAAATTGGAACCAGGGGCAAGTGGGAGATTGTTAGAGTTATGCCCCAGTCCAATATAAAAGTGATCTACAGATGTAATGTTTTATCATCTTTCCGAATAAATAAATCGGCATATATTACTAAAGTGTTGTAGTAATATATCGAATGTAATTTGATCTATGTCATTCTGTGTGTAACCACTAATAGTAGAACTATAGATCAAAAAGAATTACATTTGATGAGTTCCTGATCAGCTAAGCTTCTTTATGAAGCGATCAGTATGAGACTAACTCCTTGTGATCATGCTCTACTGATCATGGCAAAGTGTGTGCCAAAGTTATATCATAGATACCATCAGGTCGATGATATCGGACAACCCGATTGAGTATACTCACATATCGTAACTTGTCATTATATCCTAAGACCAAGGAGTCTTTGTGTACACTATGTAACAAATACCTAAGTTTGACCTAGTCTAACGTTATCTGTAAAAGGGTAACTATAACAGCTTCGATTGGCTTTGGCATTTATTGCACTAGTGAACTCGAAAGGCGTCTGACTGAAGAAAGAGCATGGCCATGCAGGTGATACCTTAGTATCAGTTTTCAGTCATCTCAGATATCAAGAAACAGTGATTGATAAATTAGGGTGACCATTCTATGCGTATTGATCAATTTGGATATCGGTTTGATAAAAGGACAGTGACATGTACGATAACAGGTTAAGTCGAATAATCGATAATCACGAATATTGGATAATCATAATGTCTTGCTAGAGGCCACTTATGATGGAAAGGGTAAAATGGTAATTTTACCAGTCTGCCAATTATTCGTGAGCCTAGAGGGTCACACACATTAAGCACAATACATGACAATAATTATGGATGAGATTTGAGAACGATTCGGTAGTTTTCTGGCCTGAGGTTTTAACCAGACGGTCGAAGACATCAATTCGAGGAAATTGAGCCGTTTTGACTAAACCGAAATTAGAACTCAAGTTAATGGGTTTAATTTGGGTTTTAGTTAAATGGGCTTAAAGCCCATTTAGGGTTTAAGATAAGAGAGGGGTTAAATGCAAATAAGAAGGATTAAAAGGATGGATAATGCAATTTTTATTTTGAAATTCAATTTAATTTCAAATTAAAAATCACATAATCTATAATTATCTTATCCTTTTGATTTTTTCAGCAACTAACTCCCACTCTCTCTCCCTCTAATGGCTGAAAATTCTCTCCCTCTCTTCCTCCATTGTTGCTCTTGTTTTCTCTCAAAATTTCGAGCAAAAATTAGAGAGAAAAACCATTTCGGTTGTGTGCTTGTGTGGACTTGATAGAGAGGACACTACGCTTGTGTTCTTGTCGATTTCAAGAGGTAAAATATCAGATTTTAATTGAGTTTATAACATGTTCAAATAGCATTAAGATCAAGTTTTAATCGATCACCATTGTTACATATTGTCCGCTGCATGATTTTCAATCTTTGGAACCCGTGGTGATCTCTTTCAGCTATGGCTCACGCATTGTCGGTCGCCGGAACTGGACAATCTGGACAGTTTCTCCATTTTGCATTTAGTCTTCGTTGAATCGATAAAGAAGAACTTTCGGATCTTCTTCTCTAGAGCAAGTCCACACCAAGGGGATGATCTTGAAGATCCTTCACTTAATTGCCTACTAGAACAATTAAATGAAGAACAAGAGAGCAAAGAGAGGAGAGAGAGAGTTGTGAGAGTTGTAGGATTGATGAGAGTGTCTTGAATCCCATTTGATATTTCTCTACTTCATCAATCTCATGAGCATGGGTCAAAAGGTGATTGGTATGGGCTTAAAGGTGCTTTAACCCATACCCCTTAAATCAATCACCTCTTAATCCACAATCACCAACTAAGCATGGTGTTGTGTGGCCCCCACACATGGACCCACCATGTGGGCCGGCCAAGTGGGCTTATTGGGCCCTTAATGGGCCCTTGTTTGGGCTGGCCATGAGACCACACGGGCGAGCCCAATCTTATTGGGCCCTTAATGGGCCCTTGTTTGGGCCGGCCATGAGACCTCATGGGCCGAGCCCAATGGGCTCGCCCGTGTGGTCTCGTGCCGTGACCAAAAGTCACCCGACCCTCTTTGTCGTTACTTATCAAACAAAGTCCGACGCGACATCGAAGAAAAAACTCAGTTTTCTGGATTCACTAATAATTCTCTCAAACCGAACCTATGGCACAAAACCTCCAGTTTTGTCCATGTATTGCTCCTCAAGAAACGTTAAGGTTTCCTTGTCTCAAGTTATCCGTCTTGAATGTGTGTGACCCTCTAGGCTCATGCCACCGTTGGCAGATCGGCGCAAAAGATCGCTCTTGCCCGATCCATCATAAGTGGTCTCTAGTAAGACATTATGATTACCCAAGGTGCATGACGATCGATGATTCGACTTAACCTTGTGCGGACAAGTCACTATCCTATTACCTCTAGATATCCCGATTGATCACAAGGCATAGAGTCGTCACCCTTGTTTAATCAATCATTGTTACTTGATATGCGAGATGGCTGAGAACTGATAACCCGTATCATCGGCATGGTCATGCTCTTACTCTCAGTCAGTCTCCATCAAGAGGCCTTTTAACGGATATCTTTCCCAAACTGTAGTATGAGGGATAAATCCCTTAGCCGTCTTTCGTGTCACTCATGCAACCCGTTCCGCCACCCAATCATTCCCTTTATTGCAATCCTATCACAGAAAGCGTTAGGCGCAAGTTAAAGCCGCACGTTCATTGCATAGTGATCACAAAGACTCCTTGGTCTAAGGATGTCGTGACAAGCTATCGCATTTGAATATGTTCATGGCTTAATCTATGAAAACACTATTCAAAGCGGGTCGTCCGATATCAATCACCTCATGATATCTATGATATGATTCCGGGATCCCTCATCCCTATGACAAGTAGAACTACGTCATTAAGAACCATCCTCATACTGGTCGCTTCTAAGGAAGCATGTTTTGACCAGGGACTCGTTAAGTGTGATCCGTACAGATTTATGGTTCTACTACTTTAGTGGTCATAAATCAGATCATGCTTAACATATTACTTCAACACATAAGTAATACAAAGCCGTTTTATATATATGTTACAAACGTTGATAATGTACATAGACGTTTACAGGCTAATAGCAATTGGGTTAGGGCACAAATGCTATCAATCTCCCACTTGCCCCTAGTTCCAATCTAAGTCCCAGTCTATACCCATTGACCTAACATGTTTATCATGTTTTGCTCGTGGAAGAGCCTTGGTCAAGGGGTCGGCTGTGTTATCATCAGTTGCAACGCAGTGGATCTTCACGTCACCTCTAGCAACAATGTCGCGGATGATGTGATACTTTCTGAGTACATGTTTGGATCTGTCATGTGCCCTGGGTTCCTTAGCTTGCGTAATGGCCCCGGTTTTGTCACAATATAAGTCTACTAGGTTAGATGGGTTTTTAATTACACCTAACCCAGCCATGAAACTCCTGATCCATACAGCCACTTTTGTCGCTTCAGATGCGGCAATGTACTCAGCTTCGGTCGTAGGGTCGGCAATGGTGTCCTGCTTCTTGCTTTTCAGCTGAAAGCTCCACCGTTCAACATAAACATATAACCCAACTGACTTTTAAAGTCATCGGGGTCTGTCTGGAAAACTAGCGTCAACATATCCTTTGACGACTAGATCATCATTTCTTCCCCCGTATACAAGAAAAGCGTCTTTGGTTTTTCTCAAAAATTGAGAATCGCCTTGACGACAATCCAATGTTCCTCACCGGGTTTGGACTGATGTCTACTGGTACAGCTTAGGGCAAACGAGGCATCCGGTCTCGTACATATCATGGCATACATTATGGACCCTATAGCCGAAGCATATGGGATCTCATTCATTCTTGCTAGCTCTGCAGGTGTCTCAGCACACTACTTCTTGCTTAGCTTTATGCCATGACGCATGGGCAGCAGTCCTTTCTTTGAATCTTGCATCGAGAATCTTTTCAATATTTTGTCTATGTAGGTGCTTTAACTTAAGCCCAAGACCCGCTTGGCACGGTCTCTATATATCTTGATCCCCAAGATGTAAGAGGCCTCGCCTAAGTCCTTCATTGCGAAACACTCACCTAACCAAGTCTTTGTTAAGAGCAAGGTAGGGACGTTGTTTCCAATGAGCAGTATGTCATCAACATAAAGCACCAAGAAGACTACTTTGCTCACATCTGCCCTTTTATATATACGCAAGGTTCATCATCGTTCTTGATGAAGACAAACTGTTTCACAACTTCATCAAAACGTTGATTCCAACTCCGAGATGCTTGCTTCAAACCATAAATTGATTTGAGCAACTTGCAAATCTTTCCCTTATTCTTAGGATCCTCAAAACCCTCAGGCTGGGACATATAAACGTCCTCAGCTAACCTCCCGTTGAAGAAGGCGGTTTTGACGTCCATTTGCCATATCTCAAAATTGCTACGGCAAGTAGAATGCGGATAGATTTGACCATAGCTACTGGAGAAAAAGGTCTCTTCATAGTCAATTCCGTGGATTTGCCTATAACCTTTTGCTACCAGTCTTGCTTTATAGGTTTGAGGTTTGCCATCCATGTCTATCTTTGTTTTAAAGATCCATTTACACCCAATGACTTTTACGTCAGGGGTATGTTCCACCAAGTCCCACACTTGATTATCTGACATAGATTGCATTTCTTCCCTCATGGCTTCCAGCCATTTCTCAGAGTCGGTTCCGTCCTTATTAACTGTAGCTATTGGTTCTTGCTCAACGACTACTTCTGGTGGGTCGTCCAGTGGTTCCTGAGTGACCATCTCATCTAGAAATTCATTAAGATGAACAGCCCTCCCACTGATTGTCTTGGAAATAAATTCCTTTTCCAAGAATGTCCCACCTTGATTATGAATGCGGCCGTTTGCAGAGCGTAACCCCAGAAGGAGATCGGGAGATTAGTGAGACTTAATATCGATCGAACCATATCCAACAATGTCCGATTCCTTTTCTTAGACACACCATTGAGTTGCGGTGTTCTTGGCGGAGTCCACTGAGATAGTATTCCACTTTCTGTAAGAAACTCTTCGGATAAGTATTCTCCACCCCGATCAGAACGGAGTGCCTTTCCGAGTTGGTTTTCTACTTCTGTCCTAGACTCCTTGAATTTATCAAAGGCTTTGGACTTATGTCTTATGAGATAGACATAATCATATCTACTGAAATCATCAGTAAACGTGATAAAGTAGCCTAAACCACCTCTGGCTGGTGTATTCATTTGGTCCACATACGTTTGAATGTAATAGACCTAATAGATCACCTGCCCTTGTCACCACCAGCTTTGAAGCTGGATCCCTTCATACGTAGGACGTGTGGACCTACGGAGCTGCCTGCTGACATCTTGCAGGCAATTAGTTCTCGGAGAACAGTATATTTTTAAATACGTACTTTCTCCTTGAACATATCCTTGATCTGTGCAAACATTGCAAACGGATCATGGGATAGCTCCATAAACTGCTTATGGAGATCCGCCTCCATGCAGCCCAGCATGACACACGCAACGTCGATAGAGTCGCTAAGGTGTTTCTGGTGCGCATCCTTAACGACCCTCGTTGCGTTGGAAGCTGGCTCCACCGGGATAGCCTTATCAAGGACGTACTCCCTGCGTTCCAACTTTAACACAAGTCGTAAATTTCTGTCCCAGTCCAGATAATTTGTCCCATTGAGTTTACACTTTTCGAGTATAGTCCTCAACGACAAATTAGACGAGTTTGTTGATTTACTAGCCATTTCTACACGAAGAAAGTAAATTTAATAAGAATAGTTGAATAAATTTACGAAGATCCGAATTAAACACCAACCATAAGATTCTAAGGTTTTAGAATCTTAAACCAAGATCCCTTATTCGTCATTTGAAGTATGCTAAGGCGCACCGCTCCAATTGACTTATTTAGGTAGGACGTCCGTCCAATTACAACCTGTGTAACTCTTAGTCAGGGTATGTGCAAAAGCACACGGCTTACCCTTCCGATGCCCCAGCTCGACCTCAGGCCAAGAATCGTGGTCGAGTCAACCAACCTTCACTAATGAGCTAACTTTGTGCAGATGCTCCGCTAAGGCGCACGACATCCCAGAAAGTTTACCATTCCCTATCTAGAACCCATTCGATCGATGCTCCGCTAAGGCGCACGACACCGATAAAATGTTTCTACATGGGTGTGAATTTGGGTGGCATCTCACTTGACTCAAATTCGCTTGTAAATTGGTTGTGCTTAATAATTCGAAAGTATTTGGTACAATTACGAATCCGTCATCAACAACCCGTGTTGTGACGTTTCTAATTGTATCACATACTATCTTCATTTGAAACCGTCATTTGCAACCCGTGCAAACACGTTTCAAATTTGAACTCATCCATCACAACCCGTGCGATGATAGTTCACAACGCTTTAAACATGCAAACAATTAAAGTTGATTTTAATCTTTGCATGTGAGGTGATGGCTTATAAACTTATAAGCTAATCATGCAAGCATGTTATTAATTAAATAATTCAAGCAAGCATTCATAAAGCGTTAAATATGCATTTTATAGCCCATCCTAAACTTAGGATTCTACGAGTCTTCACATATTCTCGTCTTTCTCATTCGGGCTCCCACTAGCTCTTGGACTTCCTCCAAGACCGTCATTGTGCTCGATTTTCCATCCTTCTTGTCTTTGAGTAATAATTACAATTAATACTCGCTTCGTAGACCGGATAAAAAAATAATTACACTTTATGGGCTCGAATAAAAGAATAATTACACGCTAACACTAACGGTATGCAAACCGTGAAAGCGATAAAATCTAATGGGCTACTAATGCATCATATATTTCATCACATCATCCAACATGTTATCACACAAACATGTTATCAAATAATATGCAATAATTCCGGTTTTAATTTAGCCAAGTTGCTTGGTCGGGTTTATCGAAACTAGACCTTTTCGAAAAACGGTTTATCGAAACCGATTAAATTTTGAAAGTTTTCGAAATATTGGATTGCGGGTTCGTGACACGGATCAAACACCACGCACGAACCAAGTCGGGCCAAGCCAATGGGCCGAAAGCCCATTGGGCCGAGCCCAACTAAACACGGCCCGGTTTTGGGCCTTGGAAGGCCTAAACCGGCCTTGCCGCCACTCTCGGCCTCACCCGAGAGTGCGGACGGGCTCGGTCACCGCCGGCCTCCCCGGCCTCCGGTGACCTCCGTCCGGTACCTCCGATTCGGCTCCCCGAGAGTCTCTTCTCGGACCCGACAAATCCAATAATTTCCGAAAAATTTCAAATTCAATATATTTTTTCAAAAATAACATATTTCATGCAATTATCCCAAAAATCATTAAAATCATGTTATCAACAATTATGACATTTGTATCATTACAAAACCGAAATAACAAACAAGGATCTCGGAGTGGTAGACCGCCTCTGATACCACTGTTGGGTTCCGAGGCATCCTCTTTACGTTCATGGCAGCGGAAGCAACCTATAAACCGCCCCTAACCTGCGCAAGATCGACTACCAAGTTAGATCCTTAGGAAATCGAGTTTTCGGGTTTTACCAGAATCTGCCCGGCAGAAAACCGAGACTTTGAAGCTCTATATCTCGAGCTACAGATCTCCAATTTCTTTGGTTCTTTTTGGAGATTAAACCTCAGCCAATTCCCTACATCTTTTTTGTTTTGCTCCGAACCCAGTTCGGACGAGAAGACCTCCGTCTGGAGCAAAACATTGCCAATTCCCTACATCTTTTTTGTTTTGCTCCGAACCCAGTTCGGACGAGAAGACCTCCGTCTGGAGCAAAACATTTTTCCCGTCTCGCTGGACAGACTCTGCGGACCAGTCTGCTTCTCGGCCTTGTATCTCCCAAACCAGCGCTCTTTTGGAAAATCAGTATTTCACAAACGTTGTAGCCCTTGGACTTATAGATTAAGCCATGAACATATTCAAATGCGATAGCTTGTCACGACATCATTAGACCGAGGAGTCTTTGTGATCACTATGCAATGAACGTGCGACTTTAACTTGCGCCTAACGGTTTCTGTGACAGGATTGCAATAACGGGCATGATTGGGTGGCGGAACGGGTTGCATGAGTAACACGAAAGACGGCTAAGGGATTTATCCCTCATACTACGGTATGGGAAAGATATTCGTTAAAAGACCTCTTGATGGAGACTGACTGAGAGTAAGAATATGGCCATGCCGGTGATACGGGTTATCAGTTCTCAGCCATCTCACATATCAAGTAACAATGATTTATTAAAGAAGGGTGACGACTCTATGCCTTGTAATTAATCGGGATATCTAGAGATAATAGGATAGGGACTTGTATGCAGAAGGTTAAGTCGAATCATCGATCGTCGTGCACCTTGGGTAATCATAACGTCTTACTAGAGACCACTTATGATGGATCGGGCAAGAGCGATCTTTTGCGCCGATCTGCCAACGGTGGCATGAGCCTAGAGGGTCACACACATTCAAGACGGATAACTTGAGACAAGGAAACCTTAACGTTTCTTGAGGAGCAATACATGGACAAAACTGGAGGTTTTGTGCCATGGGTTCGGTTTGAGAGAATAATTAGCGAATCGAGAAAACTGAGTTTTTTCGTCGATGTCCCGTCGGACTTTGTTTGATAAGTAACGACAAAAGGGTCGGGCGACTTTTGGACACGGCATGAGACCACACGGGCGAGCCCATTGGGCTCGGCCCATGTGTCCTCATGGCCGGCCCAAACAAGAGCCCATTAAGGGCCCAATAAACCCTCTTGGCCGGCCCACATGGTGGGTCCATGTGTGGGGGCCACACAACACCATGCTTAGTTGATGATTGTGGATTAAGAGGTGAGTGATTTAAGGGGTATGGGTTAAAGCACCTTTAAGCCCATACCAATCTCTTTTAACCCATACTTGTGAGTTGGATGATGAATTTAAATACAAGACTTTAATTCATTATTCCATTAATCACAAAACACACACAAAAACACTCTCATCAATCCCTCTCTCTCTCTTCTCTTTGCTCTCTTGTTCTTCATTTAATTTTTCTAGTAGGCAATTAAGTGAAGGATCTTCAAGATCATCCCCTTGGTGTGGACTTTCTCTAGAGAAGAAGATCCGAAAGTTCTTTTTTCTTGATTCAACAAAGACCAAAAGCAAAATGGAGAAACTGTCCAGATTGTCCAGTTCCGGCGACCGACATTGCGTGAGCCATAGCCGTTTCGTCCGAGCTCCGATCGACCTGAAACTGGCGGCATTGGAAATATAAGTCAAAGGGCTACAACTTTTGTGAAATAATAATTTTCCAAAAGAGCGCTGGTTTCGGAGGTATATTGCCGAGAAGCATACTGGTCTGCAGAGTCTGTCCAGCCAGATGGAAAAAATGTTTTCCTCCAGACGGAGGTCTTCTCGTCCGAACTGGGTTCGGAGCAAAACAGAAAATATGTAGAGAATTGGCCGAGGTTTAATCTCCAAAAAGAACCGAAGTAATTGGAGATCTGTAGCTCGAGATATAGAGTTTCAAAGTCTCGGTTTTCTGCCGGACAGATTCTGGTAAAATCCGAAAACTCGATTTCCTAAGGATCTAACTTGGTAATCGATCTTGCGCAGGTTAGGGGCGGTTTATAGATTGCTTCCGCTGCCATGAACGTAATTAGGATGCCCCGGAACCCAACAGCTCTCTCCTTTCTTCTTGCTCTCTTGTTCTTCACATAATTGTTCTAGTAGGCTTTTAGTGAAGGATCTTGAAGATCATCCTCTAGGTGTGGACTTGCTCTAGAGAAGAAGATCATATAGTTCTTCTTTCTTGATTCAACAAAGGCTAAAAGGTAAATTTCTTGTCGAATAGATTTTGCCTTGAGATTTAATGGTTCATGTTCTTGGACAAGGTTTGGAGTTGCTTTTGTTTATGCTTCCGCTATCTCGATGATTTTGAACGCTCCAATACCCTACAAATCCGACTCCACGAGAGTCCTTTCTCGGACCCGACAAATCAAATAAAAATGCGAAAAATTCCAAATTCAATATATTTTCCAAAAATAACATATTTCATGCAATTTTCCCAAGAAGCATTAAAAACATGTTATCAACAAATTTGGCATGCAAATCATAATAAAACCGAAACAAGTTCAACAAGACGAAGATTAAGAGGGTTATCCATGCTCTGATACCACTGTAGTGTTTTGGAGTGTTCAAGATCATCGAGATAGCGGCAGCATAAACATTAAGAACTCCAAAAAACTGGCCAAGAACATGAACCATTAAATCTCAAGGCAAAATCTATTCCACAAGAATTTACCTTTTAGTCTTTGTTGAATCAAGAAAGAAGAACTAGATAATCTTCTTCTCTAGAGCAAGTCCACACCAAGAGGATGATCCTTAAGATCCTTCACAAAAAGCCTACTAGAACTAATGTGTGAAGAACAAGAGAGCAAGGAGAGAGGAGTGTGGCCGGCCAAGGTAAGAGAGTGAGGGAGTGAGTGAATTAATTTGTCATTTGTCTACTTCATCAACTCATAAGGCATGGGTCATTAAAGTAACAAATGATGAAAGCATGGGTTAAAGGCAAGTCATCACCTAATCCTCTTAAATAACTCTCCTCTTAATCAACAACACCAACTAAGCATAGTGTGTGGCCCCCACACTTGGACCCACCAAGGTGACCGGCCATGAAAGCTTATTGGGCCTTATTTGGGCCCTTGTTGGGCCGGCTAGGTGACCTCATGGGCCGAGCCCAATGGACCGGCCATGTGGTCGCGTGCCGTGTTCAAAAGTTATCCGACCCTTTTGTCATTACTTATCAAACAAAGTCCGACGCGACATCGACGAAAATCTCAGTTTTCTCGATTCGCTAATTATTCTCATAAACCAAACCCATGGCCCAAAACCTTGAGCTTTGTTCATGTCTTGCTCCTCAAGAAACGTTAACGTTTCCTTGTCTGAAGTTATCCATATTGCATGTGTGTGACTCTACAGGCTCATGCCTCCGTTGGCAGATCGGCGCAAGAGATCTCTCTTGCCCGTCCATCATAAGTGGTCTCTAGTAAGACATTATCATTACCCAAGGTGCATGATGATCGATGAATTGATTTAACATTGTGCGTGAAAGTCACTATCCTATTATCTCTAGACATCCCGATTGATCACAAGGCATAGATCCCTCATCCATGTTTATTCAATCATTGTTACTTGATATGTGAGATGGCTGAGAACTGATAACCCGTATCACTGGCATGGCCATGCTCTTTCTCTCAGTCACTCTCGATACAGCGGCCTTAACGGATGTCTTTCCCATATCGTAGTACGAGGGATAAATCACTTAGCCGTCTTTCGTGTCACTCATGCAATCCGTTCCGCCACCCAATCATGCTCGTTATTGCAATTCTATTACGGAAAGTGTAAGGCGCAAGTTAAAGTCGTACGTTGACCGCATAGCGATCACAAAGACTCCTTGGTCTAAGGATATCGTGACAAGCTATCGCATTTGAATATGTTCATGGCTTAATCTATGAAACACTATTCAAAGCGGGTCGTCCGATATCTATGACATGATTCCGGGATCCCACGTCCCTATGATAAGCAGAACTACATCATTGAGAACCATCCTCATACTGGTCACTTCGATTGAAGCGTATATTCACCAGGGACTCGTTAAGTGTGATCCGTACAGATTTATGGTTCTACTACTTTAGTGGTCATAAATCAGGTCATGCTTAACATATTACTTCAACACATAAGTAATACAAAGCCGTTTTATTTATTACAAACGATGATAAATATACATAGACATTTATAGACTACTAGCAATTGGACTAGGGCACAAAAATGCTATCATTACGCTCTACAAACGGCCACGTACATAATAAAGAGGGCTTCGTCGAAAGTAGTTGAAGGGACATCATTCGAGAAATGGTACGGGAGGGAACCCGTTTTGTCTTTCCTAAAAATCTGGGTTTGCGAGGCTTTTGTAAAACGGTTGCTAGCAACCAAGCTCGAACCAAGGTCAGATAAGTGCACTTTCGTCGGATATCCCAAAGAAACAAAGCGATACTATTTCTATACACCAAGCGAGAACAAATTATTCGTCACTCGTGGTGGGATATTTTGGAAAAGGAATTTGTTTCCAAGACAGTCAGTGGGAGGACTATTCATCTTGATGAAGTTCTGTATGAGATAGTCACTCAGGAACCGCTGGACGACCCCTTAGAAGAAGTAGAGCCAGAAGTGGTCGTTGAGCAAGAACCAATAGCTTCAGTTATTGAGGACGGTCCAAGGCGGTCTGAAAGGACCAGTCATGCACCTATCAGATACGATTTTCTTGTAACTGGAGGTGATGAATTGGTGTTAGTGGACAATGATCCAGCTACCTTTCGAGAAGCCATGGACGGACCCGACTATGAGAAATGGTTGGAAGCCATGAGGGAAGAAATGCAATCCATTTCGAATAATCAAGTGTGGGACTTGGTAGATCAAACCCCTGGCGTAAAAGTCATTGGGTGTAAATGAATCGTTAAAATAAAGATAGACATGGATGGTAAACCTCAGACCTATAAAGCACGACTGGTAGCGAAAGGTTCTAGACAAGTCCACGGAATTGACTATGAGGAAACCTTTTCTCCAGTAGCTATGGTCTAATCTATTCGCATTCTACTTGCCATAGCAGCTTATCATAATTATGAAATATGACAAATGGATGTTTTCCTTAATGGGAGATTAGCTGAGGACGTTTATATGTCACAACCTGAGGGTTTTGCGGATCCAAAGAATAAGGGAAATATTTGTAAGTTGCTTAAATCAATTTACGGTTTGAAGCAAGCATCTCATAGTTGGAACAAACGTTTTGATGAAGCTGTGAAACAGTTTGGCCTCATCAAGAACGGTGATGAACCTTGCGTATATAAAATGGCAGATGGGAGTAATATAGTCTTTTCGGTGCTCTATGTCGATGACATATTTCTCATTGGAATCGACGTCCCTACCTTGCTTTTGACAAAGGCTTGGTTAGGTGAGTGTTTCGCAATGAAGGACTTAGGCGAGGCTTCTTATATCTTGGGGATCAAGATATGTAGAGATCGTGTCAAGCGGGTCTTGGGCTTAAGTTAGAGCACCTACATAGACAAAGTGTTGAGAAGATTCTCAATGCAAAGTTCCAAAAAGGGACTGCTACCCATGCGTCATGGCATAAAGCTTAGTAAGAGTAAGTGTGCTGAGACACCTGAAGAGCTAAACATGATGAATGAGATCCCATATGCTTCGGCAATAGGGTCCACAATGTATGTCATGATATACACGAGACCGGATGTCTCGTTCGCCTTAAGCTGTACCAGTAGACATCAATCCAAACCCGGTGAGGAATACTGGATTGCAGTCAAGGCAAATCTCAAATATTTGAGAAAAACCAAGGACGCTTTTCTTGTATACGAGGGAAGGAGTGATGATGATCTAGTCGTCAAAGGATATGTTGACGCTAGTTTCCAGACAAACCCTAATGACTTTAAGAGTCTGTTAGGATATGTGTTTACGTTTAACGGTGGAGCATTCAGCTGGAAAAGCAAGAAGCAGGACACCATCGCCGACTCAACAACAGAAGCTGAGTATATTGTTGCATCAGAAGCATCAAAAGAGGTTGTATGGATCAGGAGTTTCATGGTTGGGTTAGGTGTAATTCAAAACCCATCTAACCTAGTAGACTTATATTGTGACAACACCAGGGCCATTGCGCAAGCTAAGGAACCTAGAGCACATGACAAATCCAAGCATGTACTGAGGAAGTATCACATCATCCGGGACATAGTTGCTAGAGGTGACGTGAAGATCCACTACGTTCCATCTAATGATAACACGGGCGAACCCTTGACTAAAGCTCTTCCTCAAGCAAAACATAATAAACATGTCAGGTCAATGGGGATAGACTGGGACTTAGATTGGAACTATTGGCAAGTGGGAGATTGATAGCATTTTTGTGCTCTAGTCCAATTGCTAGTGGTCTATAAATGTCTATGTATATTAATCATCGTTTGTAATAAATAAAACAGTTTTGTATTACATATGTTTTGAAGTAATATGTTGATCATGATTTGATTTATGACCACTAAAGTAGTAGAACCATAAATCTATACGGATCACACTTAACAAGTCCCTGGTCAAAATACACTTTGATTGAAGCGACCAGTATGAGGATGGTTCTCAATGATGTAATTTTGCTTATCATAGGGATGTGGGATCCCGGAATCATATCATAGATATCATGAGGTGATTGGTATCGGACGGCCCCCTTTGAATAGTGTTTCACAGATTAAGCCATGAACATATTCAAATGTGATAGCTTGTCACAATATCCTTAGACTAAGGAGTCATTGTGATCGCTATGCGGTCGATGTATGGCTTTGACTTGCGCCTAACGCTTTCCGTAACTGGATTGCAATAACGGGCATGATTGGGTGGCGCTACAGAATGCATGAGTGACACGAAAGACGGCTATGGGATTTATCCCTCATACTACGGTATGGGAAAGATATCCGTTTAGGCCACATGATCGAGAATGACTGAGACGAAGTGCATGGCCATGCCAGTGATACGAGTTATCTGTTCTCAGTCGTCTCGCATATTAAGTAACGATGATTGATTAAACAAGGATCACGACTCTATGCCTTGTGATCAATCAGGATGTCTAGAGATAATAGGATAGTGACTTGTACGCACAAGGTTAAATCGAATCATCGATTATCATGCACCTTGGGTAATCATAATGTCTTACTAAAAGACACTTATGATAGATCGGGCAAGAGAGATCTCTTACGCCGATCTGCCAACGGTGGCATGAGCCTAGAGGGTCACACGCATACAATATGGATAACTTGAGACAAGGAAAGATTGGCGTTTCTTGAGGAGCAAGACATGGCCAAAATTGAGGGTTTTAGGCCATGGGTTCGGTTTTGTGAGAATGATTAGCGAATCGATAAAACTGAGTTTGTCGTCGATATCGCGTCGGACTTTGTTTGATAAGTGACGACAAATGGTCGGATAATTTTTGGGACACGGCACGCGACCGCATGGGCGAGCTAATTGGGCCCAACAAAGGCCCAATAAGCATTGCTTGGCTGGCCCACTTGGTGGGGCCAAGTGTGGGGGCCACACACCATGCTTAATTGGTGTTGTTGATTATGATGAAGAGTGATTTGTGGGATTAGGTGGTGACTTGCTTTTTAACCCATGCCTTCATCATTTGTTACTTTATCAATCAATTTTAATATATGATTAAGTATACAAAATATCACAACACAAGAGAAGGCTCTCATTCTCTCTCTCTCTCTCTCTCTCTCTCTCTCTCTCTCTCTCTCTCTCGTAGTGGTCGGCCACTCCTCTCCTCCCTCTCCCTTCCTTTGCTCTCTTGTTCTTCACACTCTAATTCTAGTCGGCTAAGTGTGTTGGATCAAAAGGATCATCCTCTTGGTGTGGACTTGCTCTAGAGAAGGAGATCATCTTGTTCTTCTTTCTTGATTCAATAAAACTAAAAGGTAAACTCTTGTGGAATAGTTTTTGCCTTGAGATTTAATGGTTTATGTTCTTGGACAGATTTTGGAGTTTATATTGTTGTTTCTTCCGCTATTTTGATAATCTTGATAGCTCCAAAACCCTACAACAAGCATATAAATAGAGGCCAAGGGTGAGTGCCTCCACAAGGAATTCTTGCAATATTAGATATTTCTCCAAAAGTCTCTTGTTGCTACATTTGGGAGCTAGAGATAGAGTGTGTGGGTTCTTTGGTGGTCTAGTAGCCACTAGTCGAATTCTGTCTTCGTTTTTGTCGAGATCCACTGTGTGCGAGACGTAGAGGACGAGCTCAAGAACACGTCTTTGATCAGGAGATTTCACGCTACGAGAGGTAAAAGATCGGATCTTTCCTCATTCTTATGATTCATCTATTGTTTGCAAACGTTCCTGTGGCGGATTCTCGGTTAAATTCGTCTCTTCCGCTGTGCTGGAGATCCCGGGAACCCCAATAGTGGTATAAGAGGCAGGTTTCTCTCTAGATGAATCATACATGCATGATTTTGTGGTAAAATTGACTGCTTGATCATATGTGATTGTTGCCATGATTGATTTATGCATGAATCTCTACTCTTTGTCTTGGTTTTAGCCTCATGACAATTAAAAATCTATTTTTGATCGTATTTTCGATAAAGACGAGATTTTTATTTGTTTGTAAGTGGTTTTTCGACTCGGGACTGATGCACTCAGTGTACCGAGTCATTCCTGGGGGTCGGGACTCGATCCGAGTGAAATCGGATCGAGAATCGGGCTCGGGAAAAACTGAAAAACGGTCTGACCAAGGAGGGAGGCGATGGTGGCGATCGCCACATACTTGCCTCGATTTCTACAACAATCTGAGAGGTGGCGATCGCCACCAAGGGAGGTGGCGATAGCCACCATGGGTGTGGCGATCGCCACCTATAGGCAGATTGGGATTTTGGGCTAAATCAAAATTCCGACCTAAAGGCAATTCGAGATTTTGAGTAGGTTTGTTTTATCGCATTGATGCCATGAATATACTCGATCCTCGATATGGTTAAATTGGTTTTCATCGAGAATATAAAATATCAAAAAAATATTTTTCCGACGAGATAAAGTACGGTCTCGAGTTTCCACGGGATTGATGACCCGATAAACCGTAGGAACGCCTAATTGTGTCGTTCGATGTACTTCGGTGTGTCATTAGCACATTATGTTGAACTTTTTGTATCGCCCAACGACCTATTAGGGTTTTGCTCGATACACTAGAGTTTCAACATACCGGTTGATGAAGTGATTACATCGACCGGCGGCGGGCCCGGGTCCTCGCAATTAGATCGAAGGATTCGATTCCCGATTTTCATTGGAAAATTCTGGGAGTCTTTGTTTAGGATTTCGAGATTGGGACTTTTGAGTGCCAAGTGAGATCAATACACTAAAATCATAAAGGATAAAATATGATTTAATGTAATTGATAACATGCATTGTGTGACAACATATATGTATGATAACATGATAGATTGCAACATGCGTAAGTTAGATCACATGATGTATAGCTAAAGCCCATCAAGACAAGACCGTTTATATTGCATTTGATTTGTAAATATAAAATGGCGGTTTGTGCCACCTTAATATTTGGGTTGAATATTTTGGGACGAGAAGTGTCGTGGTTCACATGAATTTTATTTATACCTGACCTACGAGCCGTTGATATTTTGTAAACGCACTTTCCGGACATGACACTTTGGGAGTCGTGGAGAGTTCAAGGAGCCATTGGGAGCATTGCCAAGGATGAAGAAGACTTGTTTAGTTGTAATCTTAACCCTTAGGATGTGATGCAGCGTATGTGGCTAGGACGAACTCTTTATCAAAATTTGTTGATTCTTGCGAATACCGAAGGTGATAGATTTGAGGGAAAACTTGATTGTTTTATTAAACTTCAAAACTAAATAACAAGAAAAGTATAAGAGTGCTTAAATAGCCAAACCCTAATTGTAGAAAAGAAAACCCTAAACTTATTTTGAAATTCTGAATCCTAGCCGAGTCAAGAAGTCGAACACAAAGTCGTAACTTGTGTATCGACTACTTGCCTAAGAATGTAAACCGTAAGTAAAATAGTAAACAGATAATAACGACACCAGAGATGATTACCCAGTTCGGTGACTCCGCACCTACGTCTGGGGGCACTTTGCCAGTGGAAAGGTTTTCACTATTAGGTAGTCAATAGTACAACTTCAAGCACCAACTAGCTATCACACAAGCTATTGTCCTAAGCTACTATAGATCTCACAGTGAACAACCTCGACCAAGGGCCTCTCCCCCTGTCTTTGAGATCCTCTCAATTCCACCCTTCGAGCAAGCCTATGCTCGGTGTCGTTGTCTTCTTTGACGGAGTTGTGAATCTTCAATCACAAACAAAAACCCTAACCGATCCAAACACTTAGTCTTCGCGACTTAATGTTTGATCGGAGCAAAAGTCCGTTATAGCGAATCTTAATCAGCCTCTCAACACGCCGATGGTGCACGGTTAAGAGCTTTGAGAAATCTTGCAGTTTTAGAACAAGAACGGATGATCTGCTAATGGGAAGCCCAAGGCTTTTTATAGCAACTCACATTCCTAATCCTTCTCGGATCAGGAACAGGAAGTTTCAGACTTCCTGAATAAATCAGGCAAGTCGTTGCCGCCTTCCATGACAGTTGGAAGTCGTCTTGCCTGTTCTGACTTCCTGAATAAATCAGGCAAGTAGAGTTGCCGCCTATTGCTGACGTGTTACTGCCAGCTGGAAGTCGCCTGACTTGTCGACGTCACTCTCTTGCGCTCCAAGTTTTCGTGGCGGCTTCTGGAGCGGCGACTTCCATGCGCAACTTCTGGCGCGACTTCTGACGTAACTCCTGGCGTAACTTCTGGCGTATCCTATCTATCTCCCCCTGTTTGTCTAACAATATTGCCAAAGGCAATTATACAAAGAAATTCGACTAACAGCAGGGTAAAAACCAGCTCACACCATGAGCAAAATAAAACAGCTCAAACATGAGCAAATATCCAGCTCAAACATGAGCAAATATATCCAGCTCAAACATGAGCAAATACACCCAGTGTCATAGTGTGCACAAAAGTAACTCGAACGTACCTGAGGATTTAAGAGTATGTGTTTGGAACAAGTTTATAGAGTAAATTCAGAGAAATAGTTAAAATGAGTTGGAGTCATCAACATCATCTTCAGCAGCAGGAGCAGAGCGGAGGCCATTGAGAAGAGCTTCACAGGCGACTTTGCCAGTTGATAGCATAGTAATTGACTTCTCCAGATCATTGATCATCTCCACCAACTCTTCCTCCATCCTAGTGACAAGTGGTCCTGAAGGTCGGGAGCTTGAACCAGCTTCGGATGCTTTGGCCATAGGAGATGCGAGGTCCTTCAAATGCTTGCCTTCGTAGTTCTTGAGGCTGATAGTAAGTGGCAGTGGCTTCTTACCCGGAACATCCGTCTCTCGAACAATGTGAGGACATTCTTGGAGAAGGAGACCGGTGATCAATGAAGGAAACCCGATAGGAAGCTTGACAACGCATGAATTGGCATGCTTGACTAGATGTTCAATAACATATGAGCCAAAATCAGGAGAAGATTGCGTACCTATTTGGTATATGAGTTTAGCCAATTCGGTTTTGATGCTCGACCCATGTGTAGAAGGTGCCCAATTTGCCAGGCCAATGCGGTAGAGTATTAAGTATTTGGAAGTCAGCTCAGTAGCCGCAATGGTGTCTTTGACGGGCCAGACCTTCTTGTTAGGTTTGTGCCCTAGTCCAAAATAATTCTTCAATCTATATTGTAACAGACAACATTATTCTACATAATAAAAGGCATAATATTACTAATGTGTTGTAGTAATATATCTAATGTGATTTGATCTATGTCATAATGTGTGTAATCACTTATAGTAGAACTATAGATCAGAAAGAGTTACATTCGATAGAGTCCCTGATCAGCTAAGCTTCTTCTGAAGCGATCAGTATGAGACTAACTCCTTGTGATCACGCTCTACTGATCATGGCAAAGTTTGTGCCGGAGTTATATAATAGATATCATCAGGTCGATGATATTAGACAGCCCGATTGTGAGTATGCTGCATAGATCCAGTAATGAGATACTCACATATCGTAACTTGTCATTATATCCTAAGACCAAGGAGTCTTTGTGTACACTATGTAACAAATACCTAAGTTTGACTTAGTCTAACGTTATCTGTAAAAGGGTAGCTATAACGGCTTCGATTGGCTTTGGCATTTATTGCACTAGTGAACTCGAAAGGCGTCTGAGGGATTTATCACTCATACTTCGGTTTGAGAAAGATATCCGTTTAGGCCACTTGATGAGTATGACTGAAGAAAGAGTATGGCCATGCAGGTGATACCTTAGTATCAGTTTTCAGTCATCTCAGATATCAAGAAACAGTGATTGATAAATTAGGGTGACCATTCTATGCCTATTGATCAATCTGGATATTCGTTTGATAAAAGGACAGTGACATGTACGATAACAGGTTAAATCGAATAATCGATAATCACGAATATTGAATAATCATAATGTCTTGCTAGAGGCGACTCATGATAGAAAGGGTAAAATAGTAATTTTACCAGTCTGCCAATTATCCATGAGCCTAGAGGATCACACGCATTAAGCATGATACATGACAACAATTATGGATGAGAATTGAGAACAATTCAGGAGTTTTCTGGCCTAAGGTTTTAACCAGACGGTTGAAGAAATCAATTCGAGGAAATTGAGCCGTTTATAACTAAACCGAAATTAGAACTCAAGTTAATGGGTTTAATTTGGGTTCTAGTTAAACGGGCTTAAAGCCCATTTAGGGATTTAAGATAAGAGAGGGAACAAATGTAAATAAGAAAGAATAAAGGGATAGATAATGCAATTTTAATTTTGAAATTCAATTTAATTTCAAATTAAAATCACATAATATCTATTCATTTTATCCTTGAATTTTTCAGCAACTTCTCCCTCCTTTCTCTCTCCGTCATTGCCGATTTTCAGCTCCCTCTCTTCCTCCATTGTAGTCTTGTTTTCTCTCAAAATTTCTAGCAAATGATTGAGTGAAAAATCATTTCGATTGTGGTGCTTGTGTGGACTTGATAGAGAGAACAGTACACTTGTGCTTTTGTCGATTACAAGAGGTAAATATGAGATTTATATTTATGTTTATAACATGTTCAAATGGCATTAAGATCTTAGCTTTTTACGATCACCACGGTTACATAAAGTCCGCTGCAGGATATTCATCGTTTGGAACCCGTGGTGATCTCTTTCACTTCTTCCGTCCTCTAGTGATTTCGACCGCTACTTTGTTCAAGTGTGGGACTTCTGGAGTGACTTCTGGGTCTTCTCTGCCAAGATAGGCATTGATAGTTGAGGCAGATATTTCGAAGCATTCTCCCCGAACAAACACTTTCATGTACTCTACATCTTCCGGGTCATCAAACTCACTGGAGAGGTTGACAATAAACTCTTTGACCAATGTTGGATAGAATGGCCCGATGTTTTTGACCGTATTGGTCAGGCCTGCTCTTCGGAGAAGTTCCACGATAGAGTTTATCCCCTGCGCCTCTGTGGAAAGCTCTCTTTCTGGATAGATCTTGTGTTGGTATACATACTGCCATTTAACCGCATTGTCTACAGAGTCGAAAGAGACATTATCCGTAGGAGCTTTAGGAACATTCTTGGGGAGTTTCTGCCCTCCCATTGTCTTTTTGACCCGTGGTAGTATAATGCGGGTGTCTTCTTCTTCAGATTTCTCTTCTTCTGGGGCAGAGGTCGCTACAGAAGTTAGTGACTTCCTTCTAGACTTCTTCGGTGGTTTGGAAGCAGATGCTTCTCCTTTCTCTGTTGTTTTCCTCTTTAGGGTCAATCTCCTCGGTATTTGAGGTTCTTCTTCTTCATCGACCAACCTTCTTGTTGGTAGCTTCCTTCTCTCAAGCCTTTTGGGCAAAACTTCTTTTTCCATGGCTTCCTTTTCCATAGTCTCAGTGGCAACTATTTCTTCGATGTTAACAAGTTCCTCTATAGGTCGAGTGACTTCTGGAATATCTTCCGGATCTTCATTAAGCCCTGAAATACTTTCCGGGGCGACATGGGGACTTCCTTCTTTCTGCAAGTCCTTGTTTAGAGGGGATTTATCTGGTGCTGCTGTCGACTTAGAGGGGCTGGATTGGTCCTTGGTGCTAGTACCATGAATTTTAGGAACAAGGGTTCCTAGACCTTCTACAGGCAGGCTTTCATCTACAGTGTTTACTTCAGAGAGGATAGCAGATTTACCTTGTGTCGGGATCGGAGTAGAGAGAGAGGCTTCCTCTTTTATGTTCGCAGATTCGGCTAAAGTGTCGTCCTTCTCAACGACGGGAGTTGTTTCTACTGGTGTGATAGTTGGAGGTGAGACTGTTACTCCTTGAGGTGCTGCCGAACTTTCCCTTGAGATTTTTCCTCCTCGAATCCTTACTCCATGCTTGTTTGTCGAGGATTTTGAGGCTGATAACTTTCGAGCGATCATCTTTACCCTCATCTTTGCTCGTAATTTGGAGGCAGATGGTATGCGTCCGCTTCTTGTTCCAACCATTTGCTCGATCGGTTTTGGTTTGGAAGAGAAGAGAAGAGCAAAATCTTACAGTTGCAGATTTGTTTTAGCCTTTTCGAGGTTCCCTAGTAGTTTTGGGAAGATGGAGATGATTGTGCAGGCTTTTTCTGCGGAAGTTGAAGGGGGCGATTGCTGATTGGTTGATCGTCAGAACGCAATCATTCTTTTTGAATTTTTTTTTAAACAAATAATTCTAACTGGGCTTCTAATAATGAGATTTGGGCCCAGCTAGATTTTGTGGACCCTGGCTGATCCAGATAGAGAGAGAGTAAAAATTCACTCAAAAGTTCTCCCTCTTCTTTCTTGACTTCTGGTTATTCCAGACAGCAAAGTTCAAGGGATGACCTCAGACTTCAAACCTGTTAGCATCTAACGCTTTTGTAAAGATGTCAACGACTTGTTTGTCAGTGGATAGGTACTCGAGCATTATCTTCTTGTCTTCTACAAGTTCTCGAATAAAGTGGTGCCTGATGTCAATATGCTTTGTTTTTCTGTGTTGCACTGGGTTTTTCGAGACATTGATAGTACTGATGTTGTCACAGAACAAAGTCATGACTTCTTGCTTGACTCCATACTCTACCAACATTTATTTCATCCAAAGAAGCTGATTACAGCTACTTCCGGCTGCAATATATTCGGACTCAGCAGTAGATAAAGCAATACAATTTTGCTTTTTGCTGAACTATGATACAAGATTGTTCCCCAGGTAGAAACAACCTCCAGAGGTACTTCTTCGATCTGGTGTGCTTCCCGCCCAGTCAGCATCACAATATCCAATACGAGTAGGAGAGGTATCAAAGGAATATAGCAAACCCAATTCAGAGGTTCCCGAGATGTACCTTATGATCCTCTTGGGATGAGCCAAGTGACTGACTTTTGGATTGGCTTGATATCGAGCACAGACTCCCATGGAGTAAGCGATGTCGGGTCGACTTGCAGTTAGATAGAGAAGACTTCCGATTATTCTTCGATAAAGGCTTTGATCAACTGATTCTCCCATCTCGTCCTTTGTGCATTTGGTATGTGTGGCAATAGGAGTTCTCTTGCATGGGTCGCTTTTAGGATCAAGGAAGATGCCTTCGTCGCTTTTAGGATCAAGTTTGCGTCGAGGTTCCCTATCTGCAAGTATGTAGCAGATCGATCCAAAGACATGGAAATATTTGACATTTGGCTTCCTCCCCCTCCATATTTCAGAAAGAGTGAGCGAAGTTCCATGGCGGAGGGTCACTCTATTGTGAATATGGCACGCCGTATTCAAAGCTTCAGCCCAGAAGTGTTGCGGGATGTCTTTGGCTAACATCATGACTCTTGCCATTTCTTGAAGAGTGCGATTTTTTCTTTCAATGATCCTGTTTTGCTGAGGAGTGATGGGAGCAGAAAATTCGTGTGCAATTCCTTCAGCATCACAAAAATTTGCGAAGCTGATGTTTTCAAACTCCTTTCCATGATCGCTTCTAAGTCGGACGACTTTTTTAATGACTTCTCCTTTTTCTCGTTGAACTCTCCGACATAGGGCTTCAAAGACTGAGAAGGTGTCTGACTTTTCTCGAATAAAGTCTACCCAGGTGTACCTCGAGAAGTCGTCTGCACAGACAAATATGTACTTCTTCCCTCCTAGACTTTCTACTTGCATAGGTCCCATAAGGTCAACATAAAGAAGTTCTAGAACACGAGAAGTAGTAAGATGTTGTACCTTCTTGTGTGACGTCTTGACTTGTTTCCTAATCTGGCATTCTCCACAGATTATTCCTTCAATGATCTTGAGGTTGGGAACTCCAATGATCGCTTTTTCAGAGAGAATCTTTTGTGTAATTCTGAATTGTAGCTGAGTCATGAAGTCAAACACAAAGTCTTTAACTTGTGTATCGACTTCTTTTGGAAACCGTAAGCAAAGTAATAGACAGATAATAATCACGACACCAGAGATGATTACCCAGTTCGGTGACTCCGCACCTACGTCTAGGGGCACTTTTCCAGTGGAAAGGTTTTTCACTATAGGTAGTCAATAGTACAACTTCAAGCACCAACTAGCTATCATACAAGCTATTGTCCTAAGCTACTATAGATCTCAACGTGAATCACCTCGACCAGGAGCCTCTCCCCCTGTCTTTGAGATTCCCTCAATTCCACGCTTTGAGCAAGCCTATGCTCGGTGTCGTTGTCTTCTTGGACGGAGTTGTGAATCTTCAATCACAAACAAAAACCCTAACCAATCCAAAAACTTAGTCTTCGTGACTCAAGGTTTGATCGGAGCAAAGGTCCGTTCTAGCGAATCTTAATCAGACTCTCAACACGCCGATGGTGCACGTTTTAGAGCTCTGAGAAATCTTGCAAGTGTTAGAACAAGAACGGTTTGATCGGAAGCCAAGGGCTTTTTAGAGCAGCTCACATTCCTAATCCTTCTCGGATCAGGAACAGGAAAGTCAGGCAAGTTGTTTCCGCCTTCAATGACAGCTGGAAGTCGTCTTGCCTGTTCTGACTTCCTGATGAAATGAGGCAAGTCGAGTTGCCGCCTATTGCTGACGTGTAACTGCCAGCTGGAAATCGCCTGACTTGTCGACGTCACTCTCTTGCGCTCCAAGTCTTTCGTGGCGCCTTTCTTCTTTCGCTCCAAGCTTTGTCGAAAACAGGAAAGCTTCAGACTTTCCTAATCTGGACCGTAACAAGTCGCTCCACATGTCATGTAACATGTTGCACGACTTCTTACATTTGCGCTAAAAATCATGCCAACAATTAAACGTAGCAACAATCTCCCCCTTTGGCAATTTTTTAGGCAAACACCTTTTTAAGCCCATCGTCATCTTGTGGCAGTTACGCACAGCAAGTGATTTATCTTGTGGCAGTTATGCACAACAAGTGATGTGACTTCTTTCTCCAAGCAGACACATCGTCGTCACCTTGAGGCAGTTACGCACATAGCAAGTTATGTGACTTCCGAAGCGACTTCTTGTACGGCTTCTGGTTTATCTTCTGGAGCAGCTTCTGGAGCGGCTTCTGGTTTATCTTCTGGAGCAGCGTCTTCTGGAGTGGCTTCTGGAGCGGCGACTTCTGGCGAAACTTCAGGTGTAGCTTCTGGTGTAGCTTCCGGCGTAACTTTTGTCGTATCACATTTATCTGTAGCTTATGGTGTAGCTTCCGGCGTAACTTCTGTCGTATCACATTTATCTCCCCCTGTTTGTCTAATAATATTGCCAAAGGCAATCCTACAACGAGATTTGACTAAACAGCAGGGTAAAAAGCCAGCTCACACCATGAGCAAAATAAACAGCTCAAACATGAGCAAATATCCAGCTCAACCAAGAGCAAAAATCCAGCTCAAAACATGAGCAAAATATCCCAAAAATAAACAGTCATAGTGTGCGGAAAATAACTCGGACAAACCCCGAGGATTTAAAAGTGTGTGGAACAGAGTTATCATAGCAAATTCAGAGAAATACTAAAACGACGTGGAATCGTCAACATCTTCTTCAGCAGCAGCAGTAGAGCGGAGGTCTTTGAGAAGGGCTTCACAGGCGACTTTGCGGGTTGATAGCATCGCAATTGACTTCTCCAGATCAGTGATCATCTCCACCAATTCTTCCTCCATCCTGGAGCCAGTTGGTCCTGAGGGTCGAGAGCTTGATCCAGCTCCTGATGCTTTGGCTATAGGAAGTCCGAGGTCCTTCAACTGCTTCCCTTCGAAGTTCTTGAGGTTGATAGCAAGGGGCAGTTGCTTCTTACCCGGAATATTCGATTCTCGAACAATGTGAGAACATTGTTGGAGACTGATACCGGTGATCAGTGAAGGAAACCCGATTGGAAGTTTGATAGCACATGATTTGGCGTGCTTGACAAGGTGTTCAATAACATAAGCGCCAAAATCAAGAGAAGACTGCGTACCTATCTGGTAAATGAGTTTAGCCAACTCGGTTTTGATGCTTGACCCATGCGTAGAAGGTGCCCAATTAGCCAGACCAATGCGGTAGAGAATTGAATATTTTGCTGTAAGCTCAGTAGCCGTAATGGTGTCTTTGACGGGCCAAACCTTCTTTCGTCCTCTAGTGATCTCGACCGCTACTTTGTTCAAGTGCGAGACTTTTGGAGTGACTTGTGGGTCATCTCTGCCAAGATAGGCATTGATGGTTGAGGCAGAGATTTCAAAGCATTCTCCCCGAAAAAACACCTTTATGTATTCAGCGTCTTCAGGTTCATCAAACTCGCTTGACAGGTTGACAATAAACTCCTTGACCAAAGCTGGGTAGAATGGCCCAATATTTATGACGGTCTTGGCCAGGCCTGCTCTTCGGATAAGTTCTACAATCGAGTTTATCCCCTGCGCTTCTGTGGAGAGTTCTCTTTCTGGATAAATCTTCCGCTAGTAAACATATTGCCACTTAACTATGTTTTCTACAGAGTGGAAACAGACATTGTCTGTAGGCGCTTTAGGCACATATTGATAGCATTTGTGCTCTAGTCCAATTGCTATTAGCCTGTAAACGTCTATGTACATTATCATCGTTTGTAACATATATATAAAACGGCTTTGTATTACTTATGTGTTGAAGTAATATGTTAAGCATGATCTGATTTATGACCACTAAAGCAGTAGAACCATAAATCTGTACGGATCACACTTAACGAGTCCCTGGTCAAAACATGCTTCCTAAGAAGCGACCAGTATGAGGATGGTTCTTAATGACGTAGTTCTACTTGTCATAGGGATGAGGGATCCTGGAACCATATCATAGATATCATGAGGTGATTGATATCGGACGACCCGCTTTGAATAGTGTTTTCATAGATTAAGCCATAAACATATTCAAATGCGATAGCTTGTCACGGCATCCTTAGACCAAGGAGTCTTTGTGATCACTATGCAATGAACGTACGGCTTTAACTTGCGCCAAACGCTTTCTGTAAAAGGATTGCTATAAAGGGCATGATTGGGTGGCAGAACGGGTTGCATGAGTGACACGAAAGACGGCTAAGGGATTTATCCCTCATACTACGGTATGAGAAAGATATCCGTTAGAAGGCCTCTTGATGGAGACTGACTGAGAGAAAGAGCATGGCCATGCCAATGATACGGGTTATCAGTTCTCATCCATCTCGCATATCAAGTAACAATGATTGATTGAACAAGGGAGACGACTCTATGCCTTGTGATCAATCGGGATATCTAGAGATAACAGGATGGTGACTTGTACGCACAAAGGTTAAGTCGAATCATCGATCATCATGCACCTTGGGTAATCATAATGTTTTACTAGAGACCATTTATGATGGATCGGGCAAGAGCGATCTTTTGCGCCGATCTGCCAACGGTGGCATGAGCCTAGAGGGTCACACACATACAAGGCGGATAACTTGAGACAAGGAAACATTGATGTTTCTTGAGGAGTAATATATGGACAAAACTGGAGGTTTTGTGCCATAGGTTCGGTTTGAGAGAATAATTAGCGAATCGAGAAAAATTGAGTTTTTCGTCGATATCGCGTCGGACTTTGTTTGATAAGTAACGACAAAAGGGTCGGGCGATTTTTGGACACGGCAGGGCCCATTGGGCTCGGCCCATGAAGCCTCATGGCCGGCCCATTAAGGGCCCAACAAGACCTCATGGCCGGCCCACATGGTGGGTCCATGTGTGGGGGCCACACAACACCATGTTTAGTTGGTGATTGTGGATTAAGAGGTGAGTGATTTAAGGGGTATGGGTTAAAGCACCTTTAACCCCATACCAATCACTTTTGACCCATGCTTGTTGGATGATGAATTGAAATATCTAGCATTCATTCATTAATTCAAGAATCACACAACTCTCACAACACTCTCTCCTCTCTTTGCTCTCTTATTCTTCATTTAATTGTTCTAGTAGGCAATTAAGTGAGGGATCATCAAGATCATCCCCTTGGTGTGGACTTGCTTTAGAGAAGAAGATCCGAACGTTCTTCTTTATCGATTCAACGAAGACTAAATGCAAAATGGAGAAACTGTCCAGATTGTCCAGTTCCAATGACCGAAAATGCGTGAGCCATAGCCGTTTCGTCCAAGCTTCGATTGACCTGAAACTTGCGGCGTTGGAAAGATAAGTCCAGGGGCTACAACTTTTGTGAAATACTGATTTTCAAAAAGAGCGCTGGTTTAGGAGATACAAGGCCGAGAAGCAGACTGGTCCGCAGAGTCTGTCCAGCGAGACGAGAAAAATATTTTGCTCCAGTCGGAGATCTTCTCGTCCGAACTGGGTTTAGAGAAAAACACAAAAGATGTAGGGAATTGGCTGAGGTTTAATCTCCAAAAAGAACCGAACCAATTGGAGATCTGCAGCTCGAGATATAGAGCTTCAAAGTCTCGGTTTTCTGCCGGGCAGATTCTGGTAAAACCCGAAAACTCGATTTCCTAAGGATCTAACTTGGTAGTCGATCTTGCGCAGGTTAGGGGCGGTTTATAGGTTGCTTCCGCTGCCATGAACGTAATTAGGATGCCCCGGGACCCAACACATATTTGGGGAGTTTCTGCCCTCCCATCGCCTTTGTGACTCGTGGCAGCACAATCTGGTGCAGAGGTTACTACAGTAGTCAGTGACTTCCTTCTTGACTTCTTCGGCTGTTTGGACGCCGATGCTCCTCCTTTCTCTGTGGCTTTCCTCTTTGGGGTCAATCTCTTCTTAATTTGAGGTCTTCTTCTTCATCAACCAACCTTCGTGTTGGTAGCTTCCTTCTCTCAGCCGTTTTGGGCACAGCTTCTTCCTTTTCCATAGTTTCGATGTCGACACTTTTTTCGATGTTGACAAGTTCCTCTAAAGGTTGAGTGACTTCTGGAATGGCTTCAGGATTTTCTTTAAGCCCTGAATCACTGTTCGGGGCGACATGGGAACTTCCTTCTTTCTGCAAGTCCTCGTTTAGAGGAGATTTCTCTGGTGCGAGTGTCGACTTAGAGGGGATGGATTGGTCCTTGGTGCTAGTGTCGTGGACTTCAGGAACAAGGGTTTCTAAACCCTCTACAGGCAGGCTTTTATCTTCGGTGTTTTTGTTAGGGAGGATAGCAGATTTACCTGGTGTTGGAGTCGGGGTAGAGAGAGCAGCTTCTTCTTCTCTGTTCGCAAAATCGGCTAAAGTGTCGTCCTTCTCAACGACGGGAGTTGCGTCTTCAGGTGTGATTGTTGGGGGTGAGCTTGTTACTTCCTGAGGTACTGCTGAACTTTCCCCTAAGACTTTTCCTCCTCGGATCCTCACTCCATGCTTGTTTCTCGTCGATTTGGAGGCCGACAATTTCTTGGCAATAACTTTTTCCCTCATTTTTGCTCGTAGTGCTTTTGAGGCAGATGGTATTCGTCCGCTTCGAGTACCAACCATTTAGCTAGGATTTGTTCTTTGAGAGGAGTGACCAAATTCTTTGGTGAAATTTTGATTTGTGGAACCCTAGCGATTTCGAATGGTGGAGTAGGTGCAGAGTCTTTTCTGCGTGGGAGTTGAACAGAATGATTTCTGATAGGTGGATTGTCAGAGTGTAATCATTCTTAAAATTCAAATAAGACTAACGGGCTTTGGATAAAAGAATTTGGGCCCGGCTTGATTTTGTGGACCCTGGTTGGTCCTGATCGAGAGAGAGAGTAAAATCAACTAAAAGCTCTCCTCCTTCTTGCTTGACTTCTGGTTACTTCAGACAGCAAAGTCCGAGGGTTGACCTCAGACTTTCAAACCTGTTGGCATCTAACGCATTTGTAAAGATGTCTGCGACTTGTTTCTCAGTGGGTAAATACTCGAGCTTTATCTTCTTGTCTTCTACAACCTCTCGAATAAAGTGGTGTCGATATGCTTTGTTTTGCTGTGTTGGAATGGATTCTTCGAGATGTTGATTGCACTGATGTTGTCACAGAACAAAGTCATGACTTCTTGCTTGACTCCATACTCTGCCAACATTTGTTTCATCCAAAGAAGCTGAGTACAGCTACTTCCGGCTGCAATATATTCGGATTCAGCAGTAGACAAAGCAATACAATTTTGCTTTTTGCTGAACCACGATACAAGATTGTTCCCCAGGTAGAAACAACCTCCGGAGGTGCTTCTTCGATCTGGTGTGCTTCCCGCCCAGTCAGCATCACAATATCCAACCAGAGTAGGAGAGGTATCAAAGGAATATAACAAACCCAATTCAGAGGTTCCCGAGATGTACCTTATGATCCTTTTTGCGTGAGCCAAGTGACTGACTTTTGGATTGGCTTGATATCGAGCACAGACTCCCACAGAGTAAGCGATGTCGGATCGACTTGCTGTTAGATAGAGGAGACTTCCTATTATGCTTCGATAAAGACTTTGATCAACTGATTCTCCCATCTCGTCCTTTGTGCACTTGTCATGTGTGGCAATAGGGGTCCTCTTGTGCGAAGCCTTTTCTAACCCGAACTTCTTGACAATGTTCTTTGCATATTTGCTTTGGGAGATAAATATTCCATCTGACATCCGCTTGATCTGGAAGCCTAGGAAATATGTGAGCTCACCGACCATACTCATCTCAAATTCAGACTGCATATGTTGGACGAAGCGTTCCACCATCTTGTCTGACTTTCCTCCAAATACAATGTCGTCGACATATATTTGAGCAATCATGATGTCCCTTCCTTCCTTTTTCACAAAGAGAGTTTTGTCTACTCCCCCTCGAATATAGCCATTCTGTACAAGGAATTGGGTAAGACGTTCATACCATGCTCGTGGAGCTTGTGTGAGTCCATAGAGAGCTTTCTTTAGCTTGTAGACATGGTGCGGAGAGTCATGGTCTTTGAATCCCTTTGGTTGGGCTACATAGACTTCTTCGTTCAAATTTCCATTGAGAAAGACACTCTTTACATCCATCTGATAGAGTTTGAAGCGCAGATGACATGCGATGCCGAAAAGAAGTCGTATGGCTTCAAGTCTGGCTACTGGAGCAAAGGTTTGTTCAAAGTCGACTCCTTCGACTTGTGTGTACCCTTGAGCCACTAGTCTCGCTTTGTTTCGAGTGATGTTTCTTTGCTCGTCAGACTTTTTTTTGAATATCCATTTTGTCCCGATGACATTGACATTGTCAGGTTTGGGTACAAGTTCCCAGACTTCATTCCTTGCAAACTGAACCAATTCTTCTTGCATTGCGCAGACCCAGTACTCATCATTGATGGCCTCTTGTATATTTTTTGGCTCAATTTTGGAAATAAAGCACATGTTACCCATCAACTCTTGGTGGTCAAGAGATGCCTTTTGTCGAGTCCGAACTCCCTCATTAATGTCTCCAATCACATCCTGGGGTGGATGATTCTTCTGAATTCTTCTTGACGGAGCTCTTTGCCTTATAGGGGATGCATCTTTATCCGGGATAGTTGGGCTTTCAGCTTCAGATTCCTTGTTGCGCTCATCGTCGTCCTTGACTTCTGGTCTGGCTTCTCCTCTGACTTCAGGTCTGACTTCTCCTGAGAGATTTAGGACTTCTTCGTCCTCGTCACTGGGTTGCTCGTTGCTGTCATCGATCACGACATTGATGGATTCCATGATAGTACGGGTGCGTTTGTTGAATACACGAAAAGCCCGACTATTTCTGGAGTATCCGAGGAAGATGCCTTCGGCGCTTTTAGGATCCAATTTGCGTCGAGGTTCCCTATCTGTGAGTATGTAGCAGACTGATCCAAAGACATGGAAGTATTTGACATTCGGCTTTCTCCCCCTCCATATTTCATAAAGAGTGAACGCAGTTCCAGGGCGGAGGGTTACTCTATTATGAATATGGCATGCCGTATTCAAAGCTTCAGCCCAGAAGTGCTGCGGGATGTCTTTGGCTAACATCATGACTCTTGCCATCTCTTGAAGAGTGCGATTCTTTCTTTCAAAGATCCCGTTTTGCGGAGGAGTGATGGGAGCAGAAAATTCGTGTGCAATTCCTTCAGCATCACAAAAGTTTGCGAAGCTGATGTTTTCAAACTCCTTTCCATGATCGCTCCGAAGTCGGACGACTTTCCCAATGACTTCTCCTTTTTCCCGTTGAACTCTTCGACATAAGGCTTCAAAGACTGAGAAGGTATCTGACTTTTCTCGAATAAAGTCTACCCAGGTGTACCTCAAGAAGTCGTCTACACATACAAATATGCACTTCTTCCCTCCTAGACTTTCTACTTGCATGGGTCCCATAAGGTCAACATGAAGAAGTTCTAGAACACGAGAAGTAGTAAAATGTTGTACCTTCTTGTGTGACGTCTTGACTTGTTTCCCAATCTGGCATTCTCCACAGATATTTCCTTCAATGATCTTGAGGTTGGGAACTCCAATGATCGCTTCTTCAGAGAGAATCTTTTGCATACTCCTCAAATTGATGTGACCAAGTTTTTGATGCCATAGTTTTTTCTCTTGAGCTTTGGATAAAAGGCACTTGGTTGGCAAGGTACTGACTGTTGGAGACAATAGATAACAGTTGTCAAGGGACCTGTGGCCTGTCATGACTTCCTTCTGTTGTTCATCTTTGACCGAGCACTTGTCACGAGTGAAGTGGACATCCAGATTTAAATCACATATTTGGCTTATGCTGATGAGATTTGCTGTGAGGCCTTCTACTAGTAGAGCTTCTTTCAGATATGGAGAGTTGAGAAGATTGAGTTTTCCTTTCCCGAGCACTCTAGCTTTTACTCCATCTCCAAAAGTGACGAAGCTATTTGTGCATGGTATTAAAGTGACCGAGAAAGAGCTATTACCCGTCATATGTCGAGAGGATCCACTATCGAAGTACCA